>OY856188.1:63065669-63152985 GCA_963693315.1 Diogma glabrata
TTTATATAACTATCGGTTACGACAATCGTCCAATCGTTGTGACGCAACTGCTTACTGAATCAAAAATTTATATAACCATTATTGTCAACAATCTTCTTGATCAATTCGAAATTTTATAATTTTAGATTTGGGGTGCAACAAAAAAAAAAAAAAATTAAACCGTCGTATTAAGTAGGATAATAGGCTGAGGCTAAAAAATGTGTTGAGAGGTGGAATCTTCTATTTTCATGGGGTGAGTAATGGGGTTATGGGTTACAATTAATAGAATTCGAACAAATCATGGAGTTACTAATTCTGCATTGCATAGATATGATGAAACTATTTCACCAGCTTGTGATTGTGGAAATTTAAATCAAACAGTCTCACACATTTATCAAGAATGCCCGTTCAGATTATTTGATGGTGATTTATTGGATCTTCATATGCTGTCGGATGGAGCCAAATCATAGATTGAAAATCTTGATCTTCGTATATAAAGTCTAAATATTGTTATATTTTTTTTATCAAAATTTTGTTTATTTATATATACGATTAATAATAATAATGGGGTGAGTCATTCAATTATACTATCAAATGTTCATATAACTAGATTGAAGTATTGGTGTGGATGTGATGGTCTTGTCTTTTTCGCTGCAAAGGGGGTCGTCAGAGTCTCTTCTGCTCAATTATTTTCTTGGTCTGTCTGTACTTTCTCAAACGCAAACATATTGATTAGTTTGTTTTGGACTTGCGGATGTTAACTCTCGTATCCACATGACTTTTGCTAGATGGAATATAAAGTCTCAAAGCTCGCAGTCCTCCGATTTCTTCCTGTTGTCCCTCAATTAACTTTTTTTAATAACATTTAACAACTTTTTAATATATGTTTTCTTAGTTTAAATTAGAAAGCGATTTTCTTTAACAAAACTTTTTGTTCATCTGCCGTTTACCACTGACTACAACCGAATATCAGTTTTTTACCTAAAAACTGAAAATTTATTACCCTTGTATATTATTGTTGATTGTTTCTGCATTTTAAAATATCCTTAAAAAATCCTTGTTTTAATTATTCATTTAAATGGTCTCCTAACTTACCTAGAATAACTCAAATTATCTCATTTTTAAAAAAGTATCTAAATTAATTTAAAAATTGCTAATATGACCAAAGAATATTTCTTGAATTTAACTTCGGTTAAATTATAATTATCTGGTATTGTTAATCAGGAAAATCTTTCAGGAAAGCTACTGAATAGCTTTTACTACATTCCTCCCTACGAAAAAAAAAATGTTTGTTCATCGTTAGAAAAATTATATAAGTAGGTTAACGAAAAGCTTAAACTTTACTAACTTTTGTATAATATTTATTCTAAAAAATGTTACCAATTTTTGTATTTATATTGATTTGTTAATTTATATTTTATCGAGTCTTCTCTCATTTTATATTTCCCAATAAAAACAAAATTACTATTTTTACATAAAAATGAATTAAGCAAAACAATTTATTTAATTTAATTTTTATTTTATATATATTCGCAAAATGAGTGAATTTAATTTTTATCTAAAATATAATCTATTATGAAAACTTTTTTTTTGATATTTATTAGATATTTGTAAGATACTGTGTTATGATTTTTATTTTCTGTGTAATAATTTTTAAAATTAATATAAAACTACTAATCCTAGGCTTACATTATAATCTTACATATTAATACGCTAAACAAAAACTTTTGGGAGCCGAAGGCTTTTTATTCGCAGATGGATTTATTTAAAATTTTCACTGCCAACTGATATTAGTGTTACCTAGATTTCAAAGATTTTTCACACAAATGGGTTCATAAATAAAAAAGTTATAGACGAATTAAAATGTATTTTTGAATTTAACGGCCCCTACTATACAATATGAAATGGAATTGCCCAAGTCTTTTCTTTGTTTTTTTATTATTATTATTTAGTATTTTATATTTTCTTTTCAAATTTCAATTTAGTTTATGCATTGATTTAGGAGTGGATAGACGTATTATTTTTCTTTGTTTTTTTATTATTATTATTTTTCTTGGATGTTCTTTGATTTTCTTTGATTTAATAATTTTTTCTTTGTTTTTAAATATTTTCTATTGATTAGAAATTAAAGAAACAATGCATAAAATTGATTTGTTCTTTCTGTGCAAAACAAGATAAGCAGGCTACAGACCTTCAATCAATTTGTCAATCAATTGAAAACGAAAATAAACGAAATAAAATTTAGGGGATTTTTACACTAAATTTTATTTCGTTAAAATGCGTTTTCGAATTGATTGACAAATTGATTGAAGGTCTGAAGCCTCCTATAGAGAAATATTTCATAACAGCCGTGTTCGATTTTTCTGTTTTTTCTTCATAAATGAATGGTGTCATGAATGGTGTTAATGATGAAATGAATATTGTGAATGAAGAAATGAATTGCACGTGGTATTTATCATTTTAAAATTCATAATATTTTTAATCATCGTACTGGTGCTTTAATTCCTGCCTGATGTGTTTGTTAAATTTGGCAGATGAAGATAGAATTGATGGAAATGAAATGATTAATAAATTTGTATGTACTGAAATCTTTAATCCCATTCTTTTTCCTAAATTACATGAATATGTGAAACGTCATATGATGCATGGACCATGTGGTGCTCTAAATCCCAATTCTGTTTGTATGAGAGATGGTAAATGTAGTAAGAATTTTCCAAAACCTTTTTGTGAAAATACTAAAGAATCTGTGAATGGTTATCCTTTGTATCGTCGACGTGATAATGGTATGAGTGTTGATGTACGTGGTGCATCTTTTGATAATAGATACTAGGAGGGCCCGGCGTGCTTCGCTACGCATATAAATAAAGTTTTTGCGAAGACATTTTGTGGGGTGGGCCCGGTGAGCATGGTGGCATTTGCTACATGCTAGCATTTCTCACGAAAAGTACGATCATTAGTACGACAATATTTTAATGGTTTTTAACCCTTGACAGTTTGACACCCTTGACACCCTTGACAACCTTGACATCCTTGACACCCTTGACACCCTTGACACCCTTGACACGCTTGACACCCTTGACACTCTTGACACCCTTGACACCCTTGACACCCTTGACACCCTTGACACCCTTGACAACCTTGACACCCTTGACACGCTTAACACCCTTGACACTCTTTTCGCCCTTGACACCCTTAACAACCTTGACATCCTTGACATCCTTGACACCCTTGACACCCTTGACACCCTGGACACCCTTGTCACCCTTGACACCCTTGATACCCTTAACACCCTTGACACCCTTGAAACCCTCGACACCTTGACACCCTTGACACCCTTGACACCCTTGACCCTTGACACCCTGAAAAATAAAATTTTATTACAATTCCTTCACTAATTTTCTTATTTTCTATTGATTAGAAATTAAAGAAACAATTTCCCAAATTTCCCAAATTTCCCAAACTTAAAAAAATAAAATTTTTTTTTACAACCATTCCTTCACTAATTAATCGAAAGGAACCTCTTCCATCCGGGTGTCCCTTGACACCTCTTTACTTTTTCTTATGCGTGTGGAAATGAAATGATTAATAAATACTAGGAGGGCCCGGCTTTGCTACGCTTATAAATAAAGTTTTTGCGTAGACATTTTGTTGACGTAGAAGCTATGACTTCAAAAAGTGGTAATGAGATATGCTAGCATATAGTTTTTAATTTTTCTTTTTAAATATATGAATGAAAAATAATCAGAAGAGTTCGGATATATGAAAAATTAGCGATCAAATAAGTTAGAGATCAAATAAGCTTACTTGAAAACTTATTTGATCGCTAATTTTTCATATATCCGAACTGATCAGCTAGAGTTCTGACTATTTTTAACCGACTTCCAAAAAGAAGGAGGTTCTGTGTTTCACTGTAGTTTTTTTTTATGTATGCACACCGATTTCTCAAAAACGGCTCGTTCGATTTGGATGATTTAAATTGTGTTCTATTTGGGTTTATTCCCAAAGGGTCCCATAATTTTTGCTATGATGTGAAAAATACCAAGTATTCAGAAAATTGGAAAAAACCATATTTTTTATGCATTTTCGTTGATTTCGTCAAAACATATTATTCTGTTTAGGTGTTGTGGGCAGTATTATATTGCTATACTTGTCGAGGTTATCGTAAATAATTTTCTATCACGGGAAATATGTATGCCGTTTGTGCAAAAAATCGCAAAACCAAAATTAATGATTGTCACTGATGAAAGTTTTTCCGGCATTTGAAATTATTACTTTTAAAACGCTTTCTAGCCGACATTTGCTTTATGACTACACTAAAAATAAAAAAATAAAAAAGTTCTTTAAAAAAAATAGAACCGACTTCAGAAAAAACAAAAGAGGCACAAAAAAGTGAAAAATAACTCAATTGTTGCTTTTAGAAACCAAAATACGTTACATTTTGATTAATTTAATTTAATTATACCTTACTATAGACAAAAAAATTACGCTATTATACAAAGTTACTATATTAAAATAGTTACTTTTATTATAATTATTATAGTTATTATAGTTGTTATAATAGTTATTATATTTTAAAAGTTATTTGTAGTACAAAACTGTTCGAAGTCGGTGCCACATTGACGAAAAACCGACTAATATGTCTCGGGCTTGGCACCGATTTCCAACAGTTTTGTACTACAAATAACTTTTAAAATATAATAACTATTATAACAACTATAATAATTGTAATAAAAAGTAACCATTTTAATATAGTAACTTTGTATAATAGCGTAATTTTTTTGTCTATAGTAAGGTATAATTAAATTAAATTAATCAAAATGTAACGTATTTTGGTTTCTAAAAGCAACAATTGAGTTATTTTTCACTTTTTTGTGCCTCTTTTGTTTTTTCTGAAGTCGGTTCTATTTTTTTTTTTTTAAAGTTTTTTTTGTAATTTTTCCAACAATGAACACAAAATTTTATCGTGTAGGGAGATATGTAGCAAAAGCAACTACGTAGCTTTCCTACAAAAAAGCACTAAACTAATAATTAAACTCTATTATTAAAAACAATAAAAGATGGTTGTGTCATCAAAAAAACGCTGATCATAGCTTTGGTTAAATTGGGGTTATTCAAAAAATGGCGATTCCGATTTTAAATAAAAAGGAAATAATTTATTTTAATTTTAATTAATAATTAACTAAAATTAAAGTTTTAATATGTAATTTAAATGAATTCAAAAAAACTGAAGTTATAGCCAGTCAGTAAAACAGTATTTAGTTAGTCAATTAGTAAAATAAAGATTGTTTAGTGTGTTGCCGTTCGGTGTAGCTAAATGTTCAACTAGTTCATTGCATAGATTGATAGCTAGAAGACTTATATAATCGAATAATATTTCGGCACCATAAAGTGTAATGGTCAAGAAATTTGTGTCAAAAGTTCTTTAATTTCCCATCTTCATTGCTCATAGTAATATAGTAGTACTAGTATACTAGTAATATACTACTTCGAGAAAGTAATTATAATTTTTACTTTTTCACACACTTTTCAACCCACTTGTGAGCTGTGCAATAACAAGTGCAAAGTTTGCATTTCTAAATAAACTATTTTATTTACTGTGTATGAAGAACACCTGACACTCCCGAAATTCTATATTCATTTTTTTATGTTTCCTTTATTTTTTTATAGGAAATAAAGAAATTTATAAAATATGAAAAAAATATGGGAAGAAATTGTGTTTTTTTTGAGTTTTTCTAATTAGTTGGGGTTTGGAAAGTTGGAACAATCGGTTGTTGTTTTTTATTTTTGGAAAGTAAGACAACAAGTGGTAGTGTTGATTGAGTTCAAATAAACAGTGAAATAATAAATAAATAATATTGGTTCTTTTTATTAATATAAAGAAAGAAAATTAACTATTAATGTAACAAGAAATTTTGTTATGTGAGGAAAGATACATTTCGATAATAAGAACATTTATCGTTTAATTAAAATGATATTGTGTTTTCATGAATATATGGTGTTTTATTCCACTACCCACCCCGGCTCCAAAGAATGAATGATAAATAGAGAAAGATTAAGAAAGTGCAAGAAGTGATTGGAATTTCGTTTGCCCGGATGATACTTCGCCTTTATATATGGGAATAAAATTCTCTAGGATTAAAATAAATGGAAAAATTTTTTTGGGCTTAGTGTGGTTTAACGACGAGAGCAAAAGTTTTGTTGTTGTGGATCAATTTTGAAAAAAAGGAGAAAAGCCAATAGTGGACCATCAGGCGGGACAACAGTTGCAGGGAAGATTTATTATTGTTGTTCTGTTGTATTAATATATTTTATTTTAAAAAATCATGAGTGGCTAAGTGTAAATATTATAGGAAGAGTTGTGTCATGGCAGATCCCCCTTCTGGAGATTCTGGGTGGTGGTGATGTAGGCACGCGTAAAGTGTAAAGTGTAACTGTAAAGTGTAACAAAAACGTTTTGGTTGCTGATTAAGTGTTATTAAGGAATCAGTTTTCATCACAGTCGGTGTTAAGGACATATATGTTCTCATCACAGATATGACTGGCTGTATGAATAAAAACGAATCCGAAAAGAATTTGATTTTTTTCCGAGAATCTCTCTAATCAATATTCCTGAAATTGTGACAACTTAAAAAATTTTCAAAAGAAAAATTATTTTCAAAATAGAATTTATGAAAAGTGAAAACATGGCAAATATTAATTTATGTGGAAAGAATTTATTTTTAATTTGTTTTTTTCACTCTGTACCATGTCAACTGTAATTGAATTAAATTGAAATCTGAGACATAAATAAAATGTTGACATCAAGAATTTGTACGATATCTTATCTTTAAATTATTATTTGCTTTGCTGATGGTATTTTGTTAAAAATGTTATATTAAATTACTGAGAGAGTAGTTTTTGTGTTGCTTTTGGTAACGTGATGTAATTTTATTTAGGAACAAATGAGGCACACATATGTTTTTCTAAATATAAAACCGTTTACCAAACTAAATTCCTTTGGCTATAAAACTTGGAATTTCGATTAATCCGGAATTCCAATTTTATTTTAAATTTATACGAATATAAAACAATCCCTTTTGTTAGACATCGATCAATGTCAAAAACCCTTCGTTTTTTTTCCAACAGCAAATAATGTTTTTTTTTTGCTTAAGTTTTCATTTTAATATCACATCCCATTTTCCGGTTAAATTGTTCCATTTAATTTTCGTTTTTTTTTCATTATTATTTTCACCTCGCTAACACTTCTAATAAAATAATATTAATCGAATTTAAGGATGATGATAAAAGTAATGATCAGAATCATCAATTTAAAAATTAAATGAAAAGAAAAATTCGAAAAAAATAGGTTGGAAAACTTAATTTCATTGTGATTTCCGTTATATTTCACTTATTTTGATATCCTTTTGTTATTTTTGCGTTTGGTCTAATTCGATTACAAATTATATTGTATTTGTTGGGAAATTCTGTTGTTGAAAATTAATGAAAACGAATTAAAAATGTTTTTCCTACGATTCGTTTAAATTACGGAAAAGTTATTTTTTTTTGTTGTTATTATGAGTTTGTGATTTGAATTTTGATTATATTTATTAGGATTAGTTTTTCGGATTAGATGGTTGGATTTTGATTGTTATTGTGATCGGATATAAATTATAAAGGAGCACTTTGTGGTTATTATTTAGTGGAATTGAATTGTTTGTGAGACTGGGTGTTAGAATTTTATTTTTGAAGGAGTTGATGGATTATTCCACATAGATTAGCAGAGTTTTAACGATCGAAAACTTAATTAATTATTTACGGTAGCATATTAATCTTACTTCCCAGTGCTTAAGGGAATATTAAAAGTTAATAAAATATGTTGATCAATTTATTTTGAAAAAAAAAATAAATAAATTTGTTTATGTTTTCAGCTGAGAGGTGAGAGAATAAACTTTCTGTTTGCTTCAGAATTTCTGAACTGAAAAGTCAGTTTTGTTTGGTATTACATAGGCAAACATTATACAAGCGTTTAGGTGTTCGAAGAATTATAACCTTCTCTTGTAAGTTGGATATGTTCCTATAGTGGCCTTTGATATAAGATAAGGGATTACGGAAAAGTTGGGTTTATTCCCAAAGGGTCCCATAATTTTTGCTATGATGTGAAAAATACCAAGTATTCAGAAAATTGGAAAAAACCATATTTTTTATGCATTTTCGTTGATTTCGTCAAAACATATTATTCTGTTTAGGTGTTGTGGGCAGTATTATATTGCTATACTTGTCGAGGTTATCGTAAATAATTTTCTATCACGGGAAATATGTATGCCGTTTGTGCAAAAAATCGCAAAACCAAAATTAATGATTGTCACTGATGAAAGTTTTTCCGGCATTTGAAATTATTACTTTTAAAACGCTTTCTAGCCGACATTTGCTTTATGACTACACTAAAAATAAAAAAATAAAAAAGTTCTTTAAAAAAAATAGAACCGACTTCAGAAAAAACAAAAGAGGCACAAAAAAGTGAAAAATAACTCAATTGTTGCTTTTAGAAACCAAAATACGTTACATTTTGATTAATTTAATTTAATTATACCTTACTATAGACAAAAAAATTACGCTATTATACAAAGTTACTATATTAAAATAGTTACTTTTATTATAATTATTATAGTTATTATAGTTGTTATAATAGTTATTATATTTTAAAAGTTATTTGTAGTACAAAACTGTTCGAAGTCGGTGCCACATTGACGAAAAACCGACTAATATGTCTCGGGCTTGGCACCGATTTCCAACAGTTTTGTACTACAAATAACTTTTAAAATATAATAACTATTATAACAACTATAATAATTGTAATAAAAAGTAACCATTTTAATATAGTAACTTTGTATAATAGCGTAATTTTTTTGTCTATAGTAAGGTATAATTAAATTAAATTAATCAAAATGTAACGTATTTTGGTTTCTAAAAGCAACAATTGAGTTATTTTTCACTTTTTTGTGCCTCTTTTGTTTTTTCTGAAGTCGGTTCTATTTTTTTTTTTTTAAAGTTTTTTTTGTAATTTTTCCAACAATGAACACAAAATTTTATCGTGTAGGGAGATATGTAGCAAAAGCAACTACGTAGCTTTCCTACAAAAAAGCACTAAACTAATAATTAAACTCTATTATTAAAAACAATAAAAGATGGTTGTGTCATCAAAAAAACGCTGATCATAGCTTTGGTTAAATTGGGGTTATTCAAAAAATGGCGATTCCGATTTTAAATAAAAAGGAAATAATTTATTTTAATTTTAATTAATAATTAACTAAAATTAAAGTTTTAATATGTAATTTAAATGAATTCAAAAAAACTGAAGTTATAGCCAGTCAGTAAAACAGTATTTAGTTAGTCAATTAGTAAAATAAAGATTGTTTAGTGTGTTGCCGTTCGGTGTAGCTAAATGTTCAACTAGTTCATTGCATAGATTGATAGCTAGAAGACTTATATAATCGAATAATATTTCGGCACCATAAAGTGTAATGGTCAAGAAATTTGTGTCAAAAGTTCTTTAATTTCCCATCTTCATTGCTCATAGTAATATAGTAGTACTAGTATACTAGTAATATACTACTTCGAGAAAGTAATTATAATTTTTACTTTTTCACACACTTTTCAACCCACTTGTGAGCTGTGCAATAACAAGTGCAAAGTTTGCATTTCTAAATAAACTATTTTATTTACTGTGTATGAAGAACACCTGACACTCCCGAAATTCTATATTCATTTTTTTATGTTTCCTTTATTTTTTTATAGGAAATAAAGAAATTTATAAAATATGAAAAAAATATGGGAAGAAATTGTGTTTTTTTTGAGTTTTTCTAATTAGTTGGGGTTTGGAAAGTTGGAACAATCGGTTGTTGTTTTTTATTTTTGGAAAGTAAGACAACAAGTGGTAGTGTTGATTGAGTTCAAATAAACAGTGAAATAATAAATAAATAATATTGGTTCTTTTTATTAATATAAAGAAAGAAAATTAACTATTAATGTAACAAGAAATTTTGTTATGTGAGGAAAGATACATTTCGATAATAAGAACATTTATCGTTTAATTAAAATGATATTGTGTTTTCATGAATATATGGTGTTTTATTCCACTACCCACCCCGGCTCCAAAGAATGAATGATAAATAGAGAAAGATTAAGAAAGTGCAAGAAGTGATTGGAATTTCGTTTGCCCGGATGATACTTCGCCTTTATATATGGGAATAAAATTCTCTAGGATTAAAATAAATGGAAAAATTTTTTTGGGCTTAGTGTGGTTTAACGACGAGAGCAAAAGTTTTGTTGTTGTGGATCAATTTTGAAAAAAAGGAGAAAAGCCAATAGTGGACCATCAGGCGGGACAACAGTTGCAGGGAAGATTTATTATTGTTGTTCTGTTGTATTAATATATTTTATTTTAAAAAATCATGAGTGGCTAAGTGTAAATATTATAGGAAGAGTTGTGTCATGGCAGATCCCCCTTCTGGAGATTCTGGGTGGTGGTGATGTAGGCACGCGTAAAGTGTAAAGTGTAACTGTAAAGTGTAACAAAAACGTTTTGGTTGCTGATTAAGTGTTATTAAGGAATCAGTTTTCATCACAGTCGGTGTTAAGGACATATATGTTCTCATCACAGATATGACTGGCTGTATGAATAAAAACGAATCCGAAAAGAATTTGATTTTTTTCCGAGAATCTCTCTAATCAATATTCCTGAAATTGTGACAACTTAAAAAATTTTCAAAAGAAAAATTATTTTCAAAATAGAATTTATGAAAAGTGAAAACATGGCAAATATTAATTTATGTGGAAAGAATTTATTTTTAATTTGTTTTTTTCACTCTGTACCATGTCAACTGTAATTGAATTAAATTGAAATCTGAGACATAAATAAAATGTTGACATCAAGAATTTGTACGATATCTTATCTTTAAATTATTATTTGCTTTGCTGATGGTATTTTGTTAAAAATGTTATATTAAATTACTGAGAGAGTAGTTTTTGTGTTGCTTTTGGTAACGTGATGTAATTTTATTTAGGAACAAATGAGGCACACATATGTTTTTCTAAATATAAAACCGTTTACCAAACTAAATTCCTTTGGCTATAAAACTTGGAATTTCGATTAATCCGGAATTCCAATTTTATTTTAAATTTATACGAATATAAAACAATCCCTTTTGTTAGACATCGATCAATGTCAAAAACCCTTCGTTTTTTTTCCAACAGCAAATAATGTTTTTTTTTTGCTTAAGTTTTCATTTTAATATCACATCCCATTTTCCGGTTAAATTGTTCCATTTAATTTTCGTTTTTTTTTCATTATTATTTTCACCTCGCTAACACTTCTAATAAAATAATATTAATCGAATTTAAGGATGATGATAAAAGTAATGATCAGAATCATCAATTTAAAAATTAAATGAAAAGAAAAATTCGAAAAAAATAGGTTGGAAAACTTAATTTCATTGTGATTTCCGTTATATTTCACTTATTTTGATATCCTTTTGTTATTTTTGCGTTTGGTCTAATTCGATTACAAATTATATTGTATTTGTTGGGAAATTCTGTTGTTGAAAATTAATGAAAACGAATTAAAAATGTTTTTCCTACGATTCGTTTAAATTACGGAAAAGTTATTTTTTTTTGTTGTTATTATGAGTTTGTGATTTGAATTTTGATTATATTTATTAGGATTAGTTTTTCGGATTAGATGGTTGGATTTTGATTGTTATTGTGATCGGATATAAATTATAAAGGAGCACTTTGTGGTTATTATTTAGTGGAATTGAATTGTTTGTGAGACTGGGTGTTAGAATTTTATTTTTGAAGGAGTTGATGGATTATTCCACATAGATTAGCAGAGTTTTAACGATCGAAAACTTAATTAATTATTTACGGTAGCATATTAATCTTACTTCCCAGTGCTTAAGGGAATATTAAAAGTTAATAAAATATGTTGATCAATTTATTTTGAAAAAAAAAATAAATAAATTTGTTTATGTTTTCAGCTGAGAGGTGAGAGAATAAACTTTCTGTTTGCTTCAGAATTTCTGAACTGAAAAGTCAGTTTTGTTTGGTATTACATAGGCAAACATTATACAAGCGTTTAGGTGTTCGAAGAATTATAACCTTCTCTTGTAAGTTGGATATGTTCCTATAGTGGCCTTTGATATAAGATAAGGGATTACGGAAAAGTTATTTTTTTTTTGTTGTTATTATGAGTTTGTGATTTGAATTTTGATTATATTTATTAGGATTAGTTTTTCGGATTAGATGGTTGGATTTTGATTGTTATTGTGATCGGATATAAATTATAAAGGAGCACTTTGTGGTTATTATTTAGTGGAATTGAATTGTTTGTGAGACTGGGTGTTAGAATTTTATTTTTGAAGGAGTTGATGGATTATTCCACATAGATTAGCAGAGTTTTAACGATCGAAAACTTAATTAATTATTTACGGTAGCATATTAATCTTACTTCCCAGTGCTTAAGGGAATATTAAAAGTTAATAAAATATGTTGATCAATTTATTTTGAAAAAAAAAATAAATAAATTTGTTTATGTTTTCAGCTGAGAGGTGAGAGAATAAACTTTCTGTTTGCTTCAGAATTTCTGAACTGAAAAGTCAGTTTTGTTTGGTATTACATAGGCAAACATTATACAAGCGTTTAGGTGTTCGAAGAATTATAACCTTCTCTTGTAAGTTGGATATGTTCCTATAGTGGCCTTTGATATTAAAATTATTTATAATAATTATTTATTATTTATAATTATTTATTTTAATTTTATTCAAACATTCAAAAATCGTGATAAAATTGCTTCAATGAAATAAATAATCTTAGCTCAAGAAATGTTTATAAAAATGTACAGATTGTGTCTTAATAACTTGATGGTTAACTAATTTGACAACTTTTGCACAACATTTTGCAACCAAATATGAGTTCAATTGAACAAATATGCAAACGTAATAATATTTTGATTTCATTGAGTCATTTTAAGTAACCACATAGAAATATTGTTACAAAAGCATGCGTTGGCGTTTGATACCGCTAAGGCAGTGCATAAATTTAGTAGTAGAGTCGTTTGCTGCAAACATTTCATGCGAACAAATCTCAGTTCATTTAAAAAAATTAGAAGTAACTTACAAAAATATGATCGATTCAGAAGAAGGTGTAGGTGTTTATGGAGATGTTGTCATGCAATTTGACAAATTTAAAACGTTATATAATGAAGCTTGGGTGAGTTTGAAGGAACAATTTAAATCTAACAACAAAGATGGAGAAGGTAGTGATAACTTAATTCACACATTGCAGAAGTTTGTTTCTCAACCAAAAAACAATTTAATCCTTTGCCGATGGTTGTAAAAACTATCAAGTTCGGATACCAAAGATTAATATTGAACCATTTGCTGGAATCTCTAACCAGTGATACAAAAGCAAGGGTTCAGAATATCTCATTTAGCTTTCACAAATATGAAGACGCTTGGAAAATCTTATTCATCAGATACGAAAACAAGGTTTCCATTAGCACAGAACTAATATCTTTGTTTATTAATATAAATTCTGTAACTGTAATTCTGTAACCCAACAGATCAAGTTTAATGGCTTAAAGATTATGGGACTGGAAAACACCGCTTTTTATTACAGTCTGATAATTTACCACAATAAAGTCGAGCGTGTTAGTCCCATGTCCAATTTGTTAATTTATCCAATAACAATGACGTCAAACAATCAACTAAACTCTAATCTACTAAACTCTAAAATAAGTGTGGATCAATTACAATCTATGCTGAGCATCGATGCTAAAGTTTCATTTTTATCTATCTATTCATCTTTATCTATCCTTAAATGACAGGTTAATGGTTTGACCATATTTACAAGATGATATTTTATCAATGTTAATACGCTTTCGGAAGCATAAAGTGCCTGTATCTAGATATTGCCAAAAGTTTCAACAAATCTTATTGGGTTTCATATAGTACATCTTCTGTTCCATTTGTAGCAATTAGGTCCCTTAAAAAATTTGTCGAAGAACTAGAGATTTCAGAACCCAGAAGCCAAGATTTTTACGTAGATGACTTAATTTTAAGTGCGAATAACGTAGAAGAAGTAATTCGTTTAAAAGAAAAGGTTGCAAATGAGCTCGAGAAATTTTGTTTTAAATTATTTTAGTGGAAATCAAATAATGCAATATTTCTTCAAACGATTTCTAGTAATGGATTAGATATAAAAAACTAAGATCAAGGCCGACGTCAAAGATCCTGGAACAGGTATGAAATGCAAAGTTGATTGTTGCTTATTTATTATTAACCCTGATTTTCCAACTATCATTCTAAATTCTTTTAAAACGTTTAACAGTTTCACAGATACTAGATTCCGCTCATAGATAGTTTCTTTAGAGCTTCTCAATTATTTTGAAAAAGGCCATTTGGAGAATTTTCTCATTTTCATATTTTCATATTTCATATTTTTACGGCGGCAGAAAAAGTTGCCATTTCTTTCCATATTTTTACGATATTTGTTATTTTTCTCACACAAATTGTATAACTACGACAGCAAAAAATAGCAAATTGTTTGATTGGATTATGAAATTTTGAATTATTTTCTAAATATGACAACAAAAATAACAACTTTTTTGATTAGATTATGTAATTTTTAATTGAGAGGCTGCTGATAAAAAATTTTGTTTATACAAATAAAATTTTTTTTTCTTTTTTGGAAGAAACTATGACGATAAACAATAATATTTATAAAAATTTTGAAAAAATTTAAACGTTTGCCGAAAAAACATTGTATTTAATTCGAAGCTAAAGTGATTTTCTGTGTTTCGTCTATAATTGTCAAACTATAGACACAACACAGAAGTAGCACTTTAGGAACACTTTAGCTCCTAATTAAATAATATACTTTTTTTAAAAAGAAGAGTAAAATAAAATAAAAAAGTAAAAAGTTCCTATAACAGAATTCCAATAAGTGTCACAACAACATGCATACTAAGTAATCGGCTAATATAAATTCAACTGTAATTCAACTAAATTCAACTGTAATTAGTCTGTAGAAAATGCAATTTATTATTCTTCCTTTAAACATATAATATAAGCAACAAATTGTTTCCAATATATTCAGTATCACCCCATTCATTTGCTGCACATTATTTTAATAGATAGACTAAATTGTGGAACTTTGTACCCCTCTCTGTTTTTTCTCCCGAGTTTGGCTCAGAAACGTAAAAAAAGGATATCATTTTTAAAGAAAGTTAGCCAAACTTTTTTAAAATCTTCTCCATTCTACTCATTGTTTCATTTAGTTGGCAAACTATCAATTTACATGCCAAAATTTCAATTGTCGGACTCGACAATAAAAGCAGACCCACGTTGGCGTTTACCCGCGTTTCTAAAACAAATTTCAACCACCCATTAATAAAAAAAAATTGTGGTAATAAATTTAAAATATCCTTGGGCAATCGTATTGTTTCGGCGTTTGCCGAACAAAAAAGCGGCCGAATCGATACAAATGGCAGAAATAAAAGTTATCATACTCGTTAAGGATAGGCGCCTGACGAAGTATAAAACATGTGGGAATCACCAAATAAAACTGGCCAGAGTCAGGTTTCAGGTCTGTTGCACAGAGGATTTTTTCATTTTTCTCTTTTTATTATATTTTCTTGTTCTGTTTTTTTTTCTCTCACTTGGTTCGAGTATGGGATATTTTTTTAAATTTTGGTCGTATTTTCAGTGAATCACCCAGTTTTTGGGTTGGAGGCCACTGAATTGGCAGTGGAATGTCTAATTAGCAGGAACTATGGGATTTGTAAATCATGCACCTCCGATATTGCATTTACATGCAGTGGATTTATTGCCTGAGTTGGAGATTATTGGTATTGATTAAAGGAAAACAGCAGCCGAGACAAAAAATTTCAGAAGTACCGGAGGTTTTCCCACTTGTGAGATTTGGTCTATCTTTGAAAATTGAAGACCTTTTAACAATACACCTTGGCTCCATTACCCTATAACCAATTACCGCAAAGTTATCATAGTGTTGCTTCAGAGGATACCGGGAGAAACGGCGAAACAATTTGAGTCGTTTTGACTAAAACTGGGTTCCTCTTTTCGCTGGAGAGAGTCACTCTTTATATGTTCATGAGTTTGTTCATCGAGTGAAGGCGGCTATCAGAAGGGATCATGTGAGCTAGGATTTGTCGGTGCGTTGAATCGTAGGTTGAAGCGTCCTTTTGCTTAATGCGAAATGATTGAGATTGGCAGGGAGGGGCTGAACGCAGATCATAAAAAGGCTACTTCAGTAGCATATATAATTTTAATGGATTAACCTCTAGCATTATGTCAGAAGTTCGAAATAATATGTTCCGATTGCCATCCAGATTTGAAATACAGACTAGGCGTACGGGGATTAAAACCAGTACCCTCATGTCAGCATCCCGAGGACCATGATAAAAATAATAGCTACACAAGTCGATTCGGATCTACAAGAGCAGAAAAAGGAGTGAACGCAGTTATCAGCAGACTGCATCAATATCATAAAACTAATTTTCAGCGGTTCAACTAAACAAATGTGCTTCCATATTATACTGGTTTGCGTGAAGAGTTCTGCTTAGGTATCGATTTATGAGAATTTTTTGATATGGTTACCTCATTTGTCAGTAAGCTGACACGAAGGAAATCTGATGACATCAAATGCATAACTCCACCTCTGAAAAACTTCGGAATCAAGAATTCTTTCCTTTCTTTTGAACTGTCCGGTCTCGAAAAGACTGCTTGGTTAAAAATGCCATCGATGTTGGGGATAATGTCCCTGTTAAAACGAGGTATTATTCAACCTCCCCGGATGTTCAACTAAAATCTAATCTGATCGGATGCTTCAGATGGGTTTGATCAGGGAGTCTAACAGTTCCTGGTGCTCGCCAATGGTGTTAGTTCAGAACAGTTCTGGTAAGAATAGATTGTGTTTGGATTCTCGGTGGGTCAATTCTCTCGTTTATAAACTAAAAGTAAGTAAAAGTAAGTTTGTTATAAAAGAAGTGCGTTATCTAGGTTCTTTCGTTGGTGAAGATGGTTTGCGAATGGATCTGGAAAAGGTACAAGCTGATTTGGAATACTCAGCTTCAACTATTGTGAAGCAGATTCAGCATCTCCTGAGTATAGTGGGATGATACTAGTTATTCATTCCAATATTATGCGAATATAGTGTTCCCAGTTATCAAATTCATAAAAAGGTTGGTATAAGCTAAAACGGTCTTTAGAAGCCCATATAGCTTTTAAAAATTTAGAACTCTGTTGATTTCAGCTCCAATTCTGATTAATCCGGATTATAGTAAAGAGATCTTCATCCGGTGTGATCGATATGTCTTGTATCAAGTTGATATTATAGACAAGAGTTTCAGATAGGCTTCATGTCGAAGAAGCTGAACAAAACTCAAAGAAACTATTCAGTTTCAGAACTTAAATGGTTTGCGGCAGTTCTAAGTGTAAAGAAATTCAGGGCCTATGTTGATGGTCGCAGGCTCACTATGATGACTGACTGTTCTAGTCTGAAGTAGCTTATGTCACAGAAAGACTTGAGTGGCCAACTGGCTGGGGGAGCTTCCTCAAGCCTCAACTATTATTCAAAAACAGTGGACACAAAACATAGGCCCTCAATCTCCATTTTGCCTTTATGACGATAGACACGAAGTATTTGCTGAAGGAATAAAACATCAGATTTCATCTCCACCTATGCAATTTCAGCTTGTAACGAAACAACCATGGCTTAAAATCAACATAGATTTTTTGAGACGGTATCACCGTGAGGATACGATCCGTTATATATTTGGAAATAAAGTAAAATCGATTGTCCTTGATCATTTCGCTACTCAAATCACTTCGGAACGCAACTTCACCTAAAATTAACACCTGCCTGAGTAATGATATGCTTTTGACATACGAGGTTCCAGAGTTTCTGCACAACAACAATGGCAAACAGTGGTAAAGTAAAATTTTTTCAGAACTTATTATCGGATTTCAATGTTCAGTATGTTAGAACTACCGTATACAGTTCTCAGATTGATGCAACAAATAAGGTTAATAGATGGGTCCTTTCTGTCATACTAGTGTATGTAAAGGGTCAACACACAATATGGGATTCTCACCTGGGAGTGATAGATTATGCTTTGTGAGCCGCGATTCAAAGCCGCGTACTCAATACCCACCGTATTATTTATTGTTTGGACTATATCCAATTCCTTCACATCCCCAATTAAACTTCTGACAAAGAATTGGATCGCTTGGACCATCTGGCCATGCTTAGCGGTTGTGTACAAGCAAATATTCAATTAATATTTGAAAAAAGTAATAGCAATACAGTCTACGATCTTGGATTAGGGTATTTACACCTCAACAACGTGTCAGCGTACGGCAACATCATTTGCTTGACGTGATTAATAAATTTTCGACTAAACTGACACCAAAACTCATTCCGGCAATTATTAAGACCAGGAACGTGCTTCACGAATGTAAAAACCTGAATGGTAAAAGAATGGTAAAAGTATAAAGTAAAAGGAGTTCATCAAACAAAGAATATAAAGCAGGATCTTGAGTTTGAACTGTTAGTTTCTAGTCCCTCCAATAAAAAAAAGCATAATCTGTTTGTATTGATTCCTACGGCTTCCTCCACTTCGTTGTTCAACCGCTGGAGTCCACACTCATATTGCTTTCTGTTTCTGGTATTGTATCAGAGGTCTAACGGCTCCAAAGACCATTATGGACTGTGAAATTCAATGTTCCGTGATAATCTTTTATAGATATGGCGGTTCGTTGTTCTTTTTCTGATTTAAATTACAAGTAATAAAAGTTTTATTTTGTTAATGGTATTTTATTCAGATGGTATAACGGCACACAATTCTAAATCTTAATAAACAAACAAGAATATCAAAACAATTTAAAGTCGTACCCTATGTTATTATCAAAACCAATAAATAAAACAAAAATATCTTATGAAAACGAAACGAGTGAAAAAAAGAAAACGCAGTTCCTACCAATTTTTTTTTGATGATGTACGTTTGGAATAATTCTGGCTATGAAGCAATTTGGACTGTTTTTTTGTAATTCAATATGTTAAGAAACTGAAATTGATTTGTTATTAAAAAAAATATTTTTTTATGGTTATCAATCCATTGAATTGCATTTTCTTCGAGGTTACAAGTTTAATTTTTGTAAAATTTTGTGAAACTTTGACATAGATGGGAGTCCAGCGTGATACCACGTTAGATACATACGCTAATTATTTAGAAGTTGTGAAACCCAAATTCACTCAAAAATATTCTCAAAAAGAAGTTTTCTAGAATTCCCCGTTTTGTGATTCCTTCATTACTTTTAGTTGTTTTAAAATCGTTTAGAATCTAAAACGTCAGTAAATGTCAAAAAAAGTGTGGATAAGATTTTCGCATTTAACTCGAGATTATAAAACTTAGTAAAACACATTAAAACTTCCAAGAAATAAAACAAAACAATTTATTACTGAATCTCTATGTTTTGGTGCCATAATCACAATAAAAAGCTTTAACAGGTGCGCATTAATACAATACAAGTCTCAAGAGAACCTGACTGTAATTTCTTAAACAATCAAAACTTATGTAACAAAAAAAGCTCTCAAACGTTTCAAAAGACATCTCAAAACAATTTGATTTTATGACATTTTGGACATGTTTTTCCCATTTTATAAAACTTTTTAAAGAAAATTCGTTTAACATCAAGAGACATCTTTTTTTTTATGTTTTAAATAAATAAAAAAAAATACTTTTATTTACAAACTTTTTGAATTATAATTCGAAAAATGTAAACTTTGTTCGTTAAAATTATAGTTTTTTTTAGAATATTATTAAAGTTTCAAGCTTTTTGGTTGCTCAAAATATTTAAATAAAAAATAAGGTTGTCTAAAACTGTGTTAAAATTTTGCACTTTTATCACTGAACAAAAGGTTGATTTTTTATCAAGATTTTCTAGCTACATTTAAATGAACTTTTTGTTTCGTTTTTAGTTGAATTTGACCCGGTGAAATACATTTAAATGTAATGACTTCATCCAATTTGACCATTCACATTTTAATTATACTATACTACTACTTTAATAGGGTGAATAATAAATAATTTTCATTTTTTGGTTTATTCAAAACTAAATAAGTTCATATATTTTTTTAAATAATGAACTAAAAAGTACCTTATTCTTAATTAAATCAATAATTTAAATTAATAAATTATTGTAAACATAAATCGACAAAACAATCTTTTAATAGGTTTATATACTGACCGTTTCGTTTGACGCGTTTCGAATGTTATACATTCATCATCTTCTACAAAAATATAAAAAATACCTTTTTATTTATTTAATTTTTTAAAATAAATAAAAGCTTATTTAAAATACCCTATTCTTGTTTACTGAGTTTTTATTATTTTTTATGCGCATTTCGAAAGCAATGCTTTCATAATCTGTAGAATATAATAAACTCGAGTCAAAAAAGAGTTTTTTATACACTACAGCTGATGAAAGCATAGCTTTCGAAATGCGCCTATAGTCCCAATAGTAATCTAATAAATGTGCGTTAAAATGGACTTTTTGAATCTCAAAAAGCTGAAATCAGTATCCAGGTCTCGAAAATGCTTTTAAATAACGTAATATATCATAGCAAATCTCCTTGGAATTTTCCATTACTAGTTGTTCCAGAAAAATCAAGAACTGAGAAAAGAAAATGGTGCATTGTGGTAGATTATTGCAAGTTGAACGACATCACAATAGGCAACGTTTACCCACTTTCCAACATTACCAAAATCTTGAATCAACTTGGAAAAACTTTACATTTGACTTGGCAGTTGGTTATCATCAGGTGTCATTAGATGACACCAATAAAGTAAAAACAGCATTTAGCACCAATATAGGATACTTTCAATTTAAAAGCATGCAGTTCGGGTTGAAAGGAGCTCCGGCTCCTTTTCAACGGCTAATGAATAGTGATCTTAGAGGTCTAAATGGCATATGCTGTTTTGTTTATCAAGATGACGTTGTCGTCTATGGTAACTAAACTGACCATAACAATAAATTAAGGGATGCTTTTGTTTGCTGTCGTCAGCTTAACCTTAAAATAAATCCAACAAAATGTCACTTCTTTCGCAAATATATACACTATTAGACGTGAGATAACACTCGATTGTATAAAACCAGACCCTATCAAATTAGAAGCTATTTCGAAATCCCCAGTTTCAAAAAATACAAAAGATATTAAGTCCTTCTTGAGTTTTGCTGGATATTATCGCAAATTCATTCCGTATTTTTCCAAAACTGCAAGACCGCTAGCACAGCTATTGAAAAAGGATGTTGGTATTATCTGGGATGCATTTTGTGATGAAAGTTTCACGGAGTTGAAAAACTTGCTTTCCTCTTCACCCATTTTATGCTATACCGATTTTGAGAAAAAAATTCATCATCACATGTGACGCAGGTGACATTACCAAAGAACCGATTTTGTCCCAAGATGCCGATGAGGTTGACTTTCCAATTGCGTACGCTAGTCCAACGCTAAATACAGCCAAAAAAAAAATATGCGGCTATTGAAAAAGCATTACTAGCGTTCGTTTGGGGCAGCTAACCACTTTCGCCCTTACATTTGCGGCAGAGAATTTTTGATTGACACGCACCACAAATCATGTAGTCTAACAAATTCTCGATCTAAACTTACACGCTGGTGAATTAAGTTAGATGCATATCAATTCAAAATTGTTCACAAGTCAGACAAATTGAATACAAGTGCTGACTGTCTCAGTCGTGTGGTTCTTGATTCTATTGCTAAAAATCCACTTGTAGCTGTCCTTACGAGGTCTAAATACGTGAATAAATTGCCTATTATTAATGATAAAAAGGATCAATTGTCAGAAAATAAAATGTCTTACATTGATATTATTAATCCGACAAATCCATCTAAAATTAAGAGTTCCAATTGAGTCCTTTTGGAGGTCATCAAGGTGTGTATCACACAAACAGAAGTATGAAAAAAAACTACCAAATCCAAACATGTTACCTAACATCACTTTCCAAATAAAATTTTGGCCGTCTTCTCAAGTCAATAAGTGCAGAAATGCTAATAAATTGCCCATGAAAATTACAACTGCATCAACTTATCCATTTGAAAAATTATTTCTTGAAATTGTGGTCCGTAACTTACTCATATAACAACAATAAATTCATTATAACAATGCAGGGTGACCTAACGTAATTTTCAGTTGCAGTTCCAATCCCCATAAAACCAAGAAACCGTTACAGCAAATGCGTTTGTCGAAAAATTTATTTGTCTCTTTGGGATGCCACAATCAATCCTAACAGATCAAGGATTTAACTTTATGAGTTTACTTTTTGAACGCGTAAAGCTAGCTAAATTTTTCAAGCAGATAAGATAAATACGACAACATGTCACCCGCAATCCAATACAGCGCTCTATAGATCTCATAAAACGTTAATGGAATACCTTCGGCACTTTATTTCTAAGGTGTTATGTCGTAGCCTGGTAATCGATGACGCAGTTATATAAAATCCCTGGTTTGGACGTACCCTGTTTCCTCATACATATCAAAATTGCATTTGCGCAAATGTTCCTAATCGTTTTTCATCCTGTCCAGTGCATCTGGTCTTAAAATCGATTCAAGTTTATCATTTAGTATCGTTTCCGCCACATTGTCTTGATACCGGCAAAACAGTTGTCTAATATTATTCCAATGTAGTTTTTTTATAATCCTTAATCCGCTGTAAAACTGTTAGAAAATCGGTTGTTTTCATTGATCCATAATCACATTATTTAAATCATCACATTATTTAAATCACAATTGACCGAATGTCAATTGTTGCATAAACAATGTTTTCCTTCTAAATTCTTTTTTTTTTTTAATTTCTATTACAAAATAGTAGTTCTATTTCTTAATGGGTAAAATAAAATAACGAAAATCAAATTTCCCCAAAGAAACTGCATTATCATTTTCGGTATTAATTTGTTATAAATAAGAATTTGCGTCTAGTCTCGCTCTCTTTTATTTGTCATCCGTCTATTGTGACTTGTAGACGATGCATTTTATTTTCGTTCTGAAAAATAAAATCAAAGTTGTTGTTTGTGTTTTCTGACAGCCATATTTTGTGTTTATATTTTTGTTTTGTATTGCATGGCTGGGGATTAATTAGTAAAATTTTGAACGTAGCATATTTAAATTAATTAGGCAATTAGCCGAAAAGAAAAGTGAATTATTATTACCTCCTATAAATTAAATAAAGTTTAATTCGTGCAATTAGACAATCTCAATACAATTAGTGTTAGCTAATCAAAATAAAAATTGTGTATCGATTAGAACTAATGTTAACAAACGCTTTAGCTTGAATTACGGCTTTTTCAAACGGAATCAAAGTCAGGGTTTTGTCAAATTGTGCACTTAGTGACTAATATTAAGATTATTATTAGCTGTTAACTGGTTGTACCCGTTATTCGTGAAGGTTATAAAGAAAACAAAAAACCACATATCAAATAAAGTAAATATAAATTAACTATTTCGTTGTCGTGGTCAATTTACTATCAAACAAACATAACACAAACTATTGATCCATACGATTATACAAAAAATCAATTTTCCTCGAACAGAACCGCTGAACGTGGAAGTAGTTCATTGGTGATAATCCTTAATTGGCGATTAGCACATCTTCGAACAATCGACATTTTGAAACCTTTGAGGCAACTACGCCTTTACAAGCGCCATCGTGTTCAACTGGATCAAGATCACCGCTGGAATTAACGGGTGAATTAGCTGAGTAACCAGATAACCAGTTTTGTTTTCATTGTTGCATGCAGACCAATAAAAATTGATTGATTGATTGTCGTCATCCGATACACTGCATGATAGGATTTATTTTATAACAACTCGATGAAGGGGGTCACATAAGTTGGCGAGAGACGATTTTTTTTGGTTGAGATAAAATTTAATAAATCTTTTTGTCTATATTATTATTATAAATAATTACAAATTTTATAGTGAACGGTAAGCCGGGCAAATTCTTATATCCATTGAATTAAAACGTCCTTTACGATGTATTTATCAATGATACTCAACAGTAAAGTTGATTACAGTTAACAACAGTTTCATAATTGTTTATCCCATTATCGGCTCCGGTTGCATTCGCGCAACAAGAAATTTAATCGCCAATATATACGAATTTATTTTATTATAGCTAAAATCTATAGTTGATTACTAGAATTAAACATATTTCTGAATTTTTTACAGTGTAAAATGTTATATGTGTTTATAGGGTTGCTTGTAATTAAATGTCAAAGTTGGTGCCAAAAAAATCGAGGTAAGTCAATGTTTTTATTCTGTTGATTTATTGATATAAATATCATTCCCATGTATTTTATGTCATATAAATCATTCAATATAGTTTAAATCGCATGAAAACTATAAAATAATCGAAAATTTTTGATTTTTATAGGATCAGCGATCAAATAAAAACGAAAGTTGCGCTTGCGCAACCGCAGCCGGAAAGTGGATTCAAATTTAATTTTTTATATGGAGATTTGTCAATCCTGTGAGCATTTTTTATTTATCTATTCTCATTACAAAATATTTAATTTTATTCAGATTAAACTGTACAATATTCTGACTTAGATACCCATGATTCGAAGAAGTGTAAAATATTTCTTAAGATTTGTAGGTTTTATTAAAAAAATGTCAAAATTTAAACTGTTGCGCAAACGCAACCGCAGCCACTTCCAGTATTTTCAATAATTTCTTTTCATTTTGATTCCAGAATCGGATATTTTTTAAAAAAATATGACGCAACGGGAATACCAGGAAGCAGCTCACTGGATCATGGCGAATTGGACAGATGACGAGGAAGATGGAGAAGCGGATCTAGTCATTTTACCACTGCTGCAGTCATAAGTGACACGGAAAAATTTGATGACAATATATGCCATGATCAAACAATATTATTTGAAGGAGTAGTCGATACGGCTGGACAACTAGAATTGCATTTCGGAAGTGAACCGATGGTTGAAAAATTGTTCCTAATAAAATGTGGATCGACTGCTGATTGCATGGGTGAAAGCTGTGCAATTGTTGGAAGTGAATCTGATGCTCTCGCAATATCATTGCCTACGTTGCCTGAAACTGTTCCATTAGATCTAAGAGCTCTTACATGGAGGCAAGTGCATCCACGATATTCCAATAAGCCAAATAATATTGAACAAGCAGCTATGGATGACTTAGAAGAAAAGGTAGCTGGAAAAAGCTGTACTGACATTTTTGAATTGTTTTTTGATTTGGATATTTTGAACTTGATGGTTGACCAAACTAACCTCTATGCTCATCAAAATAATCGTAAAGACTTTTTGAATGATATTAATGGAATGAGAACATTTATTGGGTTTATCCTTCTCACTGGCTACCATAAATTGCCTTCCTAAGATATGTATTTTTCATTAGATGAGGATATTGCTATTCCAATTATTCGAACATGTTTATCACGAAAAACATTTAAAGATATAAAAAGAAACTTGCACTTTGCAAATAACGATGAAATCGATATGACGGATAAGTTATTTAAAGTTAGACCTTTTACATCTCGTTTGAATGAAAAGTGCCAACAATTTGGAGTTCTGCATCACAACCTCAGTATCGATAAACAAATGATACCTTATAGGGGACGGCATTCATGTAAAATGTTTATGCTTGGTAAACCAATTAAATTTGGCTACAAATCATGGACACTTGCTTCTTCAACTGTATATATTTACGCATTTAACCTGAAAATCACAAACTTCTTCAACAACCAATAATTTGGACCTTGGAGGAAATGTAGTAATGGAACTGTTACAGATAGTCAAGGAACCTTCAAATCATATTGTCTTTTTTGATAATTTTTTTACATCTCTTCCACTGATGGTTCATCTTAGTAAATTAAAGTTCTTTGCTTCTCGCACCATACGCGACAACAGGCTACGAAGCATCAGTAAGTTGAAACCAAATAAAGGTTTTAATAAATTAGATAGAGGTTACTTAGACTACTGGTTTGAAGAAACAAATGAGCTGAGTGTTATGCGTTGGAAAGATAGTGCTGTAGTAACTCTTGCTACAAATGTACACGGAATAGAACCAATAAAAAACATACAGAGGTTTTTCAAAGAGAAGAAACGTAGAATTGCGCAGTCCCTCAGTCCTACGCTTTCCAACAATACAATGCTCATATGGGAGGAGTAGATCTTGCAGATAATTTCGTGTCAACTTATAGGAGTAGAATTCGTGGCAAAAAATGGTGGTGGCCTATTTTCACAAATTTTTTGGATGTTTCTCTAAATAATGCTTGGAGGATATGGAACATCGTCCATAAGAATGACCATAAGTCTCTATTGGATTTTCGAAGAGAAGTGGCGGTGTGTTTTCTTAAAAGTTCAACATCTGCAAAGTCTAGTCAACCTGGAAGAAAAAAATGCATTTTCAATGGCTGCTGCTGGTCACCCTGGACAAATACACACTTAAAAAAAGACTGATAAAAGAAAGCGCTGTGTAGTTTGCAAATCACAAACATATTATGTTTGTTCCAAATGCTCTGTAGCATTGCATACAGATTGCATGAATAGTTACCCTAAACATGCATAACTCTAAGTCTGCTTTAATGTGATATTGAATTCAAAAGTTCCTATATTGTTAATTTTTTTTATTATTTCTGAATTAAAATGTTATTTGTTATTTTTAAAATATTTTATTTTTTTGTCTCCTACAGGCTGCGGTTGCGCGAATGCAACTTTCTAGAAAACGGGTACCTAAATTTTTTTTGTGCAATTTTTTTGCACATTTCCCTTAATTGGGACTATATTGATAATATACATAAGTTACAGTCATTTCCAACAAGCGAAACTAGGTGCGGCCGGTAATGGGTTATAATACCGTCCAATCAGTTTATTACCTATATACAAAATTGAAATCTGCATGAAACCAAGCTTTAATTTTCCTTGAGAAAATCATTCAGTTCTTTTGGAAACAAGGCGTTCACATTTTACGCGAATAACAGTTATAAGATACATTCTTTTCAGGTGAATATAGGTGTTGGCAGCGATGTTAAAGGGATGTTGAAATCACGTGTTGGGGTTGACATTCTATCAGGATTACTTCTAATTGCAATCCTGGATTTATCGATGTGACGTGCATATTCGGAATTTTTTTTTTATTCAACAGGGGAATTGCATTCCAATTATTTTCCTACATTGCTGACAAATCCCAACCAGCTAACCTATTTATATAATCGTTAACGCTTAAAGTGTCGGTACTGCCATGGGTTTTACGGTTCGTGGTTGATTTTTATTTAGCGTATGGTTTTTTTTGTGACACATTAAAAATTAAACTTAAAAATAGGTAGACTCTTCTATGAAATCTACCTAAAACAAAACATGGATACACATTAAATGAACTTACAATCGATTTGATTGCGCGTCTTTTAAGTAAAAATTAAAAAGTAAAATATTTGAACATTGGGCAATACATTTGAACATTAGATGCTTACATCGAGCGAGTCTATCCATGCCACTACATCGGGAGTTGCCAAATGGATGTCTGAGATGTTGCCATTGTAACGTCGAATTGGACACACAGTTGCAATGTGTTTTATAGTTTGTTGTGGAGCGCCGCAGTCACACTCAGGGGACTCTGACATGCCCCACTTGTAGAAAGAATCAGCACAACGTCCATGATTCGTTCTTATTTGGTTGAATGTGGTCCAGGTATGACGAGGCAAATCGAAACCAGGTTGGGTAGAAGTCGGGTTAGTAATAGAAAGGCCGGTTGTGTTGTAATTTTGCCAGGAGGTGTCCCAGGCATCCAAGATATTAAAATCAGTTGCCAGCAGGTTGCTGGCAGTTTTATGTGGAGGCTTTCTTATGGTTGAGGCTTTCTTCGTGGTTGATGAAAAGAAGTTTTGTCTTCTTTCTATTTTTTTTTTGAGAAGCAAATTCGAATTTTTTATGATGTTAAATTATTTATTATCTGATCAGCGTATTCCATCTTGTACAACCGAATTGAAACAGAAAAATTTAAAATTTTTCTTTGTATTATTAAGCATTTTATTAAATCTTCACCACCAGTTATAAAATCTAGTATATACATTTTTAAGTTATATGCATAATGGTATTTGCAAATCATTTATAGGACGGGGTATAAAGGAAACACCATTGTTTGCCAAACTTACCAACTAAAAATTATAGGAAAAATTTAGAAAAAGTAGAAACTCTTACTATGTATAAACCATGATTTGGAGGGTTCAGAATACAAGTGAACCCAGTCCATTTTTAATTTTTTGTTCAGGCAGAAGTTCAGGCATTTTGCTCAAGCACATGTTCAGGCATTTTGTCATATGTTTGGCATATGCTGGACCACATAAATTTAAACAAATTTAATTTATAATTAAAAAAACGTTAATAGGTAATTTTGTTATAAAGCCTTAACTTTAAACCTTTGTAGCACAAAAAATCACAAAATGGACTTGGTTCACTTGTATTCTGAGTCCTCCATTTATAAATTACTACTTAAAAATTATAATTATTTAAATCATGATGGTAGCCGTTGGGAATGATATATGATGCACCTTATTGAATTAATGTTTTCTTTTGTACCTGAATCTTAGGGACCGTTTGCTACACAAATAAATAGGACGCAGAATAAATTATTTCATATATTGTGTTATAGTCTAAGTCTACTTTAGGGTAATATTCCTCATGGTCACTTGTGGGGACTATAATCGTTTTAGGTATATAGGCATGGATGTAGGTATGTGTGAGTGTGTAAGTGAGTGGATGAAGTACGAGAGCGTGTGGGTGTTTGAGTGAGTGGATGAAGTACGAGAGCGTGTGGGTGTGTGAGTGAGTGGATGAAGTACGAGAGTGTGAGAGTATGTGAGTAAACGTGGGGTTGGGACGTGCTGATCGCGGTTCTTTCGTATCAGGGGGTCGCCAGTGTCTCATTCTTTCACTTACTTTTTTCCATTTCCGTATGTATCATGTCTTTCGCGTACAATAACAGTTATTTGTGCAGGAGTAGCAGGGTTACTTACTCGTCCCACAGGCTGCCGCTAGTCACAGGGCTATATAAATCTCTTCCAGGTGCACGACCTGCTATGCTGCTTCATTGGTTCGCCAATGGATCAGCGCTTCATTACAAAGGATTCACTAAATTGGGATTCTTGGGTGCCATTTGCTATTTTTTCCTTAAACAGAATCCGTCATGTCTGACAAAAATGATGCCACATGGACTCCTTTTTGGGTGTAAAATACATCTTTACAAAGCACTTACTTATTCAACTAATCTACTTTACAATTATGATGATTACTTGTGCGGTCTAAAGTTCTAAATGCAAAAATCGTTTCAGATTGTCAAAGAAAATATTATACATGCAAAAGAAAAATCTGAATTGTATTATGACAGAGGATCTAAACAAAATCCTTTTAAAATAGGCGAGTTTCTTTAAAGAACGAAGCTCAAAACTCTAAATTATCTGAATATTGGCTTGGACCGTACGAGGTTCACAAAACAATATCAACTGAAAATACTTATTTAAAAATTAACTCTATTAAAACCGTACATAATAATAGAATAAAGTTTTTTATTTTATTTTACTACGATACAAAACAGGAGGCAATCCCATGTGTATGCTTAATTTCAATAATAAATCTTATATAATTTATTTGTTCTTGTTATTTGCTTCCATTTTAATTTTTGTAATTTTACCTTATTCTATTTTATTTCTTTTAATTCTATTCTATTTTGTTCTATTCCATGCTATTTTTGATGAACATTTTCATGAGCATCTCCAAAAGAAATAACATAAAATATTTGTGTTTTATTTTTGTGAACTATTTAAAGATACATTTATTGATGAAATGAAATAAATAAATATAATTTGAGATAATTTAAACATTTATATATTTAGATAGATATTATTTGTATATTAAACAAATTAAATAAAGTGTTGTGCGAAAACACAATTAAATTATAACAAAATGTTACAACATTAAATAATTTCAAATTCAGTGACATCCTTAATCTCCATAATCCTAACATCTCTTCGGTGTCACCTGATACTAAAAATCCTAAATCTCTAAATCTAAACTATTTATTATTTACCAATAATTAAATATAACATAATAATAAAACCCCATATTTCCATTCTTATAACATCCATAATCCTTACCGTCTTTTGATGTCGCCAGACATCATAAATCCTATCAAAACACCAAATACATTTCTATTATCATCCCAAAGCTTTCCGTCATAAAAATCTAATTTATTAACTTAAAATAACAACTCTATTCCCTTTTCCTTTTCATTTTAAAAACAGATGTTTTATTAAAAAATTCCAAAATGCCCATAAACAAAACCAAAAATATCGCTTCCTTAAAACAATATTATATATCCTTAAAACGATATTATAAAACGACAAAACTAATAAAACCGAAAAAACAACGATCTTCAAAAAAAGAATTAAGCCGATCAGTGATCAAGACAGTATACTTTAAACTACCATTACAAAAACACCTTTTTCCTCCAAATCCAAATAAAATTCAAAATAAAATCATTCCACAAATTTTTCTAATAGTAACTAGTTTTAATTTTTTAGTGTAAGTGAATTTAAATAAATCTAAATAAAAAATATATAAATAAATAGCAATCAAAAACTAGAAAATAGTGTAGTATTTAGTGAGATACATATATAAAAATAAAAAATAAATATATAATGTTTTATATTAAATGTTTTAATCAGTGTCATATATAGTGAGTTCCCTTTTAGGAATCATCGTCCTGTACATCCACCACCCGTAACCTGAACAAAAGCAAACAAATATTATTAAATTGTCATTAAATTTCCACTTGCCTGGAGATACACTCACAGTAACTGATACCATATCACATCGAATTCTCCTCTTCCTAATAGGAGTCCAATAAATGTACGTCAATATTGACTTTCTAAATCTCAAAAAGCTGAAACTAATACCCAGGTTACGAAAATTCTTGCAAATTCTTGCAAATTCTTGCAGCGATAGGATTTTTTGTTTAGTTATTCATTCTTTAACAAAAAATATAAAAAACAAAAAAAGAAAGATTTACGTCCATCAACATCTTTGAACGTATGTTGTTGTGGGACCTAGGTCTTAAAAGGTTTTTATGTGTTATTGTGACACATATTGTAACTCCTACTACACAACACATTTTATTAAAAAAAAAAAATATCATAACAGAGCATGGCAAATAACCTTGGAATTTTCCATTACTAGTTATTCCAAAAAAAATCGAAAACTGAGGAAATGAAATGGCGCATTGTGGCTGATTATCGCCAGTTGAAGGACATCACGATAGGCGACGATAGACATCATATTAATTTTTCATACAGCAGCAGCATTTGAGATTTTTCAAAAATAAATTTCTGATATACTGAAAGCGGCAGAAACGTTGAACGAACATGATCAGATTTTTAATCGTATAGTATAGAGGGTCTCTTAGTCGATTTTGTATAAACTAACAAGTAACATCACAGCTGTTGGGAGTTTGACGTCTACGTGAAAGGAAATATTTTGTAGCGTAATTTTCTGTTTGATATTATTTCAATATTAAATCAAAAATAATTTAATATAAAAAAAAAAGAAAACCTGATAAATGAAGCGAAAACTACAAACCACGTAGCCGAGTGCTACTTTGCTGATTCCATTCACTCCCAGTGGACTGTCAATTTGATTTCCGATTAGATTGTTTCTCAAGAGATTGACATTTTTTTTGGATATTTTGCATGCAGTGTCAATTACAAATTAATTTTTATTAATTTGCGGAAATTTCAAAAAGGTAATTAACCAAATAGTGATAAATGATTATAAAAATTAAAAGAAATCAGAAAAATCTGTAATACAAATCATTAAAAAAAAATTATTAACTGTATTAAACTAATGTGAAAACAAAAACAGAAAAGCAAAAGAAAGATTTATGTGATAGTGCATCTAGTTGTATAAGTCGATAGTACAATTTATTTGTTAGTTTAAATTACTAAAACATTAAGTCATTGTGCCGTATATTGAGTGGTTGAATCGTTTAATCGAATATTTCATAGGTTAAATCAAGAATTAAACACATTTGATTATTATACTAAAGATTATGCATCGGCCATCCGCCATAGAGTAAATTTGTTCTATAATACATATTTAAGAAAATTTTTTTTTGGAAACAACAAAATGTTTTTTTTGGGTTAACAAATTAATAAACTCGGAATACAGATGAAAGAAAAAGTATCAACAGATATTTATTTTTATTAACTTCATCCGCCTTTGAAAATTGATCGATTTGGCTTGCATGTGTGTTGTCATTATCGAAGGAACATTACTGTCGTAACGAAGGTGAAGTTCATTGCTTACTTGTGATTGAACTCTTTTGAGGAAAATACATAATAACCTAGTTGTGGTTGTGCTCAAAACCAAATAAAACCTAGTTGGATTGGAGACACGGGTATTGTGCTGACATTGAAAGGACTATTGAAATATTTCGAAATGCGCAGATATAGTAAACCCCAGATTGGACTAGGAAACGGGTGTAATAACGGAACACAAAAGGAAGGGGATGACCTGCTGATTACAAGGGAAGGAAGAGTGGGACTGACCAACATTATGGGGTGAGTCACATCTGGTTTTTATTTTATTTTTACGCATGAATGATTATGGTTATGTATGTATGTGTATGAGTGTGTGTCCATGGATATATGAATGTGGGTATGTATGAGCGAGGGTATGTGACGCTTGCGCGTATGAGTCATAGGAGAATGTGTAGATTGAATGAGTTTCTTTCCACAACAAAAATGATGTTTACGGTTATCATAGGTAGCGAAGACTACCTTCACTTTGTTTTATTTTAGAATTCAAACCTGTTTTTTTTTATTCGATTATTTCCATCACATCAAACCAAGATCTACCGTTATCTGTGGATTCTGGTATTATAGCTTAATTTAAATTTAGAAAGTGGTTAGTAATAATCAATGTTGGGATTGTTGACTCCTGAGAAAGCAATAAGTGATAACAATTTACAGTAAAACAAGCAAATGATATTTATTTTTGTGTTCTGTAAAGTGTATCACAAGGTAATCTCTATGTGATGGGATGTTAAAGTGGAAGTGAAGGATCAATATTTTGAAATGTTGAACTAAGGGGCATGGATGTAGGTATGGGTGATTGTGTGCACTTGTGTGTGAGTGTGTGCGTGTGTGTAGGTGGGTGAGAGTTCGCGAGTGTATGAGGGGTGAAAATGTGAAATGGTGTGTTGAAGTATGGGGTTGGACGTGGTGATCGTGGTTCTTTTTGCGTATGGGGCTCGCCAGAGTTTCAGGCCTTCACTTGCTTATTTTATCCTCTCTGTTCTTATCATGTTCCACGCGTACTATTGTTTATTTGAGCTGAAGTAGCAGGATTTCTTACTCGTTTCCATAGATTGAAGCTAGTTTGGGGCTAAAAATAATCTCGCTAGGTACGCGACCTGCTATGCCACTTCGCTGTCATTCAACGAAGCAGCGCTTCATTACAAACTTCGATCAATGCTTGTTTGTTTAGTGTATTTATTTATTTTTTGAAATAAATTTACTTTGAGCAAATCGATTGGTGTTTTTTTCCAAAAAATCTACATATAAATTATATTCTCTGCTCATTACTGTCAAACATTAATTGACGTAAAATATTCCACGATTAAAGTGAAACAATTATATGTTAACTAAGAATTTTAGACATATGTACATTAATTTACAATTCAATCAATCATATTTCTGTATAAACAAATTAAATATTCGTGATAATATTCCAAGGGAAATTATCAGTTTAATTGAAATGTAATGATATCATTATAAAAAAAAAAATTCAATTCAATTCAAAAAATCAAATTCAATGATATCATTATATTTTAGAGAATTTCATTAGATTAAATTCAAATTTTTAATATTTTTACTAAATTAATTAAGAATTATGAATTAGCAAATTTTTCAATATATTGAGTTGAAAGTTGTAAAATTGTTTGTTTATGTTTAGTAAATTGTTTTAATAATTTAGTTTAGTTGACAAACACATTTCAAAACGAATTTCCTTCGACCGACCTTGAAAATTAATACTGAATATATATTAAAAGAATTATTTTTATTGTTTGACTAGGACATAGGACATAAACCTAATTTTATTGAAAGCAATGAAAAATATAATTTATTATGAAAATATTTTCAAAACGGTCGTTTCCTTTAAAAAAAAAATTCATGAATACAAATATATACAGAATAAATGTTTTAAATTTAAGAAATAATCATAAATTTATGTTAGGTAGAGCTTTTTCGAAAGCTTATTTTTTCATAAATTTAGAACGTAATCTTCTAATATCACAGTAGGTGGTTTTATTATTGAAAATATGTTTATCTAAATAGAAAAATTTTGATATTTTTTTCAATAAAAATAAAACTTTAACTTTCTTGCATTCGTTTGGTTTAATCTTTAAAATTGACTTTATAACTTACAAAACTTACGCTTTCTTGCTACTAAAACTTAAACCCATTTATGAAGATTATCAAAAAAAATTTTTAGCTGGTATAAACCTTCTTATATTATGCGTGTCGCATGTTTATCGTTACAAAAACATCACTGTTTTTGGTTCAAATAATCCAACTCAAAAATATAATAATTTTGTTTTCAAAATATTGATCTACTTTCAAATTATATTAAAGCTTTTCTTGTTTTGTTTGTGTTATCAGTTGGAAAAAAATATATATATTTATTGATATTCTCCGAATTTTCATGCATAACGAAAATACGTATTTCGTCAGTTTTTCCCTGTTTGTTTGTTTAGAGTATTTATTTATTTTTTTGTGGATAGTGGAATTACTTTATTATTTTGGTAGCAGAATTTCCATTATTGAATTGTAAACAAATTTTTGAAAACTGTATTCAAAATAAATATACTTTTTCATGACAACATTCTCTTTGACACACTACTGATAAACTGATTTTCCATAAAATTGAGTTTGTAGCCATAAAACTGAGTGATTTTTTTTTAAGACAAAAATTTGGCAAAACTGGAGTTTACAGTGCTCAGAGTACCGCTTCCGAATGGGTGAACATATCTGTTCTCGCTGCTATTTGAGCGCATGTAAAGCAGCACCACACTACAAAGGTTTCCCATCTGGTGAGATAGCTTATGCTTTACGAGCTCCCGTGCAAGGTTCCACCCAATATTCCCAATATTATTATGTTCTTTGGACAACATCCAATCTCAGATGGGAAGACATATCAACTTATAAAATCCCTTCATATTCTCGATGAAACTGTTAACGAAGGGATGGGTGCGTTCGAGTCGCCTGGTCATACGCAGAAGTCGTAATCAGACCAGCGTTCCGTGATAATGTTATTATAGATTTGGCGTGCGCTGAGATTTACTTTGGATCTGTTTATCAGTTCTTGTTCGATTCCTGATCCCAGGTTAACGTGCTGTTTAAGCTGGTTCAGTGTTCTCGAAATTATTTTTCTTGATGTCGTTGTCTCTGAGTTAAATTTCAATTACTAAATGTTTTACTTTATTATTTGTATTTAACTCAGTTGGTTGTAACGACACATTTTTTGCAAATAATTTAAAAAACTTTTATACCAACCCTTGAGTACACATCCATCTGCTTATATCTTGTGTAAACGAATATCGAATTGGCGTTAATAAACTACTATTTGCGTACATTGAATGAAACATTTGTGTACATAGTAATGAAACAACACTCAAATGAAAAAAAGAGAAAAATCCGTAAAACAAAGTCAACATCCGCTACAATGTTAGAAACGAAAGATTAGATTGTTTTTGATTATCATTAGAATTGGTTGTTAAGAACAAATATTTCGATATATTAAGTAACAGTCTAATTTTGTTTTTAAATTTTATTAATCAAAAAAATTTTGTTTAATAATTTAAATAATAAAAACATGTCTCTCTAACCAGCGAAATGGAAAATATTATATGGGGCATTCCACCTCAACTGCTCCAGAAATATTGGAAAGACATGAAAAAAAACGCTTTAAGGCTTAAAGTTTTTGTGTTGACAAGAGCTATCGAATACCATGTGATGTTTTAAAAGTTTCAAAATGGCGACCCTAAAACGGCCACTGTTTTGATCTAAATAATAGATCCACAAGTAGAATGACTAACACAAATTTCAGATCTCGAAAGATGCGTCCTTGACCTTTAAAAATTTGTAATAATACGTAGTTTTAAATTCCGTATGGCTTTCAAAATTATTATTCAAAATGGCGGCTCGAAAATTTGTAAAATGGCGATTTTGCAAAATTTATTTCTTGTTTTCACTGCAAACAAAAATTAAAGATCTCAAATGATGCGTTCTTATGTTTTAAATGCTGGTAATAATAAGTTGTTTGAAATTCTGTTTAGTTTTTTTTCGAGCATACCAGCAACCTAGAGCAACAGAGAGTATCAATAAATGTAAGGAGTTGTCCAAAGGTAAAGTTCCAAATTTAGTTTTAAGCCCATTTAATTGCTTTTCTAACTTACATTCTCTAGAAAATTATTGTTTTTTTGCTGAACTTTATTTTTTAATTATTAAATGTTTATTCAAATTTCACATTTATACTGTGCGAGATCTTTTGAGATCTTAAATTTCTGTTTGCAACGAAAACAAAATTTAAATCTGGCAAAATCGTCATTTGCCATATTTTCAAGGCGCCATTTTGAAAACAAAAACTTGAACATTATACAATATTTGAAACTACGTATCATTATCAACATTTTCAGGCGAAGAACGCATCTTTTGACATCTTTAATTTGTGTTGGCAGCTACATTGCACCTATGGCTTTGCTATTTAGATCAAAGCAGCGACCGTTTTAAGATCGCCGTTTAAAAATTTTTTTAAAACATCAAAATTAAAAGTCTTATAGCGTTTTTTTCATGTCCTTAAAAATTTCTGAAGCAGTGTTACAGTTAACGTGGAGTGCCCCATATATTATTGTATATTATTTTTTAAAATGAAGCAAAAATTGACTTTATGCATGTCTGCCATAGTTTTCATGACTGAATCTTTAAATATTTGCCAAATTTTTATCGATGCGTTTGTTTAAGACACAGTAATATTATTGATACATAATTAAGCTCTGAAATCAGGTACAAACAAATAATAGACTATTTTTCCAGAATTCTTAAATATTAATTTTTTGTGAAAATATAGGTAATAGTGATATATTGATAAACAAGACATGAATGTGGAATAAAATTTTTACGAACTATATACAATCTCATTTTCCTTAAATACTTCGAATATTAAAGTTCGTATAACTCCTACAAAACACTTTAAGCATGGTAAGGCTTCTCACACCCTACTATTTTACCGGAAGTGGCCTTAGCATAACAAGTTCTTATTAAATTTTAGTCCACTTAATACAACAACAAAATTGTGTGGGGAGGTCACAAATAAATTTAAGGAAAATATTGGCAATTGTTCAGCTTTTGTATCTGTTTCTATAAATATCCCTTCGCTTTTAATTTTATTTTATTATTAATCCTTTTTTTGTTTTCTTTTTTTTTGATGGCACATTAAAATAAAATAGATTTTACTAAACTATTATTCAAACATTTATTTTAAAACTAACTTTATTTATCAATAATTAACTGACCGATTGTCATCTAATTGGCGACCTTTTTCATCTCTATAACTCAATTGTCCAAACAAAATTGAATTATTTAATTTGATGGACCTCGATATATATTCCCCATAGTTAAGGTTATGTTTTCACTCGAGAGGTTTGTCTCTCTATTCGTCATATTCAAAATATTGCATGTTCATCACATTTTAGCTAGTAAATGGAAGATTTTGTTGTGGTTCATTCTTTCAACTATAGAAAAAAATATATTGAGACTCACCAAAACTTGATTTTGTAACATAACGTTATATGTTACATAGCGTCCAAAATAAAACACAATATTTCTATTGAATACACTTAAAGGTTTGTTCACAGTTAAAAAATTGTTTGAATTTATGTTCACGATACAGAATTTCGTTCAAATTAATTATTTTGTCAAAAAAATCGGCTTGAATAATATTCAGTTTAATCTAGAAAAATCGATCTTATTCTAAAATTCTTTCATCCGGAATCTTCTTCAAAATAACAGTTTGGTTTATTGACCCTTCACTGTAAAATAATGTAAATTACATGCTGAAACTATGAAAATTTGATCATTTGCTCAAAATTTTTAGTTTTAAGGAAGACAACTGAACTCAAATTTGATATTGACATCAAACTAACCTAAATGAAAAACGTTTTCGCGATTTTTTTGTCGGAAGTATTTCTTTGCGGGATTTGGTCATTGTTCTCATTTTTCTATTGTTTTTATACTACTTTCAGGATTTGTGTACTCTCTCTACTCCCGAAAACATAATGTTGCAAAACAGTGTTTTCAATACTTTCAGTTTTATATTAAAACAACTCGTTTACCTTTAACCGAAATTCCAGTTCCACCGTTTTCATTTTTCTTTCAGATTTGTTTTCTTTGTAAGCTGGATAAGTACATTGAACTGATGATTAGCGATTGGCGGTATATACATTTATAAAGGAACCACTTTTCTTAATTCTTAACTGAATAAATTGTTTGCTTAAAAATGCCATGCATGTTTCGACAACATAGTCTTCACATAAATATCATTAACGACAAGGAAAAACTTTTATTTCTTTTATTTATATTAAAAACTTTTGTGAATGTCTTTTAAACGGGAAATAATTTTTTAATTTTATTTTTCATCCATTAATTTTCAATTTAAAAAATCCTTTAAAGTTTTTCCTTTTTATATTTTGTTTTCTATTAATTGCCGTCTTTTTTTTCTTATATTTATTTATTCTTTTTTTATTATATTTTTCTTTTTGCCAGTTTTGCCCAACTTCGTAAATTGTGGTTTATTTGCTTTAAAATGAAAAAAAAAATGTTGTTCCTAATTTGTTATATCTGTTTGGGTGATAAAGTTTAAGTTTTCGTTTTTTAATATATATTTGCATATCTTAATTATGTACTAAGTATATTTAATGGAATTTTTGAGCTTTGAACTGTGAAAAAAAATTAAATTTAAATAATTGGAAGATAAGTTTTATAATGTCAAACGATGTCATAATAACAATATCGGTTATCATAATTTCATACAATTGAAAAATATAACATCTTCATTACAATCTCATTAGAATAATCAAATATAATCCCTTACAAATAGCAATTTTCTAGCTAACTTTAGAAACTTTCAACTTTAGAAAAATAAGTTTATAAATATATCATCATCAGACATACATAAACTTTTAATGTTACTTATGATGTTGTTATAATAATATATAATAAAACTTTATATCTTATATTAAAAATGCTCGTGTTTATCTGTAATATGGTTTGGTTGTTGTTTGGTTATGTTATTACAATATGTTATTTTGATGTTTCATAAACATAAATTTTTATCAACATAGCTGGGATATATGCATAATATAAAATATTTTAATTTTCTTCAATATAATAAATTGTAATAAATTTTAGATAAAATATGATTGGATTGAAATTCTATCAAATAAAAAAGTTTTTATTATTCAATTCAGTAGGGTTGAGATGTGGAATGATTAAAGGATATAAGTGAAAGATGTGTAAAACGATGAAATCTGGAGGGATGTTAGTTAATGTTGTCTGACGTTTTAGTTTTTATTAATTATTTAATATCAATCAGAAATTAAATTGTAGAAATTACAATATGTTCCTCAACAATGTTACGAAGCAGTTGTACAACTTCCTTAGGGGGTGCAATGATCAACCAAGAGAAAAACGTATCGTTTTGTTGTCGTTTAAAACGGCCTCTTTTGAACTATAAATACCAGCCGATAGAGGCCCTCTTTCTCTTAGTCTCTTTTTTCTGATAGTATTTGCTGATTGAATTGCTGGTTGACATTTAATGGCGGATGAATTAATTGTATTTTTTGGTGGTATTTTTGTGACAATTTGTGGAGTTGGCAAGAACATTTTAATTATTGCGGCTTGATAATTGGAAAATGCAAGGAGTTCAGGGAAGAGATTCTGGAAAAAGACGAGCTGGTCGTGTGAAGCTAATCTTGAATTTCGGAGATACATCAAATTGAAAGTCAGATGTTCCCAATATTTTTTATTAGTAGTTTTTGTGTCAAATAGTGACCTTGTTTTAGATAAAATTAAACGAAATTATTTAGGAAATGTTAGACAATATTAATAAAGAAACCAAAAAAACAAATAGGTCGGTTCAACCGCGAATCTTGTGTTATGTTAACAATCACATAAGTAAATAATAGTGGTGCAAAAAAAATATGTAGTTATGCGTGTTAGATCTGTGATATATGTTAAACTCAATGTCTTTTGATCATGGAACTGAACATGAAAAACCGTATTGTGATTGTTAAAATTTCCATTTCATTGTGTCGGAAAATTAACTGCAAGGAAAACCAAAAAAAAAAGAATTGCTGTGGCCTTGCCTGAGAATTATTATGCTTTTGTGTCGTGGTGTCAAATTCAATGATTATAGAGTCTTGTTTGGTTTTGTTCTGTATTGAGATAAAGTGATAGAAAGTGAGATAACTCAATATCCAACGGGACGGTACCACAGTATATCGGCAGTTTTTTTTTTGTTTCGTATATAAAAATCATTTGCCCCGGTCAAAAATAAGCAGACGCAATTTCTGTATGGGCGACATTAACGTAAATATAGTTTATTCTGTCTGATCCAAGATGGAATGGGTTAAAACGGACTATTTAGCCGGGTGATTTCATTATTGATTGATGAGTTTAGTTGGATGAGAATATCCTTGAATTGACCGAATTGACATTGAAATCGAATGCAACTTTCCGAAGGTCATCAAGGATGACTGACAACAGGAACATGTTCATATATGTTCATGATATTTTTTTTTGATTTGGAAAGGAAAATCTTCTAATAAAACAAAATCAAAAACCAAATAAAAGAAACAAAAACAAAATAAGGCGGTCTAAATAAAATAATTATTGTTTTTTTTTTGTGAACATTATATATTTAAATAGTTTTAGCAAACTAGGAAAGAGAAACTTTAAAAAAAAAGGAGAGAATTAAAGAAACGAAAATGTCATTCTGTGTTGTTTTGTTCTTAGACCAAACTTGGTGTAATTAATTTATTTAAGTTATGTAAAGAACCATCGGAAGGTACCCCAACTATAAGTTCACTTAGTAGAGAAAGTAGTCAAGTACTGAAACCAAATCAAAAAAAGCAACTCGATGTGCAAAATCCATTCCAACTTAGCAGGAAGACGTCTAGATCTCCTGAAAAGAAGCAATATCTTGCTAAATATAAACACAAATGAAGTGGAAAATAAAAGTGAAGAACGTCAACCAGACTTTGAAGAAAGAGAAGGACTCAGGCATCTAGAAAAAGAAAATTTAGAGCTGAAGAAAAAACTAAGCAAAATAGAAGAGATAATATCAAAGCTAAGCAATGAAATTGCTGCTTTAAAAAGAGAAAATCAAGACCTGAAAATGAGTCGAGAAGCAAGTGAATCGGAAATGACTGATAATCTAAATATCGGCAAAGATATCAGAAGACGAACAAACGTATTTGAGTATCTAACAGATGAAGAGGAATTGCAAAGAGAAACAGATTGGATACTGAAAAAGAGTAGGCCAAGTAAAAAAAGTAAAAAGAGGAAAGCTGAAGTTTCCCCTGAGTATGTGCCATCAAGCGCTAGTCAACCGCAAGATGCACATACAATTGATAAAGACAAAGTTATTCCAACAAAAGAAACGAAAGAGAAAAAGCCACCGCCCGTAACTGTAACGGGTGTTTCAAGTCATGCGGAAATTCAAACCATAATGAAAATGGTAACGGATAAAGAGTACAAAATTACTGCTCTTAACAATGATGTCTGGAAGATCAACACATCAAACTCTGATGCATACAGAAATTTAACAATGAAACTAAACATTGACAAATATCAATGGGTTACATATGAAAACAAAAACAAACGCCCAATCAAGGTAATGACAAGAGGACTACATCCCACTTGTTTGGTCGATGATATAATTGAAGATCTGACATGGAAAGGTCTTAAAATCTTAGATGCTGTTAACATCATCAAAAAAGAAAGAAAAACCAACGAAAATGGATCCAAAACATTATATAAAAGAGGACTTCCTCTTTTTATGTTAACTTTTGAGCAAAACGAAAACATAAAAGGAATTTATAATATAAAAGGGATACTCAATATGAGAGTGAAAATTGAGCCTTTAAAGAAAAACACGATGAGAATACCACAATGCAAAAAGTGTCAAGGTTTTAACCATACACAAAACTACTGTGCACGTGAACCAGTATGTGTTAAATGTGCCGGTAAACACTTAACGCAAGTATGCCCAGTTAACAGAGACACCATAGCCAAGTGCATAAATTGCAAGGGGCAACATCCAGCAAACTATCGTGGATGCGAAGTTGCCATCCAACTCCAAAAAATAAGAGATAAAACGCGCAAGCCATCACAAAACAAGCAAAATAACGCTGGTAGATCCAATGAACGATACCAAGAGAAACTGTGTGAGCAATCTAACAGCGCGAAAAATGGAAAATCATACGCACAAGTACTAAAAGGCTCAGAGTCAATCAAAGACTCGGAAGTATTAGAAAGTATCAAGAACTGCATGGAAGTAATTCTAAGGCGGTTAGATGAACAAAGCAGTCTAAACGAATTGATATTCCAAAAAATTAAGCAGATAGAAAGCTTAAAACCAATCGCCAAGAAAAATTAAATATGAATACAACACTCAGAATAGCAACCTGGAATGCAAACGGGTTAAACAACCACACCCCAGAAGTTGAAATGTTCTTGAAGTTAGAAAAAATAGATATTTTTCTAGTATCAGAGACCCACTTTGTTAAATCATCATATATAAAAATACCTGGGTATAAACTTTATCATGCAATTCATCCAGCAGAAAAAGCGAGGGGAGGATCAGCAATACTAGTCAGGGATAACATAAAGCACCATGAAGGTATTAAAATCGAAGAAGAAGTAATGCAGGTCACGTCGATAACAGTTATTACTAAAAATAAAATCCTTGTTGTACCCGCTATATACTGTCCACCAAAACATAATTTGAAAAAAAAAATGATTACTCCAAACTCTTCAATGAACTAGGCAGTAAATTTATCATTGGTGGAGATTTTAACTCAAAAAACACATATTGGGGATCAAGAATCACCACAACAAAAGGTAAAGAACTGTACGAAGCAGGACAGATAAAAAAGTGTGATTTTCACTCCGGTGGTTCTCCGACCTACTGGCCAACCGACCTCGGTAAGGTACCTGATTTAATAGACTTCTTTATTACAAGGAATATGTCAAAAAACTACATAGATATCGAAAATAACGAAGGGTTGTCATCAGATCACTCTCCTGTTATAATGACAGTTAGTGAAAACGTAATCAAGCGGACATATGCACCTAAACTAACAGGTAAAAACACTAATTGGAATGTTTTTCGTGAGTGTATAGAAGAGAAAATAGATCTACAAGTACCAATTAGAAAACCAGAACAACTAGAAACAGAGCTAGAAAGGCTGATTGAAGCTGTACACTTTGCAGCAACGACAAGTAGTCCAGCACCACATTCTAATCGTATTCTTATCGCAAACTTTCCCATGGAATTAAGAGAATTGATAAAATCAAAGCGCAAGGCACGTAAAATCTGGCAGACATCTCGTTCTCCAGAACACAAAACTATTTTAAATAATCTGTGCATACAAGTAAAGACAGCCATTAAAGAAGCAAAAAATGAATCTATTAACAGGTATCTCTCAAGTCTTTCTGGTGATAAAAGCAATGAGTATTCACTCTGGAAAGCAACAAAGGGATTCAAAAGACCAATAGTGCAGATCCCTCCGATTAAAAAAGATGATGAAACATGGGCCAGAAGTGCTCAAGAAAAAGCTGATCTATTTGCAGAATTACTAGAGAACACCTTCAAGCCATTTGGTCGACTAACAGAAGACGAAAACATAACGAAAGCGAGCAAAACCGATTCACAGGAAATTTCATATGTAACATTACATGAACTTAAAGAAGAAATACGTACCAGTTTGGTTCCAAAAAAGGCCCCAGGCTACGATTTAATCACCAGTGAAGTTGTTAAAATGCTACCTGATAAAAGTATGCGCAAAATACTTCATATCATTAATGCTGCATTCCGATTAAGGTATGTACTATGTACCTATGCAATGGAAAGTAGCAGAAGTGATTATGATCCTAAAACCGAATAAATCACCAAATGACAAAAAGTCGTATAGACCGATATCATTACTCCCAACGATATCGAAGCTTTTTGAAAAACTTTTTCTTAAAAGGCTTAAGCCAATAATAGAAAATAGAAACCTCATACCTTCGCATCAGTTTGGTTTCAGAGAAAACCACTCTACCATTGAACAAGTGCACAGGATCACGAATATTATTGAAGAAACGATTGAAGCCAAAAGGGTATGCTCCGCAGTCTTTCTTGATGTCGCTCAAGCTTTTGATAAAGTTTGGCATCATGGCTTAAAGTATAAATTGCATAGAGATCTGCCCAAACAGTTTTATGAAATTTTAAACTCTTATCTGGATGACCGCCACTTTAGAGTCCAGTATGATGATAGTTATTCAACATTGAAAAAGATTGATGCAGGAGTTCCGCAGGGTAGTGTCCTAGGACTGGTACTATACCTGCTATATACAAGAGATTTGCCTGGCCTAAGCAAAACAACCATTGCAACCTTTGCAGATGATACCGCAATTTTGACCACCGGAAAAACCGTAGAAGAAGCAACTAGCAAACTGCAATAAGCTACTAATAAAATCCACAACTGGACAAAAAGATGGCGAATTAAGCTGAATGAAAAAAAATCCTCTCATGTTAACTTCACTAACCAAAAAGTAAGCCAAATACCTCTGAAAATCAACTCAACACAAGTTGCTTACGCAAACACAGCAAAATATCTAGGTATGACTCTGGATGCTAAACTGAGATGGAAGGAACATGTTAAAAAGAAAAAAGAAGAACTGAATTTGAAATTTAGAAAGATGTACTGGTTACTTGGTAGAAACTCAGTACTATCTATTCAAAACAAACTGCTTCTGTATCGTCAAATACTGAAACCAGTGTGGACGTATGGCATCCAGCTATGGGGCTGTACTAAGAAATCGAACGCGAAAATCATCCAGTTGTTCCAAAACAAAGTGCTGCGTTGCATTGTTAATGCCCCGTGGTACATCAGAAACGAAGACATCCATAGGGACCTAAAGATAGAGTTCGTGAAGGATGAAATAAAAAAATATGCAATTAAACACACCACGCGTATACGCGTACATGAAAATATTGAAATACGCCAGCTAATGGATGTGCCCGTTGCTGACAGAAGGCTTAAAAGAACGAAGCCACTAGATTTGATTTTATAATCAAAAGCATACTTAATAAAATAATGTAAATGGGACTAACCAATGGGTTACACCCCAAAAAATGTGCTATAAATATGAAATGTAAATTACTAGATGAGCGTAGCTCAGTTGTTCTCTTATATTAATAAAAAAAAAAAAAAAAAGTTATGTAAAGAAGACAAAAAAAAAATAACATTATGTGTTGTTTTGTTCAGAGTTATGCATTTTCATGTAACGAATAATTCTTTACAATTTTATGTAAAGAATTAGTAAAGAATAGTTTTTTACGTAAAGAATGTAAAGAATGATTAATAAATGTAAAGAATTTTACTTTCATGTGATTTTTACAGCCCCTTTAAGAAGACAAAATTTGTGCCCAATTCCAACACTGGTAATACAAATTTTGAATTCAAAAGAATTACGAATTTCGGTCTCTATAAAATATTTTGGTGCTTTAATCATAGAAAAAGTAAGGATTGAAAATCATAAATTATGTATTAAAATTTAATATTTATTATTATAAAATTAACAATTTAACTACAATAACATCAATTCGTTGAATACGACACATAACAAGCTTGATTTACAATAGCAATTATTTTCAGTATACAAATTATCAAAGAGTAGGTAAAGCCTACCTGTCAATTGATAAAATGAAGAATGTCCGAACCCAAGTTTTCAACCGTTCAAATTGAGAATTTAGATTAAAGAAAATGTTTGTTGAGATGTCACATATCTAAGCTATCTTTGTATTCAAAAACAAATATTATTTTTAAAATTTTAGTTGTACAAACAAATGATTGATTTCACAAATTCGATATTTCTGGTATCGTGAAATTGTTCATTTATATTTTAACAAGTTTAAGATTAAATTTTAAACTTACTTTAGTATCGACTCTAACCAAACCTTTAAAATAAATTTTAAATTTAATCTCAAACTTGTTAAAATATAAAAAACAATTTCACGATACCAGAAGTATCGAATTTGTGACATCAATCATATGTTTGTGCAACTAAAATTTTAAAAATAACATTTGTTTTTTAATACAATGATTACTTCTCATTTCTCAATTCTCTCAATTCTTTCATTCTCTCAATTCTCATTTCTCAACAAACATTTTCTTTAATCTAAATTCTAAAGTTGAATGGTTGAAAGATTGGGCTCAGACATTCTTCATTTTATCAATTGACAGGTAAAGCCTGTCTTTGATAATTTGTATCCTGAAAATAATTGCTATTGTAAATTAAACTTGTTATATGTGTCGTATTAAACAAACTGATGTTAAATTGTTAATTTTATTGTAATAAGTTTTAAATTTTAAAACATAATTTATGATTTCCAATCCTTGCTTTTTCTAAGATTATAGCGGGAAAATATTTTATAGAGACCGAAATTCGTAATTCTTTTGAATTCGAAATTTGTATTACCATTGTTGGAATTGGGCACAAGTTTTATCTTAAAGGAGCTATAAAAATCAGTATTCAAATGATAAATATAAGTAAAAACTGACTTAAAAACTCTGATTATTTAGGAGTTTGAGTTTCATTTTAAATTATATATTAACCTAATGAGAAAATTTGCACATCTTTTTTAGCATTATTTACATTCTTTACATTTTTTACAATGATTTTTGGTCATGTAAAGAATAAATTCTTTACATGTAAAGAAATACGTAAATTACTTTTTTAAGGAATTTGCACAACACATGGTTTTATTCTTAATCCAAATTTGGTGTAGTTAATTTATTTTAAGTTTTGTAAAAACAAAAAAATCATATGTGTTGTTCCGTTATTAAACCAAAGCTGGTAGAATTAATTTAATTAAAATTATGTAAGGTATGGCTTAGGACAGTTTTTTTTTTGTGTCGTAATTCAAATTAAGTAGTTTTTTTTGCTAATATAATTCGTGAGTTAATTTGAACTTATTGTAAGGATTATTAAACAAAATAAATCTAAAACAAAAAAAAGGATTTAAGTAAAACTAGATGTTTATCATTTCAGGATATTGTGTCACATTCGCAAAGTTAAAGGCCGATTGGCGCTGATTAAATTTGTTTTACGGAATTGTACGATTTGCCTATTATTTTTATTGTGTAATGAAGTGGTTTACGGGTTGAAATATTGAAAAATACGTAGGTACTATTTGCGTAACACCAACGAAGACCGCTGAAGAGAAAAATTTGTTGTACTCCGGTGGTAAATTGGAACAGAAGAACCAGTATTAGTAACTTATTGATAACAAGGGGCGTTTCTGTTTGTGGACTAACACTACACAGTCACCGTTACGACTTCGATTGTTGGCCAGGACCAAGGGCGCAGCATTCTATTTATTGGGATATTGTACCTTACGTAACATTAGTAGGTAACCTTCACCGATACCAAGGCGCAACATTTAATCATAGTACTTAGAGATATACTTCAATGAATATGGCCGACCGAAACATATTGATAGGCATAATTGGGAGCCGCTACTACCATGTGGTGAGTAAACTTACTATATTTATTTGTAGGTAAATATAGATGTGTGAGTATGTGTATATCTTTATATATGCATAGGGATATATATGTGGATATGTATATATGTATATGTATGGGTATAGGGATATGTGGGTGTGTGTATGTATATGTATGTATGTTTGAACGTGTGGGTGTGTGTATATGCGTGAGCGCATTAGGTGCGAGAGCGTGTGAATGTGTATTGAACTATGGGGGTGGACGTGGTGATCGCGGTTTTTTGCACGTATGGGGTCGCCAGAGTCTTTTTATCCCACTTGTCTTCTTTCTTTGATCCGAAATAACTCATGAAACACGCATACTATACTGACTATTTGTGCTGGAGTCTGCAGGTATTTCTTATCGTTCACACAGGCTGAAGCTAGCTTGGGGCTTTAAAAAACTATCAAGGTGCACGGCCTGCTAAACAACCTCGGTGGTTTACCGATGAAGCCAGTGCTCCATTGCAACAACACATAAAAACCTTTTAAGATCTAGGTCCCACAACGCAAAGGGTTTTAAGGTGCTGGTGGACGCCAAATTTTGTTTTCTATTTTATTTATGTGTATTTGAAAGAATGAATAATACATCCTAAAACATATTAAAATATGACCTAGTTCAATATTTCATAATAGAATGGAGGAAATAAAAATGAAATAAGTGATAAATACACAACTTGGTTTTAAGAAATTTACAGGAACAACACTAAAATTAGATTACCAATAATCATAGAGGTAGTATGCTTTGCATATGCTTTGATCATGTGACACGCGCTGTCTTCCACAACAATTAAGGTCCACATATATAGCTTTATGATGGGTTAGTTTCTTCAAGAAGAAACCGCTGGTACCTCTAAGATATCACCTTTGCTAGTGATATGTCAGTGTTATTGACAACGGTATGTTCACGTTAACTTGTATGTTTATAGCACGAACCAGAGCTTGTCAGCTTGGCACATGACAAACAAAAATACAAATTACAAATCAACAAAATCTGGTCTTTCCTATAAAATAAACTAAGCAGGGATGTACAATCAGAATAAAATTACATATATACATATATAAATGTAAATAACACTTAGTTCTTTTTTTTCACGAATTTGTTTTGCACGCTTTTAAATTTAACATGAATTAGAGAAAACAAATTTTTTTTTACGCAACGTGTTTTGATTTACCACGATCTACTAGTGTTTTGCATACACCATTGTAACGTCCGTTTTGTGCTCGACCAACCGCGCTCTGTGAAAAAAAAAAAGAAACCATGAAATAAGGACAGATCTATCAGATCTATTACTGCAATCTCTCGTAGGAAATTTTTTCTTTCGATACAACAAACTTAACTACTAACTCCTGGAACCAACTCGTACGATTAAATTACTTATTGAATGCCCTTGAGTCTTAACGTATTATAGTTGTTCCTCCCTCAGCTATTGTATTTAACATCCTCTAAGCTCAAAAAACATTGTGTTAATTTGTGATGAAGTGTAAAGGAATTTTCCGAATGTTAGATTGCAATTCGATACATAGAATGAAACATTGTATATAAAAACATATCATAATTTTAAATTTTTTTGTAATATTAATTACTTACCTTTGTTTTGTAAATATCATATAACTTAAGAAAATAAATATTGCAAAATTATTGACAACAAGTGACATGTATCAAGGAAGTAATAATTGACACCGACGTTATGCATTCACATAGTCAAACAAAAACAAAATTGTCCATAATTGAGCAACTACCAACAGATGGCAGACATTAAATTGCCAATCGATTTTTTTTAATTTCCTTTTTTTTGTTGGACAATTTTTGATTGTGTGGCTGTATTAGTGTCGGTATTGGATATATAAAGGAAGATAATACGATGTTTGAGTCTCTTTAAAATCAGTTTTCTGATGGAAGGTACAAGTGTGTTGTATTAAAATAGTGAATTTTAATCTGTAATTTTTTTGTTGTTGTATTTAAATTAAGTGAAACCTCAAAATTATATTGAATAAAATGGCCGTCGGCCATATATAGTGTGTGTTCGTGTTTGTTTTCTTTTCAACTCTTATGAGCAATACTATTAATGGAATCGCCTCAGATTCCCCCAAAATAGCATTATATTGTTTCAGGAGAACCAGCACAATCATTTCACCAGCAATATCGAAGACATTAACCATAACAGGCGTTAACATCATTAAAATTTAAAACCGTTTCACCAGCATTATCGAAGACATTAACCATAACAGGCGATAACATCATTGCAATTTAAAATCGTTTTTACCAGCATTATCGAACATCAATTAAATACGAGCAGGCGTCAGCATTATTAAAATTGTAAACCGTTTCACCAGCATTATTCGAAGAATTTAACAATAACCGGCGTTAACATCATTACAATTTAAAATCGTTGTACATCATTAAAATTTAAAACCGTTTCACCAGCATTATCGAAGAATTTAACAATAACAGGCGTTAACATTATTACAATTTAAAAACCGTTTCACCAGCAATATCAAAGACATTAACCATAACCGGCGTTAACATCATTACAATTTAAAATCGTTGTACATCATTAAAATTTAAAACCGTTTCACCAGCATTATCGAAGAATTTAACAATAACAGGCGTTAACATTATTACAATTTGAAAACCGTTTCACCAGCAATATCGAAGACATTAACCATAACCGGCGTTAACATCATTACAATTTAAAATCGTTGTACATCATTAAAATTTAAAACCGTTTCACCAGCATTATCGAAGAATTTAACAATAACAGGCGTTAACATTATTACAATTTGAAAACCGTTTCACCAGCATTATCGAAGAATTTAACAATAACAGGAGTTAACATTATTACAATTTAAAAACCGTTTCACCAGCAATATCGAAGACATTAACCATAACCGGCGTTAACATCATTACAATTTAAAATCGTTGTACATCATTAAAATTTAAAACCGTTTCACCAGCATTATCGAAGAATTTAACAATAACAGGCGTTAACATTATTACAATTTAAAAACCGTTTCACCAGCATTATCGAAGACATTAACCATAACAGGCGTTAACATCATTAAAATTTAAAATCGTTTCACCAGTATTATCGAAGAATTTAACAATAACAGGCGTTAACATCATTACAATTTAAAATCGTTGTACATCATTAAAATTTAAAACCGTTTCACCAGCATTATCGAAGAATTTAACAATAACAGGCGTTAACATTATTACAATTTAAAAACCGTTGCACCAGCATTATCGAAGACATTAACCATAACAGGCGTTAACATCATTAAAATTTTAAATCGTTCTACCAGCATTATCGAATAGGTTACCAACAACAGGCGTCAACTATAACCAATTTTAAATCGTCACGTTTCACCAGCACTATCAATTAAATAAGACGTTACCATAATCAGAGTATTGAGTCGTTACACCAGCATCAACACCTGTCAACTCGCTGTACTTACATTTAGAGTGAGTGTTTTGTTTTTGTATTTTTATTTACTATTATATTGTATATTTATATATAAGTCCCACATTGGTTTTTGTTTAGTCAGAATTTTATTTTGATTGCTTGATAATAAATTGTTCCTTCCGTTGAAACTGAGATTATGGTGTTTGTTTGTTCACCAGTTTAACTGCTAACATGAGATAGTGATGATGGAGTAAGTCCACAAATCGAGGGAGGGCCCAAAGCATTCATGATTTGACAGCAAGGATTCCAGAATCTATGGTTATTTTGAACTGCAATTTTTTTTTGTGTTTTAACATCGTAGGTACGATACTACAACAGTTCCAAGCAAATGACTCTCACAGCCGAATTGAGAAACCCCGGTAACCGCGAGGAACAGTATCGTTACACCATTACATATTAAAATACATTTTTATGATTTAGAAACTTTTAATAACTCGCCTAATACCAATAACATTTCTCGTAATTTTAAAAAAGGCGATTACGATTCTTTAAACACTTTTCTGGATTCGGTAGACTGGACATTTATCGATCAGGATAAAGATCTGAATGCAATTGTTTCGCGTTTTCATGATATTTTGTATAACGGAATTAATAATTTCATTCCCAAATACCGGTCAAACGTATCATCTCTTCGCCAACCGTGGTTCAATAAAAATTTGGTTAATTTAAAAAATCGAATGCATAAGGCTCACAAAATTTACAAATCTACGCAATTAGAGTTGGACTATCTGAATTACAACTGTCTTCGTACTGAATTCAAAATACTAAATAAGTTTTTGTATAATAATTATATTCTGGATATTGAGTCTGATCTTTATTCTGATCCCAAAATCTTCTGGCATTTTATTGACATAAAGAGAAAATCTAATGGTTACCTACACTGAGAAAAATCTCAAATTTTAATTCAAAGAAATTAATTCTTTGAGAAATGTTTCTTTCGTTTAAAGGATAATTGAAATAAAATAGCCTTTATTACAAAACAAATAAATACTTTGACCAACTTTTTCTTAGAAATAGCCGTGCAAAGGTTTAAATTGTTTGATTCAAATTAATTTCTGTTTTTTTAAAATCAAGTAATTCATTAATGTAAATTTTTGAAAACTTTATTTTAAAACAATTTAGAGCTTTTAGTTTAAAGAATACAAACATTTCAAACAAGTGACGATTTTGTTAAATAAAACATAGAAACCTTCAAAATAAAGGATTACAGTTTTGTTTTAAATGTAAAGAGTATTAATTTTTATTAAAATAACAATACAATTACATATCCCCATTAAATATTGTGGTGTTAGCGAATGAACACGAATCGCTAGTTTCTGTGTAAGCCGTAAAGTGATAAAACTAAAATATATATAGTGAATATATAGTGGAAACTAATTACACACGTAGTTAAATAGTGTTTAATTTATGATAATTTAAAAAGTAAGTATACTTTACATTAATATTGTGGGAAAACCTGATGAAAGTGCCTGTTTAAATTGAAAAAAATTATAATTTGAAATAGATTAGTTTATCCAAATAGAAATGTGCTCTCTTGCTTAATTTAAAATTCTATTGATTTATCCATTATAAGCACCCGTTTTAAAAGTGTATGGTGTTTTGCGAAACAGATTTTAATATATGTTATGTATAGTTTGAATCGATCGATCAGTATTTTATATTTTTACTGTGAATCGAATTGGATCTTAATGTTGCTACTTCTTGATTAAATTCTAGACTATTTATTTTTTAAAATGGATTCAAGTAGCATAAGCCAGACTGAAGAAAATATAATGTTAAGTGGAGCAACGCCCTCCAATTATATATATGAAGAAAACGATTTTATGCTTGTATTAACCCCTAATGATGATCTGAACAAAGCTATTGAATTTAGAAACTTAGTATCGTCTTGGGGCTTGGCTCAAAAAATTATAAACTTTCTTGCCGATACACACGAATGCACCATAAAAACTTCAGAAGTTATTGATTTAGACGGTATCGATGATATTTTTGAAAACTACCCAAAGGGGGATAAAATTATATTCAAGGCAGGTTTTCGAAAATGGCGATATGAAACAGTAAATAACTATCACCGCAATTAAATTCCATAAATACTATTTAGTTTTTAAATATTTCACCCTGAATTTGTTTATTTAGAATAATCCATTACCTGATTCAGAAGCGACTGGGTCATTGAATAGTAGAGTAGCAAAAAGGATTGAAGAACAGCCGTCTTGTTCCAGCCCAGTTTCAGGAGTATCAACTCTTCATTCTCATTGGTAAAAACAACTATTATTATTTTGCATAAAATTGATATATGTTAAATTTAAATAAAACTTCAAGTGCATATAGATCAGAGGGGGATATCCACGATATTTCACAAATTTTAAACAATAATATTAAAGGAAGACTGGTTATAGACCACTACAAGAATAATGGTTCATTGGATGACAAACATAGAAAATACATGGTTCACACAATCATTGATAATTTGATGTCTAAAGACTATAAAATAACTGGGGCTGATTTTGAAATTTTGTCAAAGAATATTGAAAATATTTTCCCTACAGAATATTCGGTATGATATTTATTTTAAAAGTGTTCTATAAAATCACACATCCCTAATAATGCTAATATCCAATCCATATCATATTATAGTAGTTATAGACAATGTTTTTTAATTATTATTAAATTGTTTTTTATAGAGCGAATATTATACTGGTCGTTGTGGTAAAAAGAAACCAGCTGGAAAATTATACGATAGGTATAGCAACGAATGTTTCCAAACTAAGTTTTTAAAAGTCAAAAAAATTTCGGCAACAGATAAAGTTCTCACATCGAATGTTAGTCCACCAGCTACTTCTGGTATGTTCATAATTATGCGATGCTTCAAATTTAAAATTTCTAAAAACTCAGTCTTAATTTTATTTTGTGTTTTAGATGACTTCTTGAACAATAAACATTGGTTAAAATACAATTTTGAACCATGGGATTTGACATTAAATAAATGGAAGGAAACTTCACCTACACGCCGATCTTCGTTTAAGGCATCATCCAGCAAAAATATTGCTGATTTTTTGGTAGATTGGCCGTTGTTTAAACACCATTTAGGGTATCAATTGGTAATAACTTTATATCATTTTTTGTAACAAAATACGTGCTTTGAAATTTAATTTTATGTTGATTAATCCAGGGTCCAACTGACTAAAACCTAATCAGTCAGTAACAAGACCTATGATTTTTAATGTAATTTTTTTTTGTAATTGCAAAGTGGTTATTGATCCAACAATGTCAAACTTATAATATGATTTGCCGTGTTACTGATTTATCTGGTTTAAAGGTGGTTTAATTGTGAGATTTAAGTATGTTATTCTTAAGTATAAACAACTTAAGTTCCTGGACCATTTTTAGCTGCTTACTGTATAAAAACTAACCCAACATAAGACTTACGTAATTTAGAAATATGTTTTTACATGTATATTATAGATCGAAATTGATTTTGCCTGTGAGTTTCCTACTAAATCTCAAAACTTGTTGAATCGATTTGATGAATTTGTAAAAGTTTGCAGAAACAAAATTTTTCTTACTGAAATCAAAGATAAAAGTAATCAAATATTATTAAAAAACTTAAATGAATGCGAAAATTTAGATGAAGGTCAGTTTTAAAAATATATAGTTTAGCTTTGTTTACATATCATTGATAAAACACTCTTTCTTTTACAGATTTCAAAGATATTATTGTATGGTTTTTAATACATGCAATCATCCATCCAAAAAGAATAAGTCAAAAGATAAAACCAACCATATCTGACGCTCAAGAAGATTTCGTCGTATTTATTTCTAATTTAAATGAGCTCGACGGAAAATTGGATAAAATTAAAAAGAAGTTTGGGTCTTTGCAACCGCGGATAGTTGTTGTTGGGCGCAAGTGGAAACAGATTGACGAAATTTTTATTATATATGAGGAAATTAAATACCAATGTGGATCATTTCGTAAGTGCTTAGATATACTATTAAAATTGTCATTCGTGTTCAATTTGGAATATCCAATTGTTAGCAAAGAAGTTTGGTATTTTTTCCAAGAGTATTTCTTTGAATTAGAATCTAATCAAAGTTCTATTAAAAGTATATCCAATTTTTTTCTTAGTTTTAAAGTTTAATTTTTCTATATATAAAAATATTAAAGAACAGGATTGCAAATTATACAATTTTGAATTTAACTCTGAATATTTGTGTAAATAAAAATGTTAGTTTGTTTTTTATGTTATAAAATGTTTTCTAACGTAAAAGAAATCGTACAACACTTGCAAAGCTTTCATGGAACGCCGTCTATATACCAATATAAATGTATTCAGAATAACTGTAATCAAATATTTCAAAACATTTACAAATTTAAAAATCATTTAAAAAAACACTCCGTTGAGAAACCAATTTTAGTAGAAGTGACTAATGAACCTTTACCACAAACAACAACAGATCAAAATATACTAAAATCTAATTTGTCTGAATTTTCTGATACTTTACTAAATGAAAACTGTACAAGTAGTACTATTAATTCAAACAATACACTTTTATTGCATCAAAACAATTATAAAACAGCAATAGAAGATCTGAAACAATTTATTTTAGAATTTTCTTTAAATCTTCACAGTGAAAAATCTTTGCCAAGAAATATAATATTTTCGATTCAAAAATCCATTAAAGATAGTCTTACCAAGCCTTTGAGTTCCTGCCTGTCTTCATTTTCAAATTACTTATCTGATGACATGACTTTTGAGTTTAATAAACTATTAGATCTCTTAAATAATCTATTCGAGCTAATCAGTACTGAATATAAATTTTTTCAATATATTGCACATTTAGGAATATACTCTGAGCCGAAATCGTATTTGATAAACAATGATTTAGTTGAAGTTTTTATTAAAGGGATTCCTTCATTAGAGAGCAGTAAAGTTGAAGGATGTTTTCTTGATATCATATTTCAGATCAAGAAATATTTTGAATCTGTATTGATGTATTAAATGAATGTGAATGAAATTAAATGAAATGTATTAGATGTATTAAAAGAAACCTTAGCCAATATGGAAATGCTAAGTTCAAATACCACAATTAATAATTTTATTACGGCTTCTTTGTGGAAAACAAAATTATCACTGTTTGAAGAAAAAACTGTAATCCCTTTCAACTTATACTTTAATGATTTTGAAGTGAATGACCCTCTTAGTTCCCATGCTGGGAAACAATCAATTTGTGGCATTTATTATGCTTTTCCTACTATACCACAGTTTCAAATTTCAAAGCTGAATAATATATTTGTGGCCGGGCTTATAAAATCTAGAGATATTAAAGAATTTGGAATTAGACAGTCTATTAAACCTCTTATAGATATAATAAATGAAATAGAAGCTACCGGTTTGGAAATTAAAACTCCTACATCAACAATACAAGTTTACTTTCTCTTGGGTCAAATATTAGGCGATAACTTGGGACTAAATACAATGTTGGGATATTCCTCATCATTCAATGCAAATTTCTTTTGCCGACTCTGTAAACGCAACAAAGTTCAAACGACAACGGATGTTAATGAGTTTCCTGAAACGTTAAGGAATCGACAAAATTATCAAATAGATGTAGCACTTTCGGATATCTTTTTAACAGGAATTAAAGAAGATTCTATTTTTAACCAAATTCAAAGTTTTCATGTCACGGACAATTTTGCTTGTGATATCATGCACGATTTATTTTTAGGTGTTTGTAAATATAATTTGCACAGTATATTAGATTACTTTATTTACCAAAAGAAGTATCTATCTCTAGAAGCTTTAAATTTTAAAAAACAAATGTTCAATTATGGCGAAATAGAAATTGGAAACTTAAGCGGACCCATTGATAAAACCCATATAAAATACGGCAATTTTAAAATGACAGCGCGAGAAACTTGGACTTTCTTTAATTTTTTACCTCTGATTATTGGAAGTGATATACCACCCAGTGATAAAGTTTATAACTTTTTACTTTTGTTCATTAAATTCATTGATTTGGTTTCAAAAAGTTCTTACAATGAAAATACTTTAACAGAAATGGAAAGGCTAATTAAACAGCATAACACTCTTTACGTTCAATTATTTAAAGAAAAATTAAAACCAAAATACCACTTTCTTGTTCATTATCCGACAATAATTCGAAAATGTGGGCCACTTAGATATCTTTGGTGTTTCCGTTTTGAAGCCGAGCATCAGTCTCATAAGCAGTATGCCAGAAACATTACATCAAGACTTAATATACCACTTACGCTTGCAATAAAAGCCTCTTTGAAATTTTCTCAACTTTTAGTGTCTAAACAGTTTTTCCAAAATGAATTTGACCGTACAGATAAAATTATTCAGTGTCGAGATAAAGATGAAAAGTACTCAAGTGTTTTATCTTATATAGGAACTGCAAAACAGTACACAAAAAGTTTAGTTTTTCGAGGAACGAAATTTAAAATTGGACATTTTTTTAGTAAAACGGAACCACAACTGATTTTCTATGAAATTCAAGATATTGTGGTTGATCATGACAAATATTTTGCAATATGTAATTATTTCAGTAACTACATTTTTAATCCTCATTTCTATTGTTATGAAATTGGAGAACCTGCCAATGATTTAATATTAATTGATTTTTTAAGTATAAGCAGTACCCCAGTTAATTGCTGTTATTTAAACTCAGGGCGTAGAGTTATTAGAGCCAAACTTTGAAAGCTTAAATTGTGGCGTACGATTTTTAGTGATATAATGTTATATGATATTGTTTAAGTTATGTATTATCTTTTAATTTCGACAGAAATAATATTGTATCAGTATTTCTGAATCTGATATATGAATTTGAATTATTTCGGTCTGAAAGACCTAATTGTGATCTTAAGTTTTAAGTTTTATAACGTGAATTTATAATAAATAAAATAGCATAGAATAATAATGTACAAAATGGAGTAAATTTAAGTTTATAATTTTATATGCCTAAATAAATATAAAAATTTATTTCAATTATAATTAATTGGTTTTATTGAGTATAATATGAGTTTATTTGTGTGTGAGTTTAACTAAAAGGGAGGATCTGTGGAAATAATAGATATACCATCGATACACCATCGATAAATATTTGAAACAATTGATTTATTGCGCATTTGAAATAAAATACACGGGCTTTAAATTTAAGTATTATAAAATTCTTTAAATTAAAACACAAAATGGTTTAGACGAAAATCATACTAATATTTTGAAATAAAAGTTGTAGAATTTTTATTTCAAACTTTCCTAGGATTTGAAACAAAATATTAGAAACCATTGTTTTAAATAATTTATTATACTTTGAATCAAAATTTAAATCATTTTAATTACACATACAAAAGAGTTCGTTCTAAAGATTTGAATAAACTTTAGTTCAAAGTTTTTGATTCCTTTCGTCCAAAACCAAAAAGATTTTGCGCAAAATCCATAGCCATAAATCCTTTGAAACAAAATAAAAACTTTTGTTTTCAAGATACAATTTTTCTCAGTGTATCAGCAATGTATTACAATGACGAATCGTCTAGTGACTCTAAAACTATATGTAACTTTTTTGCAAACTTTTTCATAAGCGTTTACAACTCAACACCATCCATGTTAAATCCTTATCAACCATCAGAATCTATCGTCACTAACCCTGATTTTAAGGGATTTCAAATAACGGAATCTGACATTCAATCGGCGTTAAATGAACTGGATATAAGTAAGAGTGCCGGACCAGACAATATTCCGCCAATATTTTTAAAACAGTGCTCCACCTCTCTGATAGTTCCTTTACTAAAAATATTTAGTAGGAGCCTGTCTTCTGAAATTTTTCCATCGTCCTGGAAGCAATCTTATATTACTCCAATCTTCAAAAAATCTGGTTGCAAAAATAATGTCGTTAACTATCGTGGTATTGCTAAATTGTCAGCAATTCCTAAGTTATTTCGCATCGTAAAAAATTATTTATTTTTTCATACAAAGAAGTTCATCACCCCTTCCCAACATGGGTTCCATCCGGGCAGGTCAACAATAAGTAATTTAAGTATTTTAACCACAGAAGTATCTCAAGCTTTAGAACTTGGATTGCATATTGACGTAATTTATACTGATTTCATAAAAGCTTTCGACAAAATAATTCACTTAATTTTGTTTAACAAACTAGATAACTTTGAATGTGCTGAAATACCTATCCGTTGGATAGCGTCATATCTTAACCAACGAAAACAGTTTGTAAAAATAGGCCCCACAAAATCTTTCGAATTTCTGGTTACCTCTGGCGTGCCTCAAGGCAGTCATTTGGGTCCGTTATTGTTTATTTTATTCATAAATGATGTTATATTTTGCTTTACTCAATGCAAAGTTCTTATTTATGCTGACGATATTAAAATCTTCAAAGTTATACGCAACGAAACAGACGCAAAAATAATGCAAGATGAATTAAATCGATTTTGTTCCTGGTGTAACGATAATCAACTGCTTTTAAACGAATCTAAATGTAAAACCATAACCTTTCACCGAATTAGATCAGTTAACTATAATAATTACTGCTTAAACAATATTTTAATACAGCGCGTATTTTCTATCCAAGACCTTGGTGTCTACTTCAAATTCAATCTGACTTTTGATGATCACATAAATAAAATAATTCTTAGGGCAAATAGTATGTTAGGTTTTATAATTAGAAATTCTTCCGATTTTCAAGACCCTTACACTGTGCGCAATTTATACTGTTGTTTTGTTAGATCCATATTAGAATATGCGTCAATAATATGGTCTCCTTTTTATAGCATTCACTCATATAGATTAGAGAGCGTTCAAAAAAAATTTATTCGTTACGCTCTTCGTCGTCTTCCTAGGGATACTAGCTTGCCCGCGTATGTACTACCACAATATAAAGGACGGCGCCAACTTCTAAGTTTGGAAACACTGGCGAATAAACGACAAATCTCTTCGGCAATTTTTGTCTATGACATTTTGATTAATAAAATTGATTGCCCCTTATTATTACAGTTAATAAATATTTATGCTCCCACACGACAGTTACGAACAATATCAAGCTTTTTAAAACTCCCTTATCGCAGAACAAACTACGGAACATGTGATCCATTGCTCACCGCTTCAAGACACTTCAACTTTTTTTCGGATGTCTTTGATTTTAATATATCCAGAATGGTGTTTAAGAATAGAATCAAACTAAAACTATTACATTCAATTTAAACTAAATTTCTTTAAACTCTTAATGACAAGTATCTATCTTGAATTTTATTAAACTGTTTCTAAATCGTTCTTTTTGTTTTTATTTTAATGTTTTAGTCTTTTATTTGTTTGAATTAGCTCATAATTTAGTATTGTTAGTTTTTTTTTAATTTTAATGCTCATAATAATTAATCTATGATACAATGTATTGCTGATGAAATAAATAAATAAATAAATTTAAATTCTAACCACAAACGATTTAAATTTAAAATTGGAAATGGATATAAATTTACCGGTGCTTCCAATTTTACTGATCTTTCTCTGATAGTAAAATCTTCAGTAAAGCAATTGCTTTGATTCAATTATCTATGCCTCTTGAAACTTCATCAGATAAAATTATCTCAACCAATCCTACTCATGTTAATAATACATAATAATGCAAAGAAGAAGTCATCATCTTCAATCTTAGGATTGAAATATTTTTTAGAATAATAAGCTTTTGATTGTTTGAAGAACTGACCTTCATATAACTCTTTATCTGGGTTTAACTATTTAGGAAGACAGTGCGTCACGTGACCAAGAAATATGCCACTAACTGGAGACTTCCACTCAACTTTTGTTTTGTTCGTGCCAAAATTTCTAACAAATTTTATTTTTTATCCTATCATGATGTTTTGGCCAATGTCAAATTTTGTTTTGTGATAGAACAAATTGTTAAATTACCCATTCTTTGAATAAAGAAAAATAAATCAGCACCTTAGAACGCATGAAGCAACAAGCATTCTAATGTGCTGATGAGCGCCAATTTGTTAATTTTTGGTCTAAAACGGATGAACGATTTGTTGTGACATAGATCCTGGGTTTCAAGCAATTTTAATAACAACAGATGTGGAAAATGAATTTAATATACACGGATACTGAACAGTCACTGAAGTGCAGGAGCTAATTCTACAAATATACGATTATATGTCAATCTAAAACTACAATTTTCCAATTTACATCTAATATAAAGTTTAACGCTTTGGTTCTTGATGTTTCTACTACCAACCTTCCAGAATAACATTTAAATGAGAGAGCACCATTAACTAGAACAATCTTATGTGAACTGTCCCAACTTTTATCAAACCGGGTCCTATTGATGTGCGGAAATGAGTCAATCATTACTAAAAAATTATTCTAGATAGTATAATCAAAGGTAATACATCATAACTAATGGCTCAACAAACAGCATGTACAAGGATAGTATCTCGTAGGTTTGGCAGCTCTGATCGAGTCAAATCAAATTAATAATTACTTCCATCGAACAACTGATATACTTCTCACAGCAGGAGGAACATAGAACTGCGGTGCTCTTCATCAAACGCTTGGAAGAACTTCCCTTAACAGAATTCATTTGCAGAGATCTAACAGCTGTGCAGATTGAAATCTCCTCCCCAGCGGAGCTTGCAGGTTCATTTTAGCACCTGCGTATTTTTTAGGAGATGAGGAGGTCATGCCACCTGATAAGGTAAGCAACCTAATCTGGCATTGCAAAAACAAACACTACAACAAAATAATTGTGTGGGATGTTAATGCTCATCACACTGTGCGGGGTAGTAGTAACATCAACACAAAAGGTGAGTCTCTGATCCAATACATATAAACAAATAACATGTATATAACTAACAAAGGCAGCAAACCGCCTTTAGAAACGCAATCAGAAACGAAGTCCTGGACCTAACTAAGTCTGAGCAATAATATTACCGAGAATTTTATCAGTAACTGGCATGTTTCAGATGTAGCTTTTATGTTGGACCACGCATACATATGCTTCAACATAGAACACCAACTGGATAGTACTTTCCATTTGATAAACCCTAGAAAGACCGATTGGTATCTCTTTTAAGTACATCTATGGGATAATGCAGGCGATTTTGGTAGAATCAACTCTACAATGGAGCTCGACAGCGGTTCGCCTGCAGGATGTTATTACTAAAGCTTTTCACTGCATTTCTTCAATGGCCAAGTCTAAATAGACCTGAGATGTGCCTTGGTGGTATGGAAATTCGGAGAGGATGAGGATTAAAGTTTGTAAGCTCTTAAACAAAGCAAAAACAGCAAACACCTGGACGGAGTACCTATCGGCTCTTACCAACTATAACAAAAAACTCAGACGATCAAAAAGGGATAGTTTGAGAGAGCTTTGCGGAACTATTGACAGTCTACCGGCTGCAGTTCGACTCCAAAAATTGCGTCTAATAACACAAACCTTGTGGGTTCAATCTGCAGGCTGGACGGTACGTACACTACTAGCTGCAGTGAAACTCTAAAAACAGTACAACAGACTTACTTTAAGAGTTCCTTATGCGTGAGCTTGGAAGAGGAAAATAAAACCAAACTATGTTAGTATCCAAACAAATTTTAATAACTGAAAAACAATGTGAGGAGCATTATAAAGTAACACAAAGGAAGGAAGGAAAGGAAAGTTTAAGGAAGATTGCAAACCCTTAGGAATATCCATCAACAGAGCATTTGCACGACTTCTACAGCTCAAAAAACGTTTTGAGTTGAGATCAAAACTGGATAAATCTTACAAGGCATGTATGCAAGAGTACATTGATGACTAGGACAAAATAAATTTCACTGATGATAGATATATATATCTGAAAGCGGTCTGATTTTTATATTTTATAAAAGTTGTTAGAAAAATAAAACATTTTTATTAAATCAACAAATCTAATAATTATTTAATGTGTCGGAACAACGCGTATAAGAATCTTTTTTATTTTTTAACACCAAGCTCACACAACAATATGCAATCTAAGGTGTTGATGGACGAAAATTATTTTTAGTAGAAAGAACGGATAATTAAACAATAAATCTTATTACGTTACAAAATATGACATATAGCCCAATATTGATCAAAATCAGACAATCATCAGGCAATCGTTACATTACATCGCTTTGCCACACATGCTTATAGTTTTGCTTCAAATTACCAAGGAAGAGAAAAAAAACGTTTCATAGAAGAAAACGTATTCTGTCACCAGTTGTTCTTCCTTTATTGGAAAGTTTTAGAAAACCACGGGTTTCATACATACGTTCAATTTAATGTGAGCCGCCTGACGGCTTCTAAAAATGTTTGTTGTGTTTTAAAGGATCTTACTTTATCCTTTTTGGTAAAATTTATGGAAGTTATGAATTTGGATAATTTATTGTACAAAATAAAAAAATAAAAAAATTAAAGGGAGTTGATATCTTCGTTGTTTTTTACATCGTTTCCCATATTTATATAACCTCATTATTTTTCTACATAATACCAAAAAATTGGCAATTTTTTGAACATTATAGAATCTTTTAAAAAAGTTTCACCCTTATTTCTAGATAAAGATTTATTAAAAAATTTCTATAATTATCAATGGGTTGTGTAGAAAAATAACGAAATTTTAAAATTATGGTAGAAAATATATTAAACGGCATGGATACCAACCCTCCATATCTATCAGTTTTACTTTTTCACTTTGTATGGCAAAAGTGAAAGACCAACTTTTACCTTTAAAATGAGACAATGTTTTTCTAAATTTGTCAAGTGGTTCTCAAAATATGTTATTTTTAATATATATGAATATCATAGTTTTGACCAATACGGCTAGCTCAAGAACCACTTACAGGATTTAAAAATAAATTTCTCGTTTTTTAAGGAAAAAATGACTCGTTTTCAACAAATATTATTTAAATAAAAATTTTATAGTAATAAAAATTTTGTACAAAATATAAGAACTTGGATTTTGGCGATGTTTTTTGTAAATTAAAGAAATTTTTTAATAAATCTTGAAAAGAAATTTTTAAAAAAAATTCTGCTGTTTTAATAAAAAATCGTATAAATAAAAGCTTGTGATATTATGTAGAAAAATAAAGAAATTATAAAATTACAAGAAAAAATATAAAAATCAAGAGGATATCCACCCTCCAACCCCTATTTTTTAATATTTTTTCGATAAATTATCGAAAATTGTAACTAGCTTTACATAAAGAAATGTCAACTTTTATTTTATAAGACTTATTCAGCACAAGAAAAACTGGAGGTAGAACTGAACTGTCAAGTCGAGACGAAGGTGCGTTTTGTCTCCTGTCCAGTATAGTGAATGGGCTAGTCCAATCGTTCCTGCTCCTAATACGGATGGTAATATTAGATTGTGTATGGATTGCGAAGTTCTACAATTAATAAATTTGCACCTAATATAGAAGAAATGATTGCGTCATTGTCAAATTGTATCTATTTCTGTGTCATTGATTTGTCCGTTGTTTATTAAAGATCAAGCAATCTCCTCAAAATAAACACACATAAAGTTCTTTTTAGATACAACCGACAACCATTCGGAGTATTCGGAGTATCAGAGTAAAAAATACTTCTAACCTTATCAATATCATTTGAGTGACAAACTTTAATAATAGGTGAATCATCAGTAAGTCGTGTTAGAATACATCCATTTTTTATCCATAAATATTTTATGGCATGTTTTGCTTTAATGTTCCTCATTTCCTCATATAAATGCTTATTGTACGATGAAAGATAATCATTTGTATATATTTTTTGGTGGTTAGATTTTGGTTGGCTTTGAAGTTGTTCGAGGAGTACTGGACCTTATTGTTTGTAACTATTAATAATTGCATTTTTCAGATTAGTTTCGTTCAGTTCAGCTACTATTACTGGAGGGTGTCTTTCATTTTTTGTATACATTCTCCTTACGCTTACGATGTCATTATGATTTATTTCAACTTTAAGAATTGTCACAGTGTTCAGTACAACCTTTTTAAGGTCCTCATTGGATTGCTTCGGAATTCCATGCATTGTAAAGTGGGTTGATAATTGTGTTTGTTGTTGTTTGTAAAACTCACTTTCAACGTTTGTGAGGTTGGTTTTCATCATATTGATTTCAGTTATGAGTAATTTATTTTCGTCTTCCACTTTTTTGGTTCGTTCCAACAACTCGTCGTATTTAGTTGAAACAAAATTAACTGTATTATATACCTCTTTGAGTAAAGCAAAAATATCCTTAATTGTTGGCTCAAAATTCGGATCACTGAGTATATTTGCTAGTTGAAGTTCGTTACTACCGGCTGTATTGTCAGAAGCGATGTTAGCTTTCTTGTTTTGTCTGGTGTTGCCTGCCCTATTCGTAGAATTTATTATTGCGTTTGTGATTAGAAAAACAAACGCTTTCTGCACTACAATATTTTTATTGATTTTACTCTAGATAGCTTTAATAGTTAAATCTTGTTAAATCTTGAGTTATTTTTCACTAAGGTTAATGAACTCTATCTAAATTTCACAAAAACAATTCCACAGAAGCATATAAACTGTTTATCATGTTTTCACTGTTGTTATTAATTCAAATGAGATTGTTTTTTCTTTCACTGTATTGATATATTTTAAATTGTTTTTTTCTCTTCTAAATTTAATATAATAATGAATATATAGATTGCGGTAAATAAAGAATTGTATATTATATGGATATATATCAAACAAGTCTAAGATTTTCCGCAACACAAATCAATTTAACTAAAAACTTAAACTTTTTATTGTTTTTAATTGAATTTCCACTTCATTTTCGATCATTTTTACAATCTCAAAATATAGAAATATCTAACGACATACTAGTGGAGCTAAAAAGATTACAATGCTGCTCATCTTCATCATTCATTATAGAAGATGAACAACTCATTAACCTGTATGATAATTACGCGGAATATCAAGAAAAAACATTAAACGGAGGATTGGGTAAAGTCGCACAATTTTATATGATGTATATAAACTTTGTTTATTATTATTTAACTTTGAGAAGAAGCATTCGCACTGGAGATTTTCAACTTTTAAACTCCCTGGTGTTGTGCATTTCACAAATTCCATATCTGCTCGACAACGTTGGGGTAGAAGCCATGACATTCGTTCAACCATTATAAGTTATGTATTCAAGGAACTGGGATTTGTAAAACAAGATGATATTTCAGCCGACTTACAACCTCATAACATAAAAAAAATTGCAAACAATTACAGAAGTTTATTGATTCCTTCGATCGATATATTAATCCATTCAGCCCAGAACTATCTCCAGATAAATTATTTAACATTTCTACTGGGAAAGCTGCCTCGCCTCTTGTAGAACAATTCCTTTTAAATGTAGGAAGTATTGGCAATGAGCAACGACAACAATTTATTTTTGAGTGTACAATGGATACCAGCAGATTTGAGAAGAGTATTAAAAAACTTGAAATATTTGAAAAAAAAATTTTTTTAAGAAACGCTTTTCTTTACTTCATTGTTATTCATACTGTAAAAAAATTACTAAAAAGCAAAAAATAAAAATAATTCCAAAACTCAAATAAATTTTCTAAGAACCTCTGTAAAAAATTCAAAAATAAAAATAATTCCAAAACTCGAATAGATTTTCCAAAAAATTCTTAAGGTTGCGACCTTAAAGCAACTGCTTTAATGAGGTTGTTGTTTTTCTGAGAATATAGAAAGGTTATCATTTATGTTTATACTGTCATTATCAAGTCAAAACCTAATTGCCTAATTGTGAATATTGATGTTTTCTAATTTTGTTCGACACAATCAATAGGCAAAACGCTTATGCGATTAAGAGTTCCTTTAAGTTCATTATTTTCTGTTTTTATTGATACAACGCGAACCACGCCATTTTTGCCGGGATGCACCTTCACAATTCTCCCAAGATGCCATTTTAACGGAGTTGAAACTGGTTGTGTGAAAACTGGTATTAATAATGGGCGAAGTTCTGAATCGAGGTCTTGAGCACCCAAGTCCTGCGTTTAAGGCCATTGATCATAGTTCTTTAGCAAAAAATGTTGGCAATTCCACCACAGCGAATTTCAGAGTAGTTGAGAGGATGAAGACCTCGAGAAACGAATTCAGCTGGATTGAGAGCTGACGGAATGAAATTCCAATCCACGGCTTTCGTTTTCTCTTGAATTTTAACAATTCGATTAGCGACAAAAGTGTTGTATCGATATGGTTGAGAACGTATGCGATGTAGAGAAATCTTGGAAGTGCTCCATAAATAAGTATGAAAGGACATTTTTAATGCAGGTTGAGATTTAGGAAACAAGTCTGCCATAAATGCTTTATACTGCGAATGTACTTCAGGTTTGCTAAGCAGACGTTTTCTTATTGAAGGAAATTGACGTTGAGCAGAAAGATGGGAGTTTTCAAAGCTCAGTACATTTGGTTTTACTGACAACTTAACAGTATAACGTCCGTTTGACTGACGTTTTACGTTTGAGCAGTAATGTTGTTCGCAGAGAGTGTCTTCAACGAAGTATACTGAGTGTTACCAAATAGTAATATAATGATGAAAAATGATTTCCTTTGTTAGACTTCTTTGTAATAAATGAAACATGACTATTCCTTCTCGATGTTTAGTGGACTGTGTTTTTATTTATAAGTTTCTTTTTACATTTCAAAATATGTGTAACAATGTATGTGTACTAAAATAAGAGAACAAATACAAATATTTTTTAAATTGAATGAGACAGCAACATTCTGCCCACCTTGAAAAATAAAGTTTTTCAACATAAATTAACTTATACAAAATTCAATTAGTGTAGCAATTCAATTTTTACTTCACCACAATTTTAAATTGTGTGAAAAAAAATCGTGAAAAAAAAAATCTTACATACCCCAAATTTTGTTTTTTCTTTTGTTTTGGACCATCCTCTATCCAAATAGCCAATAAAAATTTTGGTGTACGTCTGTGTGTGGGTGGGTGGGTGGGTGGGTGGGTTTTGTTTGAGTTTTCTGCATTAGATCTTGATGAAACTTTGGCAAATGATACAGGTTCACTTGAAAATAGAAGATCTGGATTCATTTTAAATTTGGACAAAATGGCGGGGGGTCTCCCGAACACCTCTAAGTTTAAATCTTGAATAACTTCTGATCCCGAGCTATGATCTTATTGAAACTTGGTATATAAGGTTTTAATACTGTTTCCAATACTTCTGCATACCAACTTCCGGTTTGTCACTTCCGGTTAAAAAGTTTTTTTTTCAGGTGTTTATCCCTACTGTAGCCTACAATTACCAATCGATTTTCATGAAACGTTGCGAAAAGCTTTTAAATAACATGAGAAAGATTTTATCAGCTTTTGGAGCACATTGGATAAAGGGTTGGGGGGTCCACCATACAACAGGTGGTTTTTTCCACAAAGTTTTTATGTTTGTTGGGAGCATTAAAACATTCATTGGTGAATGAATTTTGATCACACTTTGGAAAAAGATGCAAACATATATGACAAAGAACTGATTAGTTTTTGAGCGATAGTGAACAAAGTGGTGGGGGGTCCCTGGAGCACCTGTTTTTTTGAAAGCTCTATAACTTCTGTACCCGATAAGCGAATTGGATGAAACTTGGTACATGAGTATGTAGTACGGTTTAAAATAGTTCTGCATCCCAACTTCCGGTTTTTCACTTCCGGTAAAAAAAATTTTTTTGTACTTTTTTAAAGTTTTTTCAGTGTCTTTATGCACACTACAGCCTACAATAATGAAGTGATTATAATGAAACTTATGGAATAGGGTTTCAATTAGTGTGAAAAGATAATTATCATGTTTTGGGACACATTGATCAAAGTGGTGGGGGGTCTACCATACAAATGCTGACTTTTCACACTTTGTTTTTTAAGTTTGTTGGGAGCATACAGACTTCGTTCATTATTCAATTTTAATGACACTTTGGAAAATGATGGAGACTTAAGTAACAAAGAACTGATTAGTTTTTGGATAATATTGGAATAAGTGGTGGGGGTCCTCCCGAACACCTGTTTAATGTGTCACACTTTTTTCAATGTTTGTTGGGAGCACACAGCATTCGTTCGTGAACGAATTTTGATGACACTTTGGAAAAAGATGCAAACATGTATGGCAAAGAACTGATTAGTTTTTGAACGATAGTGAACAAAGTGGTGGGGGGTCCCTGGAGCATCTGTTTTTTTGAAAGCTCTATAACTTCTGTACCTGATAAGCGAATTGGATGAAACTTGGTACATGAGTATGTAGTACGGTTTAAAATAGTTCTGCATCCCAACTTCCGGTTTTTCACTTCCGGTAAAAAAAAATGTTTTGTACTTTTTTAAAGTTTTGTCAGTGTCTTTATGCACACTACAGCCTACAATAACGAAGTGATTATGATGAAACTTATGGAATAGGGTTCCAATTAGTGTTTGTTGGAAGCATACAACATTCGTTCGTTAAGTAATTTTGATTACACTTTGCAAAAAGATGCAAATATGTATGGCAAGGAACTGATTAGTTTTTTTAGTGATAGTGAACAAAGTGGTAGGGGGTCCTCCAAGCACCTGTTATTTTGGAAGCTCAATAACTTCTGTACCTGATAATCGAGTTGGATGAAATTTGGTACATACACATTTAGTACGGTTTACAACAGTTCTGCATCCTAACTTCCGCTTTGTCACTTCTGATAAAATTTTTTTTACTTTTTCTCGTACAACAGAATTTATGTTTGTTGGGATACTACTGCCTGCTTTAATATTTTTATTATTAGAACTACGAAGTCCATAATATTGGTTAGCTTTTAATTAAAGTATTTTATGGATATTAGCTCATTATATATCCAGAACACTATGTTTCCAGAGCTGTGGTGAAGTCAGCCTATGCATCAGCGTCGCAATTTTTTTTTTTTTAAATTTTACATGCTAAATTAGATTATTCATTTTGTAATATTAAATTACAAAAAATCAAATATTTAGTAATTTCTGTTGATTACTTAAGACACATTTTGACAGCAAATACAGTTGAGCCGAATCCAAAAGAGATTCAAGCAATTCTTTAATTGCTTGAATCCGCACCTTGATGCACCGCATTAAATGTAACTTACATAAGTCATACCACACAAGATGATCCTGTATTAAGTCAGGTGTGTATATATCTTATGACAAAATGACCAAATCCTACTACCTTAGCTCAATCAGCAAAAAGCTTATCTAGATTGAAAAGTAATGTCACTTTATAAAATGACTGTATATTTTATGGTGATAGGATTGTGATTCCAATACAAAATTATAAGGAAATTTTCTTTTTTGTGGTTAAGTAACTTTTACTATTGGCTGATGCTCATAATAAATTTATATATGTAAGGTTAATATCTCGAACAATGACTCAAGACCTCATTGACAATTTAGAAGATGTTCTTGTAAATTTTAGTCTATCTACAGAAATTGTCACTGTATTGAACCTCCCTTCGATTCATATTAATTTCTTTTTGCAAAATACGACGAATAAAATTGTGCAATTCATTACTTTACCACCCTCAAATCAACGGGCTCGGTAGAGAGCAGTACCAACTGTCAAAACAGTCATTAAATAAATATTTATTTGATAATAATAAATTGCCTTTATAAAAGCATTTGAATAAATTTTATTTCAATATACAGAAACATATACATTCCACAGTAACAGGGAAAACGACAAATAAGCTTATATAAATTTAAGCCAAAAACTGGGTTGTTTAATGTTAATCCAAGTTCTCGTGTCAGGTTTTATTTAGAACAACAACATGAAAAACATAAAAGTCAAAATCAAACACTTTTCTTGTCCAGAAACAAAATTTTCTAAAACAAAAAATACATTTTTGATAAATGGGAGTATGAGAATGGACCACAAAAAATCAAATTCGAAAAATCGTGTTATGTGACCATTATGCACTTCATTATAAAATATTAAGCAAAATCTTTTTAGCAACTACAACTATCAGTCTAGGTCAACGAGAATACACACAATTCAAAAAGAAGCCATTTAATTAACGACAGTAAACAACATAAAAATACCCAAATATTAGGTAAGCTGCACAACGCAAAAAAAACCACATCATGCAGTTCAGATTTATCTCTTAGGTATAAACCAATTTGATCCATTCTTCCCGATGGTGTTGACTCTCGATACCCCCGTGCGTTATAAACAGTACTTTTATGACCTTTTTTGCCTCAGTTGGAAAATTTCCTTTTTTTTTATGGACACAGTGTAAATGCATGTGATGCTCACTTCCTCACGAAAAAAACCAACATTAACAACTGAATAAAAAATTGAAAATATGTGGGATACAAAAAAAATTGTCCTAACAATGATGATGACAAATAATCCATTTTATATTCTTTGAACAAGATACTTCAAACTAATAAAACTATAACGAGTTATAGCATACTGTTAGATGTTTACAAACAGGCTTTAAAAACTTCAGTCCATATCAAAGCCCTTCAAGAAAAAAAAATTACGATTAAAAAAGCAAAAACCTATGCCAGCTGTGTTCGGAATTGTTACGGAATTCGGGATTCCGACAAAGCAATTCCTCTTGGAATAAATTCTGGCGACTGTGAAGAATTGGTACTTTAGCGATTCTAGAATATCGATGTAAACGTCCGTTCTATTCCATGATAGAACTATAAGTTCATTAGGAAGATTATGGTTGTATGGAATTATTTCGTGGAATGAGATTTCGTACCATATGAGATTTTTGCATTCCGGTTCAGTGGAATAAAAAAATAAATTCCATATTTGTGGAATGAACTGTCAAATTATCTTGTCAACGAATTTAAATATGAAATTTGATTATTTGCTTTGAAATTTTCACAAGTACAAAAATTGAGCAAAGAAAATAGTTATTTAGAGGAGCATGTGGATTTGACGCGTGGAAGGAAGCAATATTTTATTAATTTTATTTTATTATTTATCAATAACTATATTAGAAAAATTAAACTATTTAATTTATATAATAAAAATTTTGTTTTTTATGCTTCTTGCAGATTTTATAAGGCAGACGGATATAGGGAAATGTGGGAAAAATGGGACGAGGTTGAAGCAAACTTGAAGAAAGACGGAGGTTGACCTCACGTAAATTATTAAAGATTTGCAGATCGTAATTGGTATAGATATATATTATAATATATTTATTTTTGTATGTACTGTATGTAAAAAATCGGGAAGCTGAGATTAATATTACAATCAATGGAAGTGGCATTAACGGTACACCTCAAAAAATTTAAACAGATTTGGAAGAGCAAATTATTACGTTTTTTTCATTGAATGCCGTGTGTGGTGATGAATATGCTGCTCCCAAATCTGGGCTACCAGTGTTAATTAAAACACAAATATTTCGTTTTATTTCTAAAATCTACTGAACTGTTATTATATATTTCAGAGTTTCCAAGCACAGATTGTTTCAAATAAAGTTCTACCTTAATTGTCGGCAAGATCTTTTTCTACAACCCTATGTTCTCTGGCCAGTTCATCAAAAAAGCGGCGACCGAGGTCTCTCGAAGATATATTGGAGGATTACTTAGTAGAAGATAAAAAAAACAATCTTTTAGAACGGCAAACTGAGGTGGAACAGGCAACCGTGGTTGCTGTGCAAGGGTTAGTAGCAGTGATTGCTGCCTGTAATAATATTAATAATTAAAAAAATTCCAACTCAATCAATTTGAATTCAATAAATATTTTTATATGTGTAGTTTTATATCATTAATTTTTGATTACATTACAAAAGTATTCCTCCAACAATGCGGACTCATGGAGCTTTGGCTCATTGTGGGCAGGAAACCATAGCCAACAATACGCTGATACGACACTAGCATGAAAAAACCTATTATTAACCTCTCAACATATTTAAAACAAAATTTTAGCTATATGTAGTATAAAAGCGAATTGCTATTAATTTTCTCAAGAAACGAGGCAATTTATTTATTTTTTGACGTTTATCCATATACACTAAGACTTCTTCTATGAAAAACTTTACCAAATTTTTAGGAAATCTAAAAAGCTCTCGAAATCTGGCATCGGGAATAGCAACAAGATCACAGCAATCACGAATTTCACGCCAACGGCTTAAAATAAACTAATTTTTCTTGTTCTCTTTTTGTAATAAGGCGAGGATTTCTTAAGAACATGTCCATTTTTAGAATGTTATCAAATACACTCTTTATTTAATTTTAAAGGATAATTTTATTTGGTTAAAATCTATAGCATAGCACAACAGAAAATACAAAAATAAAAACAAATGAATATAAATGATTGATTAATCACATTTTCAAACATTTGTAATATTTAGAACTTGTACTAAAACCGATATCTTGAAAAGAGAATGAGAGTACCAATTAGCGGAATGGAATTTATTTAGTGAGAAATTAAAATTCGAGATAAATAATAATTCTATTGCACTTCAATTTTTCTCATAGAACCAGAATTGAGGTACAGTGGTTCCTTAAATTTTTTTGCTGACTTTCGTTAATTTTTTTATGTTTGCTTGTGTCAATGAATAAATTTGAGGTAGTCGATCGGCTAAAATAGATAAAAACAGTTTTCCTTGTATATATAGTAAAAAGAAATATGATGAAATTTTTGATTATTTTACAAGTGTTGGCATATTCATTTCTTTTATTGAAAATTTAATTAATTTATTTAAATTATTAGTACATGCTACTGTAACTGCCACTGTAACTGTACTGTACTAAAACGGAGTATTGGCAACATTAAGACAGATGCGCTGGTGCACCCGAGCTGATGCAACGACTTTTTTGTTTATAATTCAACCAATCACATGTTAAGGTGCAACATTTTTTTTTACTACTGAATTTATACTAAGAATCACATGTTATGGAGCAACAATTTTCTACAATAATATATTCAATAAAACATCAGTAAATCAGATGCAACAATTTTGGTGCCACAATATCTCTTAGCATAGAATAAGATTCTAGTCAGTATGGTTGGCTAATGTGGAAGAAGTATGGAGGTTTGGATCAATTGCAAAAAATAAGTGAGTAAAATTTTAATGTAATTGGATGTGATGGTGGTGATGGTCTTGATTCCGCTGACTTTTGGGGTCGTCAGAGTTCCTGTTCTTTGTTCATTTGAGTGAATTTTTTTTGAAATTTTGCGGGCATTTCACAATTTGTGATGGACTGAGGAGACATACTCGAACTCACAGACTGAGCCTAGTTGGAATTTTAATCTCAAGGCACGCAACTCATAAATGTTCCTGATTTCGGTTCCATCATCCGGAACGCATGGTGTTCGTTACAGAATCAATTTATAAATGTGTGAAATGTCACAGCTACAAAGCTTCAGTCCAGCAGAAAATAATGAGAAATCTAGCATGATCAAGAATTGTTCTTTTTCGACCATTTTTTAAAACTAAAGTAGATTCCATCCTGCTGGAAGCTGACCAATGTCCAGCCTGTCTAAAAAAAGGGACGAAATGAATATTTCAAATTATAGACCAATAGCCTTACTCCCAGTCCTGTCTAAAATGTACGAGCACTATATTAATTCACACATATCCTAATTTTTGAGAAAGCAACCATTTGAAATCTGATAGTCAATACGCTTTTAGAAACAAAAGATCAACAACCGATCTATTGAACTTTAAAGCACATCTTTGGAATAGCATACTTGAGAAAGGTGGTGAAACGTACGTGATCGCATTAGACATCTCAAAAGAATTTGATCGAATGTCAACTTGATCAACAAGCTCGTTGCGTACGGTTTTCATCCCGCAGTCATTAAGTTGATTCCATATTTCCATATTTTCTGTCTAACCGATACATCTTGGTATCTATAGATGGCTTTTTTTCTGAGTCTAAATTAATAACCGCTGGTGTACCCCAAGGCTCAGTTTTATCTCCCACTTTATTTTTAATTTTTATCAACCAACTGTTGCAAATCACCAGTAACCCAATAAATATTTTTGCAGATGATGAGTACACTGCACATGTCATTCGTCCCCTATCTTCAAAGGGTAAAATGCATGAAAGAATAAATCCCGCCCGGAGAGACGATGCCATAAATGTAAACGAGGACTCAAAAAAAGTTGCTGATTGGGGTGACGAAAATGTGGTCAATTTTTATTTCACCAAAACACAACTATTGATTGTTTCCAGATCAAAGACCAAGTTTCCCAACAATATTTCAATTAATATGTATGACGATCAAATAGACACATGTGAAAACATTCGTTTATTGGGAGTCACAATTTCCAATGACTTACTCTGGAACAATCATATAATCGCCATGGCAAAAAGTACGTCAAGGAAACTCGGCCTCCTCAATAAATGTAAAGAATAGTTTACTCTGTATCAATTACTACACATTTGTAAGTAGTATATTCGTCCCTGTATGTAGTACTTTTGTCGAGTTTGCCTAGCTCTTTTGGATTCTGTTCAAAAGCGTGCTATACGAAATGTTGGTGGTCGAAATTTAACATTAAATCTTAATATCCTACAACATCGTCGCACTGTTGCTAATCTCGTTGTTTTTTATAAATATCGTCACCAGCAGTGCTCGGATGAAACAGATCCATAATGCCTACGACACATTCTTTTTCCCGTTTAACTCGTCAATCGGTTTGTGCAACCAGTCAAACGGTTGAGATTGGCCACTGTCATAGTAACAAAATGCAAAAGGATTTCTTTGTGCATTTATCGTAAAAATGGAATGCTTTGCTAGAATCAATAGTCTCGAGTGCCTTCAATCCACAAAGATTTAAAAAAAAGCGTCCATCAACACCTCAAGACGCATGTTGTCGTGGGACCTAGGTCTTAAAAGGTATCTATGTGTTGTTGTGACACATTGTGTAATTTCTATTACACAACACTTTTTATTAAAAAAAAAGATTATGCGGGACCTGTCAACATTATTTTATTCTGTTTGGATTAATTGTGTGCATTGCAATTATCATAATTTTCAAATACCAATGCTCTCAAACTGTTGTTGAAATTCCTCCAGGTATGCAGCTGCGGCACTGGAATATGTTGAAACCACAACAGACAAAAATATTTCAATCAACTTTGCCCATGTCAATAATACAAAATAATACAATATTGAATTAATAATAATTAAATTTTTTTATTTTATATAAAGTGACTGAAGCAAAAATTTTAAGATGTTTAACATTTATAATTTCAAAATATTATAAGAATAAGCCCACTTTTAATACTCCTAGCTAAAAGTTTACAAGACAAGGAACGGTAGTTGTCGTAGAAACTAGTTTAAAAAAATTCAAAACAACACTTCTTAAGACATCTAGTTATAGTATTAGACACACGATGAGTCTAGCCAAAATACACTATAATACAATTATAGTTACAATACATCAAGATTTCACAAATACACTAAAATTCTTTGAGACTATTGACCACAAACCCATTTCTCCCAAACCCAAAAACACTATTTATTATAGACAAGAAAACAAATTTTGTTCCAAATGAAGTCCAACAATATATTCACCTACACAAAACATTTTTCATAAAATAGCAATCCATAATATTTTAATAAAATCTTAAACTTTACACTTTTTGAAAAGTGTCAAAATAAATCAACTCCTAATCTTTGGATTAAACGAACCACAAATAATCAATAACATTTCATCACATTTATGGTGTGTTCTAAAATTCTGTAAACTTTACTTAAACCTAAATACACATATTATTAACCATGAAACCCAAAACATCGTAAAAAAAATCAATCACTCACCAGGAACGTTATCATGACCTCCACACCATAAAAACAAATTATAATAAAATTTTCATAATTTACAGCAGAGTAGAGGTAATAAAAAGTCTCATGTTTTTTTTCGTTCAACAAAAAAAAAAACAAACATAAAAAGGAAACGGTCATTATTCGTCTCAAGGAAATTTAAAAAAATTTCAATTAATCCAGAATAAAAGTTTTATTTAATTTATTATCATATATTTCCAACCCACTCACCTTTTCAAAACAATTTAAAACTATAAAAATCTAAGCACTATACATAAATATAATTAATATTACCAAAACTAAAATTCACTGAAATAATTATATATATTAATTCACATTCTTTTCCATATTCTCAAACAAACTTAATTTTCACATTTTTTATTTTTTGAATTTTTCACTTATTCATCTAAAATGATTTTCACAAATAAAACACACCAAATAAATTTTCACTAATGAAATAATTATTTTCTTTTCTACTAAATATTATAAGAATATTATTTTTTTTTTAATAAAAACACTCAAATCACAACGACTCGAAAAACAACGTCCGTCTATATAACCGAATGTTCACAAACTACCCTATCCCAAAAAAATTTTCATTTAACTTTTTATTTTTTGGTTTATAAAGAAAACATTGAAAAGAAAAACAAACATAAAATGAAAATCTATTCCTTATTTCTTTTATGTTATTCTCTCTTACAATAATCATTAAAATCATCATCAAGCTAAAAAAAAAAAGAAAATTATCAAGATTTTCAATAACAAAATAAAGAAAGAAAAAAGCTTCTTTTTTTTGGAGAAAAATGTAAATTTATGTTGAGAATTTTTAATGCTGGCGTTTGCGCTGTGGGTTTGTTCGAAATAATTTTTTTTTTTTTTTTCGAAATTGGGGAACGTTTAGTTTTTTGTGCATATAAATATTAGAAAAAAAATAAAGTTTGGAGGAAATATGGAAAATAAGGAAAACTTGGAAGAACATAAAATGAGAGTTATTGCTTTTTTATTTTATTTCTTTTATTTTTATGCTTTTTCTTTGGTTGGAATGAGGAAACTTAAAAATTTAATTTTTGATTTCTTACAGTTTTTACTTTTGAAAGTTCGTTTGTTGAGAATAGTTGGGAATATTGATGCAGTTTTTCCTAAAAGAGGGTTTTTTCATTCCCAGGGAAGGATCTGATACACCGATTTCTACAAAATTTTCTACAAAATTTCCGACAAAATTTTATCCCCAGTAGAGAATTTGTCTATTAAGTTCTAGATATTGTCCCGATTATTGATTGTCTTCAAAAAATAAGAAATCAATAGTTGACAAATGTATAATATATTTGATATTTTATTTGATACCTCCCACAACATATTAGTCCATCTCACATGTAACCTCTGTGAAATCGATTTTAACTTATATAATAAGCATACCCTAGCCGGTTGCATTTAATGATTCCCACATATTTTATACTTGGGGAGGCGCCTGTCCTGACGACCAACAACTTTCGTATCTACTGTGTTTCTCGATTCGGCCGCTTTTTCGTTCAGCAAATGTGGAAACATTACGATTGCTCTAGGATCTTGTAAATTTACTACCACAATTTTTTTATTAATGCAGGGTGGAATTGTTTTAGAAAACGAGGGGAACCTTGTCCATAAAAAATGTATCTCCCAGTTAATTCGAAAATAGAAGATCTGGATCCATTTCAAAATTGGACTTAAAGGGGGAGGTCTGTAAAAAATTATGTAAATATTTATAGCAAAGAGCTGATTTTGAATTTTTTTTCGCTTTTTCTATTAGTACGACAGAATATATGTCTCTTTGGAAACTACAGCTTTCTTTAATGTTTTTATACTTGAAATCTATAACATTGGCTAGCCATTATTTAAGTATTTGAAGGATATTAACTGACTTTGTATCCAGAACATTTTGTTGCCAGAGCTGTAGTGAAGTTAGCCTATGCATCAGCGTCACAAAAATTTTTTTTTTCTCATTTACGTTAATTAAAATTTTAATTAATCTTTGTATTCACTATTTACAAAAAACTACTTATTGGGAACGTTGCACCACTAAAATTTCTTGATAGGTACAATTGAGACTGATTCAAAATTTAAGAAAACTAAACATTTATTTGGTCTACCTTTGGTTTTTAAGTACCGAGCAGGCCTAATTAAATTGATGAAAAATTGTTAGCTTATTTACCCCAAATTTTACTTTTTCCAGTTTTTTTTGTAAATAAAAGCGTACATCTTCTCTAATAAAAACGGTCTCCCATGAACATAACGTTTCGGCCTCGCAACAAACATTAATTTAATGTCCGACTTTAATAAACGACATCACGCGTGAGGGTCATCCATTCTTGGTAGCATCTGAGTTGAGTTTATAGCTTTTCATTGACGCTATATACTATCTGGCATTCTCAGAGTTAAAGTTAAGTTAAAGATATTGAAGAACTTGAATATTTGACATCATGAATGGTTCTGTTTTCTCGTTATAATTAATTAGTGACGTATTTGAATTTGATTTCCATAATTACTTCGGTTTGAAAGATCTAAGTATTACATTCATGAGCCAAAAGTGTAATTCTTACCTCCCACTTTTTTGGCATTTCTGGACGTTTTAGGAACTAATGATTTTAAAAAAGCAAAAAAAAAATGTATGTCTGTCTGTCAGCTGGCCGGCCGTCTGTCCGTTCTTATTTACGCTGCAGGGAAAACCGCTGGAGGGGTTTCAAAGATTTTTGAAGTGAAAACTTCTTTAACCGCGTTATGAAATTTCGTATGGAGTAAAATTTGTATATTCGCATCATCAAGTTTTATATGCATTTTCGAAGAACAAAAATATGTTTTTTAAATCATGTCTGCCTATCAATTTTTTTTTTAACTAAATCTATCTATCGTTTCTTAACGTTTAAAATGGCGATGTGGATATCGTGCTCGATTGATGTTCTGTAGGTAGTAAATTCAACTCCTGGTTTGGTAAATATTTTTTTTTGGTTTTTTTAACTTTTATTAAATTATTTTTATTTCATACTGATATCTAAAACGACATTTTTCGGATTATTTATAGTACAAAAAGCTGAACTTTAATGTCCTAGGACTTTATAAAATTTTATAAAGTCCTAGGGCGTTAAAGTTCAACTTTTTGCACCATAAACGTTGAACTTTAACGTCCTAGAGCTTCATAAAATTTTATAAAGTCCTAGGACGTTAAAGTTCAACTTTTTGAGCAAAATTTAAAACTTATTTCTTTTTATTTTAATAAATTTCCAGTATGAAATAAAATTTTGTATTTACCTCAAACGAAAAGTGTTTTTAAAGGTACTCACTAGTAATTTCGGCCCCGGCCGTAAACAACTAGCTCGTACTTTGAAGTTTCACTTTTCTTTCTAGATAAATAAATAACTATTTTTTATTCATGAATTCATAAAAATAATAAAAATTTCTTTATACGAATTTTAAAAAATTGATCTGTCTTTTGCAATTTGCATTCGAGTCATCATGCTAAATAAATATTGAATATATATAAAATTGAAAGTATGTCTGTTTGTCCTTTATGCATTAATACAGTAATCATCATGAAAATTTGGGAAATTGTTGTACAATTGTTTTACACTTAATTTGCTTTTTATTTAACTATCGTTTTAAACGGTAGTTTGCTTTGACCAATGTTTTTTTTTGTTGAACATAATTTTTATGAAAATAAAAATAACGTAAGAAAGATAGTATAACCTGAAACAATTACATTTGTATATCAAAATTATATGTGTTGGAATTAAACATGATATTACAAATTTTATCATCTACACCAAATGTGTTGTACCACAACACCAATGTTGTCAATTTGGAATTGTATATAATGCTTGTATCTAAAATTAAGTGAAGACTTAATACTTGTAATTTGATACTTGATAACATCGATTATATCGATTTTAGGCTCACAATTTTATGCAAATTCTATACAAAGAAGCATAGCTTATGTATGATTAAACATGGATGGCGATCACGATAAATAAAATAATAGAAAATGGTGGCACTTAGCCGATAGGGATTTGCAAACGGCAACAATGCGCATTAATACCAATGAATTTACTTAACTTTCCGCAGGAAGATTTGTAAAATTTAAACTTGTTGATCTATGGGTGTGACAACCACACATACTTTAGTCCCTGCTATTGGCATATGAGTTATCTTGAGATATCGTATACCACTGGCAATAGCAATGCAATTTCATTAGCCAACGTGATATCTTAGGGGTGCTGATGGATGAAGTATTTTCAATCAACGATACTAACCCTTACCCTATGTTATGGAATATTCTTTGATGATACACTATTTTTTTAAAAATAAAATGTGTTTGGTAGTAGAAATTACAAGGTGAGTCATAACAACGTATATAATAGTATATAATAGTTGCTTGGAATACTGATAGATGTGAAACCTAGAATAATTTTAATGATTTTAATTTAAACATTCTGAAATTTTAATTTGCGATGCTACAATAATTGGAAGATACAAAAAAACACAGCTATTTCACAGTTTTAAGTTTTCACTTCTGTCGGCAGTCTGTCTTCTTTTTTTTTTTTTCTAAAAATAGGTATACTCAAGGGACAGATCCAAAAGGACGCTGTGTTCGATAACTATACCGAAGTGTGTCAAAAACAGCAAATTTTCATATTTTTAGCTTAAAAAACGTTCATTTTAAGTGATTACGAGAATGGGAACATTAAATTTGGAGAAATCTTGATGGTAGGGATTTTTATTGATATGAAGGGTAATTCAAACGTCGTGACTGAAATTCGAACCACTGTCCTATATACACAAAACATACCTTAACAGAAATTTTCATAGTTGTTTTCATTTTTTTTCTTTACACATAGTTTCATGTACTCAATCCATAGTCATTAAAAAAGTCGGCATTATTAGTCTAAAGCGGTTGCATAATTCCCTGATATATAGATTCACTACCTTTTCATACGTCTCGAATTTGCATTATAGCGGAGACTTGCATAATTATTTTCGTTTTACCATATTTTTAAACTCAAACTGTGTTGTGCCTGCGAGGCTCGTTCTTTCAAATTACACTTTCGTTAATAACACAAACACTTTAAAAATGAAAATTTTAGTAATTTAGTTATTTATTAATATTGTTTTACTTCACGTATATAAATAGTTGAATTTGTTTACCTTTTACAACAGACAATAACTATTTTAATTATATATTCCTGAATTATATTTAATTATATCTATAAATAATGTTTGAACTGAATGTGGATTCAGTACAGTTCAGTTAGAGAAGTTACTCTGTGAATACAGTTAAATTAATCAGTTATACAGTTAAGTTAAATTAAAATAATCCGTTGGACAAGCTAAGAGTTATAGCTTGTCCAACGGATTATTTTAATTTAACTTAACTGTATAACTGATTAATTTAACTGTATTCACAGAGTAACTTCTCTAACTGAACTGTACTGAATCCACTGATTGCTTCGTTCAAACTGACTAACTCTTTGGGCCTTTTTTCAATATTATATATAATATTTTATTTAAATTGACACAGTTTTTGTTTTTCAATTAAAAATTGATTTGCCAAATTAAAATTATTACCAAAATGCAGAATCATTAGTTTGAAATTATTAGCAAAATTATAATATATATAAATATATATATATATATATATATATATATATATATATATATATATATATATATATATATATATATATATATATATATATATATATATATATATATATATATATATATATATATATATATATATAATATATATATATATATATATATATATATATATATATATATATATATATATATATATATATATATATATATATATATATATATATATATTTATATATATATATATATATATATATATATATATATATATATATATATATATATATATATATATATATATATATATATATATATATAAATATATATATTTACTTTTTAGCTTATTATAAATTGACATAATTTTATTTGTACAAATGATTTCCAAATAATTACTGTAAAATATGAATTAAAATAAATCAGGTTAAAAACTAATGCGGTTACTATGTTTGAAATTCAGTTTTTTTTTATTAGAAATTTGAAAATAGTTATTTTATAATAAAAGTTTGTTTGTTAAAATTTGTACCATATGATTAGTTAATTATTGCACCGGCAAGATTGAATTCTTGAAACCAGTTGAATACAAGAGCAAGTTTCATAAACAATTACGTCGTCCAAATATATCAAAAATTTTAAAACTATTCAACTTTGCGGGTGCAAATACTGTATTCAGAAGGTGTTGAAGGATTGCCTTTAAGCCCATTATGCAAAACCTGATGGTCACCATTAAATAAATCTACTCAATGAAATGGCTTTGGCACTTTGACGCAGTGAGAGTTCCCAGTATACTAAGTGATCTTAGGAACTACAAGAATCAAAGCCAAATTCAAGTTCAAAACCCAAAGCTAAGGTAGAAACGTACGCTAATAGCTTAGCAAGGTCAAGGTGGTGCTTGATCACTAGTACAAAACTCTGGACACTGAGCGTCATCTTGTTTCAACAAAGCATTACTACAACACAGGACTCTGGTGTGGCATACCTTTTTTACTCAAAAATTTCATCCAACCAGTGTATGGATAAATATTTACTTAAAAATCAAGGCGAAACTGATGATTTTCTAAAAGAATCACCTAGTCCATTACATTCAAACTCGTGGTCACCGGACTCAAAGACCATGCGTGATTTATCATCATATTTTCATTCCGGTATCAAAGACAAAAGTATAAAGGTCGACGATAGCAGACCTTTCTCAACAAGCTCAAAGGTTATGTCAGAAATGACATACTCTGAGCCAACCACAAAAAATGCTCTGGCACATCTCACCTGTCGGAAGTAGAAGATCATCAGTTCGCATACGATTCTGATTCCGCTCCAGAATCAGCAATCGGGAGCGCATGTGACTCAGAATCCGACAGTAAATCTGGCATGTCAGCAGTAATCATCACACCGGATATACACCAAAAGGTGAATAATATTAACGTGTCCAATACAGTCGGATTATGTGACCCGAAATCCGTTGTCCCTCGATCCGACAATCAGCCGACAATAGAGAGAAGCATGTCTGAAGAGGAAGCCATACAAGTTTGTGCCCTTCCCAAACATGCCCTTACTAACCATACTTCAAAAGCTGATACTATAAAATGGTTGGTTGCTGGTTAACTGTGCCGATAATACATCGGCGCAGTGTGTTGCAAATGCGGTACCCAGAATATTGATCGGAAAGGTACAAGTACGTACGCTAAAGCTACAAAAAATTTAAGCTTGGTCTAATTGGTTCAAAATTTCAGTTATGTTTGGTAGAAGAAAAACACGATCTTCAGTTTTTTTGGTCAACCGTCTAAAACCGACAACAAAACAATAACGCGTCGTCTGATCGGCTGACTTTTTGGGAACCACTAACAACGGATAATGCCACGAACTACAGCTTGCCTCTAATATACCTTCTGCTATTATATTGTCATCTTGATTCGCGACTTCAGGTTTGACTGCCATCGCAAACGATACGGTCGTGGGTAAATAAGGCTGTTGCTTGTAGTAGCCAATGTAGTAGTTACACAGTCTCCACCTAATTTAAAAGTATCGTTATAATTCTTTTATCAATATTAATAATGGAATTCATTTCTTCGTTTTTTAAATGGTCTAAATTGATCGACTTGTCCAAAAAATCTAATTTATTTAGTATATAATTGAATGAAGGTTGGAGAACACAGATATCATAATTGTTCAATGATTCAAATTGAAAACGAGACTTATCAAGTTTCTCCTCTCGCATGTTTTAAAAACACTAAGGACAGCAGAATTATGTTTAGGCTTAATTATAGAACTAATGATGTTTGCTGCTGGTAAAATCGCTCGAGATGAAACAGCTAATAAGAACTATAAATGCTGATTGGTAATCTCTCCTAACTTAGATACAAAAAAGCCCGATATGTATACAAGTGGAATTTCATTGAGATTGTCAGTATTTATATTTATGTTTATGGTGTGTCTGTCAAAATCCAAAACCCATGTTTATTCCGGCATAGCAGATAGTATTTCCATCAATTGTATTTTATTTTATTACACTGATATTGACTTTAGTATCGATAAGAAACGAACTGGCGAAAAAGTCCTCTTCGAACCAGACTTTGAAGACTCTGTTTCTCATAATTTGGTTAATCAAGCGTACCAGTAACTCCTGCACTAAACAAACGAGTTGTTGATCACCACAAGACTATTGTTTTTGAAGACTCTCTCAAAATCACAAAAAGTAACCATGGAAAACTCATTACAGTCCAGAAATTTCTCATTTGAACGCATGAGAATGGTGGGCAAAGCTGTTTCATCAGAAAACCTGGCAGTATCCATGTTTTGATGTTAACAGTTCACTACAGGTTCAATGAAACTCTTTAAAAAAGTCTTTTATAGTCTTTCAAGTATATAAACAAAAAATAAAGAGATTGCAATGAGATCGTTTTTCCGTCTAAGTCATCAAGATTTCATCAATATCGTCAGATTTTCAAGGAATGTCTTAGGCTGCTGAGCATGGCTAGCTCATGGGTTTTAATTTTGTACTCGGTTGAGACTCTGTGGCTCTGTAGACTTAAGGAACTTAAAAATTTTAACAACCGTAAGATTCTATAAGGGCTAATGGTTTGTTTGCAAAGTATTGACTAGCTCTTTTTTCCAAGCATCATGAACGCAGGGGCCTCGAAGTAATCTGAAAAGCGTTTTCAGCATGAACTTTAAGGCTTCCGCAAGGGAGGTGGTCAACTAACCTCCTGTTTATTAGAGATAACTGGGGACGGTGTACTAGCACCTCCAGGAATCGTTTTTAAGCATTTTTTAACTAATTTTTATAAATTTTATAAGGACTGGCCTATAGGGTGCCCAGTATAATATAGCCCTAGTTTTTTTTTCGTTTATGAAAAACTTCTTAAAAACTTTGGCGAGCAGCGTTTCTTCGTCCATGTTGGTGCATATGATATGCTTTTCGGTCTGTTGATAATGGATGACCCAAGAGCTTTTTCTGGGAGCAAGTCACCCAGAATACTTCTTCTTTATAACAGATTTATTTCAGGATGCTACCGTTGACTAAATAGAGGCCATCCACCAGCATTCTTGAATAAGATATAATTTTGGGTAGTCAAATCTCACAGTTATTGCCAGTGGTATGTGACATATCATATTAATTCGGATACCAATTGCAGAAAAACGAGTATGCGAGTTTTCAAATTAGTAGTCCAAAAATTAAAAAGTAATAAGAAATTAACAAAAATCGATCCCCTCCATTCGTTTTTGAAATTTAATGAATATTACAGGAAATAGTAATTTTTATTTCACAAAAAAAAATTTTATTCAATTATAAAACAAAATCTATTACAATTGTATTATTGCTATTCTACCAACAATGCCGTTAATAATTGTGAAAAAAATAAGCGTTGTTGTAAAAATGTTTTTATGCACGAAGAAGCCAAATCCCAAGTAAAATAAAATATGTTGGTATTTCCAGGTCTACCTTTTGATTATTGATTAATAAAGCAGCTTTTGTTAATTATTATTTTTACACTTATGTCATACAACTTTAAAAAATTAAATTCTGTAAATATATCTTTGGAAGCATATTGATTAATTCACTAAATTATATTTATTCTTGAAATTAATAATTATTAATTATTCATAGTTTATTGTTGATAATAACTGTAACAAACCAACAATATTTCATTCCACTAACATGAACCAAATGCGACAAACGAAAAACAATTTAAAATATTATATTATTAATGATAATATTCCAATCAAATTTCCATAAATAATCAATTTGATTAAATGTTTGTTCGTTATTATTTTAATAATATTGTAATGAAAATGTGTTTGGTGTATATTTCATTGTTATGGGTGTGAACCCCATAATAATTTTTTTTTCAAACATAAATAACGAAAAAAGACTGAATTATTGATAATTTCAAATAAAACAAAACCTATTACCATTATTTTTATTATTATCATTATTTTATTCATTTTTTTGTTTGGTTTGTTGTTGCTCTTAAAAACTTACG
>OY856188.1:63153185-63225685 GCA_963693315.1 Diogma glabrata
CGCTAAAATTGTTGCACCAAAATAAACATGTGATTGTTCACGATTTATTGTAGCTACAAAAAAAGTTGCGCCAAATAAACAGGCTGAAAATAGTTTTGTAAATGCCAAAATCTTCACAAAAAATAAACGGGTGATTATTGAAAAATAGAAAAAATTGTTGAATTGTTGATAAAATTTATTGTAACTACAAAAGTGATTGCAAAACTAATAGTTAGATATATTACCAAACAAATTGTTACACCAAAATTAAACAGGTTGTTACTTACCACAAATTATTGCAACAAAATAAAAGAGTGATTGTTTTATTATATAAACGCGAAAAATGTTGCACTAAAATAAACATATCATTCTTGAGAAATTATTGTAAGTACAAAAATAGTTGCTCTGGTGATTGTTGAAAAAAATTATGCAAATGTGAAAATCATTGCTCCATTCAAAAGGGTGACTGTTGAAAATAAATGTATAAATGCGAAAATGGTTGCAAAAATAAACAGGTGTTTGCTAAAAATTTATTGTAACTACCAAAAATTATTGCACCAAAATAAACAAGTTGTTGAAAATTTATTGTTATACCAAAAATTATTGCACCAAAATAAACGAATTTCTAAAAGTTAATATTCATGAGGTTGTTGATCTATACAACCGTAAAATCAATTATTTTGTTTGACAATGATGTTGACCACCTTTAAACGATGATGACAACCACATGTTTTAATTTTAATAAAAATTTATTTTAATTACCACATTATTTGTAAATAAACTTTTATTAACCACACAACCAATAAATTTTTTATCAGTAGTAATTTCCCAATGGCGGTAATAATTCAAAATATTTTTTTGCCAAAAATCTCGAAAGAAAGTATATTGATAATAGCACGAGGCCATAGCCCGAGGCCCACCAAAAAAATTGCCTCAGACTTCCTCTTGAAAAACTCCAGCACACTATACCCGAAGCACTTAATCGTAATACACAACAATAAAATAAAAAATCATGTCTGAGGGTCAAACGTTAAAACAACAAATGAGTGCTGGCAAATCTGGAACAATTCGTGATGCAGCTCAGCAGCAGTTATTAGGCACAATTTCTAATCAGTAAACAAAACAAAGTGCATAAATTACTACATGCACACATTGGGTTTCTAGATTTAAATTTAAATAAAACTAAAACATTAAATCCCGAAGTATCTACCTGACACATAGAGGCCGACTGTTACTAAGCATCTTTTTCCAGATTAGAAACGGCTGTTACTTTCCCATTTGCAGCAGTTATAAATATAGAAGTTCTGAGAATAAATTCGCCATGGAAGAGTGCTTACGGTGTAGGGGGACAGATCTTCAGTATCGGCGACTGCGGTGAGTGACCAAGCTGGCTGTAAGTCATTGAAATCCAATAACTGCCATGGTAAAATGGTGCCAAACTTGACTACCATACTAACTACTACGCCAAGTGCAAATTTAAATGTTAATGAACAACCGGGTCTAGGTACGTAGAAAAAGGTACAACAACGTAAATAGTGTACCTTTACAGGTCTCGGTGGGGTTAAACAACACTCAACAACCATCGACCAACTATGTGATAATAGTAGAAGGCTTCGGAGTATCAATAATAGCAATGGTACCTTATTTCTGCTTGATTGTAAAATTTAAGAACTCGAATTAGGACGAAAAAACGCCCTTTATACCAAACCCCTCGGGACTTTGTCCACACCATTGAAGATTTGAACAAATCTACCATAAGTGACCTCATAGCAGTCCAAAGCGTCAAACCAGAGATCAGAAATGACCACACCTCACCATCAACTAAAAGACGTCCAAGTCAAAACACAGCGGACATGCGCGTTCTACCTTTGCTAAAAAACAGTAAAACCACCAACCTGATTTTAAAATAACCGACGTCAAAAACTAAACAGAGCGCGATGCAAACAAAAAAACAGATGGTAAAACAGTGAAGAAAACGTCCTCTCTGTTAGCATCCTAATTAGAGTAAAAAATCGGGAGGAAATGAAGAGGAGAAAAAAGGTGCTCCAGTGGAGCTAAAGCGAAACGAAACATGCAAACCCAAATGAAGAGCACCATACTCGGATGTCGTAATAATATCTAGGTCTGATGAAAGTTATGCGCAAATGCCAAATAGCATGAAAGCTAAATTGGAACCAAAATAGCTCGGAAATTGGGTCACTAAGATAAAGAAGACAGCTAAAGGCAAGGTGCTTGAACAAAAAACCGTGATCACAATCAAAGGTTTCACGAGCATGAAAAACTAGCTGTTAAAGGCTTCATGTCAAGAAACTCTTATAGGATGTTACGACATAGAATTCTCCGCCAATCACTCCAACGCTATGGTGTTTCAGATGCCTTGACTATGTTTATGCATCAAGCAACTGTAAATGTGAAGTGAATCGAACGGGCAAATGTTTTATATGTAGGAACAGGATATAGAAAACACTATAATGAGCCTCCGAGAACTCCGTCTACATTGCCAACTACTGCGAGGTCTAAGAGATCTAAGACAAGATCTAAGAGAAAAATGTGCGCCTCCATTTAGGAAATGTAGATAATGTTCACGGAGGAGAAATCATGAGCACTATGAACAGTTGCACAATGATTTCGGGAAAAAATCCGGGGAGCTGTGAATTATTTTTTAACATTTTTCTTAATTTTTGGAGTGTTTTGTATGGAAATGTTAAAGAAAAATCTGAGAAATGAAAATATGTTAGAACCTGGACATACAATTGACCCATCTAGGGGTCATTTTGGGGCAGTCAAAGCAAATTTAGACAACTAATCAATTTTTCAACTTTTGTAAGGAGACTTCCAAGAGGAAGACAGAAAGGGGGTATGAATGTTCGCAAGAAGTGTTTACTATGGCAGCTAGCCTCTAGAAACCGATTGCAGCTATCTGGGCAGATGTAGCCGATGATCAGAACGAGTGGGACAAACATCTTCATAAAACTGCATCTGTTTTAAGGAATGCCACATTTGTCAACTAGTTTTTCTCCTCATTACTTGCTATTAGATCAACATATGGTCTCGTTTGGAGCTAATTACAAGTTACTGGGTGCTACAATATGTTGAACGACATAAAAGCCCACCCACCATACAATCATTAAAGCATTGCAAGATAATTGGTTCTTAAACAACTGCACACCACACATTTTAACGCCAAGCTGGCTAAGAAATTTATAATAATAGCATTTCTTCTATCACACCAAAGACATTTGCTAGTTTTATCCTTCCTTGTAAAACTTCACATATATTCTGTTCTGTTCAGAGCCCGGCTTGGGATCTCATATCATTCAGGTCGTGTTGTGGTCCCCATCCAATTGTAGTTTTCCACGTTCTCTTGTTTCTCGTATAATTACTTCTTCAAATTATTCTCAGGTTAAGTTGACTAATTCCAAATAGAATTTCCATTCCTATGCATAAAACTTCGATGTCAACTTATTTTGTTTGACATTTTGTAATAATTTGACAGCTTTTTGGTAGTCTGGAAAATTCAAATGTTTTTGTTATAATAGACAATATTCTTAACCTTTTTAAGTTTTGTTTCAGTTCTTGTTGGCGAAAAGGGGTTGGTGTTCTGTAGTGGTCGGTTGAGTTGTGGAGGTACTTGAGTTGTCGAAGACTTTTTGAGCAAAAACGTAAAAACGCACCAACATAAAACTATACACAACAAAAGAAACTACCATCTAAACATATTGCATGCCTGCTAAAAATATCTTTAACAGTTTTAAAAAGTCTTGAAACATGCATATATTACCCAAATTCAAATTGTGAGAATCAACCCAAATATAAAGATTTCCCATATTGTTAAGGTAAAAATGAAATAAAATTCATAGAATTAAAGTCGTATATATAATATACTCCATTAATGAAAAAATCATTTTTTTTACAGAAATCAAAGAAAATCGTGAAAGACAAACATTTTAAATTTTAGATATTGAGAATAATTTTAGAAAAAAGTAACTCGTTAGTCTGGTTTTTATATCTCCTAATATCACGACATAATAAAAATAATCGATGGTAATGATGATGAGAACTATTGCACTCATAGAATCAAGCTGGTAAAACAAATACGATATTTCCCAACAAAAAAAGAGAACACTCCAAACGTTGCATTTTTTTCAATTTTCTTCTATTTTCCTTCAATTTATTTTTTTCCAAATATATTATCGAACTACAATAATATTTATGTAGTGGAAAAAAATTATATTATGTATATCGTCCATATAAACTACTGGCAAAAAAACTATCTCCAACAGCAAGCAACTAAAAGCAACAACAACCGTAAAAAAAATCAAAATTCTAGAAGAATCGTGGGATCGGAAAAAAAAAGGTAAACGAACATTTCGAAACGTATAAAATGTAAATAATTTATTATTATTTCAACGGAAATTAGAGAAAACAATTTTTTTTACGAATAAATGCTTTGAACTTTTAGAAAAAGAGAAAAAGCTTTTAATCGTTTGTTTTTTTCATTATTTTTATTTAAATTTCAAATTTTAAAAAAACCTTTTAGAATCTCTTAGGATTTGTGAAAAAAAAAAGATTTTTTTACCAACTGTAATTGGTAGTAAATAAATTTGTTTATTGTTATAAAATTAGTAAGCAAATCAAATTTGATTCTTTCTTTATAAGGAATATTTTGGTTTGTTTCAATTGTAAGATTATGCAGACTTTTTATAATTTCGTTTATATGTATATCGAAAATTATTAACTAATGGACGAAATAAAAAACGGGCCTGTGCCTGTGTTTTGATTAAAAATACCTGTACTGAATGGGTCTTCCAAAATCAAGTTCATCTTGTTTCTCCTTGTTTAACACATATTGCAAAGACATTTGCAAAGACGTTGATGTAATAATTATTAAGATAATTTCATTAAAAATAATGCGCCTAACAATGGCGATGTAACAAATATTTTAAAATATTTCGATGAAAATTGTTTGCCTTAGTTTTATTTTAATTTGACCCAATGAAATTCTCTAAAATGTAATGACATCATTCAATTTCATCAATAACATTAGAATTATACTAATAACAAATATTTATACGTCGGGCCTACTAGTATATTAAAAATTATCAGTTGTAATTTCCCAAGGGCGGTGATAATTCGAAATAATTTTTTGCTAAAAATTTCGAAAGCAAGTATATTGATAAAAGCAAGAAGCCATAGGCCGAGGACTTTCATCAATACCACTTGCTTGAGGCATTCAAAAAATTTTGAGAATTTATCAACGACCAAGGGGAATTCGTTTAGAAAATTTTGTGCAATTTTTCATTTCTTTATATATTTTTTATGAATTATATGTTGGCCTACTTTTATTTCAGTTAATGATTTCAAAATTAGACTGATAATTTTTAATATTCCAGTAGGCCAGGCGTATAAATATTTGTTATTAGTATAATGCAAAGGTTATTGGTGAAATTGAATGAAGTTATTACATTTTAGAGAATTTCATTGGTGTACTACATCTTGTACTACATCTTAAATGTAAACACTATCTTATAGATAAAGCAATCATAAAACGAAAAACAAGAAATATAACAATAAATCAACAATTACTCATGGTAGTAAAATTTAAATTCATTTTTACACGTGACGTAAAAACAATATTGAAATACTATAAATCTAATTTTTTATAATCGTCACAATATAAAATAACATATGTATTCAAAGAAAAGATATGTAAACAAAAGCCATAACTCGGTCAGATATTATTTCATAACATTAAAATAAGTGTGTGAAGAAAATATAAAACGAAAGATATTATATTACATTTTTAATTATTTTTATTTTCAATAATATTTGTTTTTGATGACCGACCAATTTTGGTATATAAATATTTTTAAGTAAATTTTAAGTAAATAAGAACCAATAAATTAATATTGAATTTGGTGGGAAGAATAGATTTTCTTATACATAAAGAATATACTTTTATAGGAATTGCGGAAGATAAATATGTAAAATATGTAAATGATTTTTGTATATATAGAGCAATTTTTGTCAAATACAACTCAGACTTAATTTTGAATCAAAACAAGTTGTTTTAATTTTTGAATTATTTCTCACCCGACTTTTCCGAATTGCTGCAGTAGCCAAAGGAAATAACGGTAGGAAAAAAGAGCGGATAGCTTTAGTGATAAAGCTCTATTGATTTACTGGGACGGTTCTCAGACTGCAAGACGTACTCGACCAAAATATAAATATTTGATATCTGTGGGATAACTTATGTCAATTTTAGGCCGAGGGCTTTCATCAATACCATTTGCTTGAGGAATTTTTCAAAAAATTATGAGAATTTATCAACGAACAAGGTGAATTCGTTTAGAAAATTTTTTGCAACTTTTCATTTCTTTATGGTGAAAAACAAGTGAAATTAGCAAAAAACATGCAAATTTGGAAATGAGGTTTTAATTTTGTATATTTAGGTATTGAAATTCATTGATATCAAAAAAAAAAATTTCCTGCTTCTTTAGTTTTTTTTTTACCCTGTCTTAAGATACAGGGTATTGAAAAATCACGAAATTGCTCGACGCTGGTGTATTGAAATGGCTCTACAGTCAAAACTACTGCTCTGATGTTATATAGCTCAAAATGTAGGTATTGAACAGAGCTAATCAAAATAATAATTCACATTATATGACCTTGAACACTGCCTTTTAGAAATATAACGGTAAAAAATTCAAATTCGATTTTCTAGAAATGCGTATTTTTTGAATTTTTGATTTTTTAATATGTGAAAGGTACATATGTTACTAACATTTTATAAAAAAATTCAGGAGGGTAAATTTTTTTGTTTTTTTTATTAAATTTATTGCAGCACGCCTTAAAACTTTTCATCATAAAAAAAGTGGAGTTAAAAATAAACAGTTTTTTTTGGATTTACTTATGTTTTTATAATAAATTTTTAATTGTAACTCAAAATAAAAATTTTACACATTTCTTATCATTTATTTAATTTTACATTACTAAATTCCGTAGAGTTAGAATAACGTCTAGCTAAGATTGATCCATCATTTGAAGGAATGTATGAGTAATATCCTCGTGTTCCAGGAATTGTTTTTAAATTGACGTATCTATCAGCTAGTTGATTCGTTTTGCAATCTTACCTACCTCCGTTACAAAGAAAAAATGCATGTTATCTTAAAAATTGCCTGGAGCTGCATTCCAGTTATATAACTCCAGAGGTGTTGATATAACTTTGTCGTATTCTTTCTTAAGACTAGCTCTAGCTGCTTTTAGTTTTACTGTTCCTCCAATTCCATCACATCAGAACTGCTCTAACCAGGTAACGAGGAGGCACAGTTTACCAAGGAGTAGTTAGTTGAAGACGTACAAACGATTTTTTTGATCGCAGTACTGTAGGCACACTATATTCTGATCTAAGCTATAATCTTATCTGGTAATTAAAGTACACATAATATATATTTTTGTGTTAAAAATAATAAAAGATTTGCTGTGATAAAATATACTATATCAAATACTAAGTAATCTCTCTGGACTAAAATTGCCCAGCTTTATTTTTTGAGAGTCAACAAAACATATCGATGGTCTAGCGCACAGATGTGGTAAGTGACATTTTTTGAGAAAATGAGTTAACTACTCTATAAAATTCTCCATTTCATTTTTCATATAATGTAAAAATATTGTATGTGTATGTTTAATATTTTATCCAGTAGATGGCATTGTTGTACTGTACTGTACTGCACATGTACTGTGGTAAGTGCTTATGGTTTGTATAAAACTAAATATTATTCATGTATCTCTTAAGTTCTATTATGTAGAAAGACATAATTACAATAAAGACTAGATAACTACTATAAAACTCTATCGAATTCCACCACATAATATTTTACATTTTCAATTTTTATTGAAGTGTAAACTTTCAAACGCCTGTACTGAACAATTTGCTAAATGTCACTTACCACATCTGTGCGCTAGACCATCGATATATTGTGATTAAAAATTACCTAAAAGTCGATTTTGCTCCATAAAACAAAAACAATTCTTCCACTACACCTAAGTGAACAAAAAATAGAAACTAGGGAAAAGTATAATATGAGTCTAAACCAGGGATGGGGAACCTTTTTACTATTAAAGGCAAATTATAATTTTGCAAATTGTTAACACGCCGCATTATGCCGAGTATAGTTACCAAATTTGGGGGGCTCCATCTGTTATTATAATGGCTCTTTTGAACTCTGTTCAAAAGCGTTTGTTATGTAGACTGGAGTATGATAATGTAGAGCGGTAAAGTTCCCGATTTATTCAATGTCTGTTTTCTCATAATTCACAATTTTGCTTACCATACGTAGTTCATAATAGTTTCTCATTCATCCACAATCTATAGTCCTATTTTCATATAGTTTCCGTTACATAAATTTGTTCTTAGCATAAAACAATTAACAATAATATTTCCGAGAGAAAGAATTTAGCTTTCATCGTGGAAGGTCGTAAAAATAAATATCTAAAATAAATTTTAAATTAAAAAAAATATTTATATTGTTTGAAAGTTATAAAACAAAAAGTTTTAATTTAAAATTATTGAAAAAATTAACTTGATCTAAATATACCAGTTAAAGTGAGTGACTACGATGATGTGTCCATGTCTCTGGCATGCACAGAAAGTAGTATAAATAAAAAAAAGACCAGCAGAAGATATAGATTTTGTGAACCACGAAAAAAAATCTAAAATGTATTCAATATCGGTTAGTAATCAATTCCAACCACTGATTGATAAACATGCTGACACTATTACATCATCAGCTGTAAAAAGCAAAACCAGAATACCACCCGTTATATGTAAATTACAATATACTGATATTCATAAATTGATGAGTAAATTAAAAATTAATAATTATAACATTAAAATCCAATCGATTGGGACAAAAATTTTTTGTTATACAATAAACAACTATAATTCATTGATAAATGAGTTGAAAACTTTGGAAAGTGAGTATTATACTTTTACTCTTGAAGAAAATAAAACGATTCGTTTTGTTTTATTTGGAATACCTTTGGTAGACACCAAAATAATAGAGGAAGAACTTAAAGAACGAGGCTTAAACCCTCTCAAGATATACCAAACCAGGCCGAAAAAACCGAGAAATGATAACGATTACATTTATTTTGTTACTTTTAAAAAGGGAACTGTAACACTTAACAAATTAAAAGAGTGCAAATACATTTATCACACGGTGTGCAACTGGGATATTGTGGCTCCATCAAATAAGGCACATCCAACACAATGTTTAAGATGCTGTAAGTATGGCCATGGAATCAATAACTGTCAATTGCTGCCCAAATGTAAATATTGTTCTACAAATCACGGAGAAACCGAATGTCCCGTCAAAGATGATGCTACAAAATACAACTGTGCAAACTGTAACGGACAACATGCAGCAAATTCAGTGATATGTCCAAGTCGATCAGACTATTTGAGAATAAAACAAAATATGAACGTAAGAAATTTTGCTATTCAAAAAACTTATAATAATTATTTAGATTTAACAAAAACAAATATACAACCACATTACTTGCACCAATCACAACCACAAAATATGTTTACTAATACACGCACATATTTTCAAGTTCTAAAAAACAATCAACCATTACTCCAGACACATATAAACACACAACAATCAGCGGAAGAAACAGATAAACTTTTTACAACTAATGAATTGTTCACCATATTTAATGAAATCGTTTCAGTTCTGAAAAATTGTCGTACCAAACAGGACCAAATCAGTGCCATTGCGGAGTTTGCGTTTAAATATGTCGGTAGTCCGTAATCACTGCAATTTATTAGTTGCTACGTGGAATGCCCGTAGTGTGAAACCAAAGAAATTTGAGCTGGTTCAATTTCTAGAAAGATATAACATAGATATTATGTTATTAACTGAAACCCATTTGAAACTTAACGATTCTTTTTTTATTAATAATTTTTACTTTTATAGACGTGATCGCGAATCACAAGCAAAGGGAGGAGTAGGTATACTAATAAAAAAATCCATTTCTCATTCGCTTCTTCCTGATTTAAATTTAAAATCAATTGAATGTATTGGTATCGTAGTTAAGAATGGAAATGCTAATTTAGAAGTATTCGTTTGTTATTGCCCAAAATCTGGTGATGTTAACTTAAGAGCTGATTTAATTAAAATTTCGAACAGAAGCAACCCATATATTGCTGGTGGTGATTTCAATTGCCACCATAGTATGTGGAATTGCTGTAGAAATAATAAAGGTGGCCGAATATTACAACAACTGTCCATAGATTTAGACAGCTGTTTAATAATTGCTCCAAGTTCTCCAACGCACTTAAGTCCCATTGGAAGATTTAGTACTATTGACATTTTTCTTACCAATAACAATTTACCAGTTACCAAAATTGAATGTCTTAATGAACTGAATTCGGATCATCTTCCGGTTATTGCTACGGTTAGTTTTACTGCACGTATTGAAAAAATTAATTCTGAATGACGAAACAAAAATGCTGATAAAACTACGAAATGTTCGTAGAAGACAATGGCAAAGGTTAAGATTCACATATCTAAAAGAAATTGTAAATGAACTGAACCAAATTATTAAATCTCATATTTATGAAAAGCTCAACGAAGGTTGGCAAAACAAACTTGAGAGTTTAAAAAATGGATCGAATTCCTTTTGGAAAGTAACGAAAAATCTCAAAAATAAATACAAGCCTATACCTCCCCTGAAATTTAATAACAATGATGGTTCCGTAATTTTTGATAACACGGCAAAATGTAACTTGATATCTCAAGAACTATACAACATACATCTCGTTAGTGGTAATAATACAAATGTAAATGTAGATACTGAAGTGCAACATTCAATTGATGAAATAGATGCCCTAAATGGTAACGATTTAATAATAGATTATCCAATAACAGTAAACGAAATTAAATCTGTTCTCAATATAATTAAACCTTTCAAAGCACCTGGCATTCATAATATTCCAAATATTCTTTTAAAAAAATTGCCAAACACTGGTATATCCTTTATAAGCCAGTTATTTAATAGTTGCCTCAAATTAGGATATTTTCCACAAAACTGGAAGTTAGCAAAGGTCACCCCAATTCTTAAGCCTGGAAAAGATCCAACACTCCATACATGCTACCGACCAATCAGTCTCCTGTGTACTTTAGGTAAACTCTTTGAATATTTAATTAAAGAAAGAATACTACAAATTGTTGAACAATATGCAATACAGATTAATGAGCAATTCGGTTTTAGGGTTGGACACTCAACTGTACATCAAATTCAAAGAGTAACAAACTATGTGAAAACGATGCGTAAAAACTTAAAATCCACAGGATTGGTTCTTTTAGATTTGGAACGGGCTTTCGAAACAGTTTGGATAAATGGGCTCTTACACAAATCAAAGAAATGTCGTTTACCCATGTACATACTGAAAATTTTAAGATCGTATTTGGAAAATCAGTCATTTTTCGTCCAAATTCAAAACGACAAATCGAGTAAACATGACGTTCCAGCTGGTGTTCCCCAAGGGTCAATGCTGGGCCCATTATTATTCAATTTATATATTAATGATATTCCAAAGGATGGCGATTGTGAAATAGCACTTTTTGCCGATGATACAGCCATCTACACTAGTGATGAATTGTCCTCAGTTATTATTAGTAGGCTAAATAATTACATTAACATTCTTCAAAATTTCTTTTACCAATGGAGGTTGAAAATAAATGTAGAGAAATGTCAGGCAATTTACTTTACAAGATGTCGGGCTATCAGAAAATTACCTCAAACAGAGATAATCATAAATGGCATTTCAATCAAATGGGAATCTGTTGTCAAATACCTAGGCATATATCTCGATGTTAAATTAACACTAAAAACTCACATATGTAATATTTTAAAAAAATGCAACACCTTATTTTTTATGTTTTATCCTATCTTAAATAAGAAAAGTAAAATGAATTTAAACAACAAACTTTTAGTATACAAAACGATGATCCTGTCGGTCATCATGTATGGTAGTCCTTTTGGTGGCAATCGGATGAAACATATAAAAAGAAACTGCAGGTCGAACAAAATAAGTTTCTTAAACTGATTTTGAAAGTTCCAAAAAGATTTAGCACACTTACGTTACATACACAAACAAACATGAACTTAATCAAAGATGTAGCTCTTGAACAAATTAATAATTACTATAGAAAACTGCCATTTATTGAAAACAGACTAATTAATAGTTTGAGTGCTTAAACATATATGTTATGAAATAAAAAAAGAATCATACTAATTAGTAAATTTAGATTACGTAGCTAGGTTAAATTAGGTTAAGGTAGGTTAAGGTAGGTTAAGCTATAGTCGCTTTAAAAATCAATAACATATTGCCATTTCTAGTATATTAATCAAAATAATATTTATACTAATCTTTTAGCTGTTGTAAATTTAATATAATTAAACTCAGCAAAAATAATTTATTATAATAAAATGTATAAACTATGAGGACTAATAAATAAATTAAATTAAATTAAATTAAATAATATTTCCCTTTATAATCCCCTATTATTGACTCACACTGCGTTTTCACCCGCATTACTTTACCATACTACTAAAATTTGAATTCTCTGGACACTAACCGTAATTGCCCTGAATGTTTTCAAACCTCAAACAGCTGTGCATAATTGCCCAATCCCCATCTAATGGACTTGGCACTTTGACGCAGTGATGGGGCTCAGTAGACTTAGTGATCTTAGGAGCTACAACGGTAGGGTCACCCATGCCGTTAGGTCCTCGGTGAGAATCGAAGCCAAGATCAAGTCCAAAACACAAAGCTAAGGTGAGACACGTACGCCGAAAGCTTAGCATGGTAAAGGGGGTGCTTGATTATTAGTACGGAGCTCTGGATACCGGGCGTCCTCCACTTTCAATAGCCTTACCACAGCACAGGGTTCTGTTGTGGCTGACCAATGTACCTCCCTACTTTCTCCATAAATATTGTATGGAAAACTATAAAGTTTTAGATGAGAGCGATGCTTCTCCAAACGCATCACATAAACCAACAACAAAACTGTGCACCATGTCCTACTCTAGGATCATGCCTGATTTATCAGCTTATTCTAAACCAGACAGCACACATGCCATGTCTGACTCTAGGATCATGCCTGATTTATCAGCTTATCCTAATTCGGATAATACACACCATGTCTGACTCTATGGTAATGTCTGATTCATCAGCTTACTCTAAGTCAGACAGAAGACCTGTACGATATAGACAAAAATCTCTAGTACCTAAATTAAGTTGGGTACAGATTAATCTGCACAGATCAGAAATGACCTCAGTTAAATTGAACCGGTTAATTGAACAGGATGCTCACGATCTTGCATTTATACAGGAGCCGTGGGCAGACAGCAAAAGAATAAAAGGTCTATCGTCAAACAAAAATACAAAACTGATCTATTTCTCAGATGTGGAAAGACCGCGAACCGCGATTCTCTTCAACAAACATCTGAAAATATTTCCGTTGAATGAATTTATCTGTAGAGATCTTACAACGGTCCAGATATAAATTCATCTTCCTCAAGGTGGATTTCGTAAATTCATTTTAGCTTCTGCATACTTCCCGGGGGATGAGGACGAGACACCACCAGAAGTGGTAGAGAAACTCATCAAGTATTGCAACAATAACCACTAAGACCTCATAATAGCGTGTGATGCTAACGCTCATCACACCGTGTGGGAAAGTAGCAACATTAACACAAAAGGCGAGCGTCTGCTTCAATTTTTGTATACATACAATATGTTTATTGCAAACAAAGGTAGTGAGCCTACCTTTAGAAACGCAATCAGAGGCGAGGTCCTTCACCTTACTTTAACTAACATAAACGCTACTAACCATATTAAGAACTGGCATGTTTCGAAGGAAGCTTCTATGTCTGATCATGCTTATATATGTTTCAACATAGAACACTACCCGAAGAGCATCCAGTACTTTAGAAACCCAAGAAAAACCAACTGGGAACTTTACACAACATATCTTCATGATAATGTAAATAGTTGCAGCAGTACCAACTCTACATTTGAGCTTGACTCTGCAGCAAATAATTTACAAGAAATTATCAATGAAGCATACAACCTTAATACTCCAATAACTCAATCCAAAAGATGCAGAGATGTACCTTGGTGGAATGGTAACTTGGAGAGGAAAAGGAATAAAGTTCGCAAGCTCTTTAACAGAGCAAAAACAACAAATAATTGGACAGAGTACCGAGTAGCTCTAACCAATTATAATAAAGAACTCAGACAATCAAAAAGAAATAGCTGGAAAGAGCTCTGCAATACGATAGATAATCTGCCTGCTGCAGCTCGACTCCAAAAATTGATGTTGTCTGATCACACAAACCCTCTAGGCTCAATCTGCAAACCAAGTGGTACGTATACCACCAGCTGTATTGAGACACTAGATACTTTACTTCAAACCCACTTTCCGGGCTCAATAAAATGGAGCACGGAAGATAATGCCAACGAAGACGTACGTCTTCTAGATCCTGCAACTAAAAGTAATGCAGATCATTTAACCAACACAATTTTCACCCCCAACAAAGCGAGATGGGCTATAGAATCCTTCGGTCCGTATAAATCTCCAGGAGGTGATGGAATTTTTTCCGGTATTTCTGCAAAAGGGTCTAACAATCATTCTTCCATACCTCATGCGTTTGTTCAAAGCAAGCTTTCGCCTTGCTTACATACCTCAGATATGGCGAGAAACCAGAGTTGTTTTTATACCTAAGCCAGGAAAAAAACCAAATGAAGCCAAATCATACAGACCCTTAAGTCTTACATCTTTTCTATTAAAAACAATGGAAAAGATGTTGGATTATCACATCCGTCATGTATGTCTGAAACAAAACCCTCTCAACTCTAGCCAGCACGCCTATCAGACTGGGAAATCTACTGAAACGGCGTTGCACAAAATGGTGAAAGAAATTGAGAGCACCCTAAACTATAAGGAGGCACTTGTTTGTACATTTATGTACATACAAGGAGCCTTTGACAATGTCCACTTCAATGCTATCATTGAAATGGCCACAAAGAAAAACATAAACCCGCTTATCATTGCGTGGATTATCAAGATGCTACAGAGTCGGAAGATAACGGCTACACTAGGTGATTATTCAGTGACTGTTACTGCATCTATCGGCTGCCCGCAAGGGGGTGTGCTCTCCCCGCTGCTTTGCCTAATGGTGGCTGATGATCTCCTCACTAAGCTAAATGATTCCGGCTTCAACACTGTAGGCTATGCCGACGACTTGGCAGTCATGGTTAGAGGAAAACATGACTCCATCGTCGCTGTTCGAACCCAGACAGCTCTTAATATTGTATCAAAGTGGTGCAACAGACTGGGACTGTCGATCAACCCACAAAAAACAAGCATTGTCGTTTTCACAAACAGGAGAAACTTCAATTTCGTTTCTCCTGTTCTAAACGGCGATCCACTACAAACATCAAAAGAGGTTAGATATTTAGGTGTGATCCTGGATAGCAAACTAACTTGGAACCCACACCTGAAATATATCTCTGATAAGGCAAACAAAGTTTTCTTCACATGCAGAAACCTGTTTGGGAAAACATGGGGTCTTAGCCCAAAAATGATACTTTGGTTGCACCAAAGTATTATAAAACCAATTCTAACGTATGCAGCTTTAGTTTGGTGGCCTAGAACGCGCCAAATAACTGCTCAAAATATGTTTACAAAAATACAAAGGCTTGTGTGTCTTAGTGCCACAGGTGCTTTCAAAACCACGCAACGTCAGCAATGGAGATTCTTCTAAAGCTTTCTCCATTGCACCTACATGTTAAATCTGTAGCGGTGTTGAGCGTTCATAGACTGCAGCTCACAGAAGGGTTAAAGCCGGGTAATCTAACTGGACATCTTAAAATCCTTTCTGAATTACAAGCTGAACTGCATACATACCATATTTCGGATTGTATGCCAAAAACAATAGATTTAGATAGGCACTTTGATGTCAAGATATTGGCCAGAGATCTTATTAAAAACTACATACGGTCACTGCCACATAACACCAGCATCTGGTACACAGATGGTTCTCGAACCAACATGGGCACGGGAGCAACATGGTCCTAGAACAAAACAAATGGTTGCTTTAGGCACCACAACAACCATATTTCAAGCCGAAATTTTTGCCATTAGCAGTTGCGCTTTGCTATGCGCTGAAAGAAAATACCAAAATATTGAAATATATATTATCTCTGACAGCCAAGCAGCACTCTTGGCACTAAAATCTACGCGCTTTGATTCAAAACTGGTATGGGAATGCTACCAAAATCTGTTAAAAATCTCGTGCAATAACACAGTAACACTTGTGTGGGCACCTAGCCACACAGGAATACAAGGAAATGCTATCGCTGACGCTTTAGCAAAGCAAGGTGCCATTAAAAAATTTGTTAGACCGGAACCATGCTTTGGAATGGCCAAGAGTTCGCTCAAAAGCACAATCCAAACAATGGAACAAGAACAAAATGCTAAATTATGGAAAAGCAGAGAGGGACTAGTACACTCCAAGAAGTTTCTAGGTAACCTCCCTGTTTTTACCCTTAAAAACAATCGACTTTAAACAGAGAGTCTCTAAGAATTTTAACGTGGTGCGTTACTGGACATGGTCCTTTAAACCACCATCTTAACAAAATAGGCCTTGTTGTTTCCGACAGGTGCAGATTCTGCTACTCGGACGCGGAAACGATGGAACACGTCATCTGCAGCTGTCCTGAACTCTCTGGGCACAGATACAATCAACTTGGTCATAGAAGACTAACACTTCCATTACCACAAAACGTCACTCCAATTGAGCTAATTAATTTTATTAAAAGTCTCAACTTGGATGACAGAATACAACCAGTAACGGCACAGACGACGAATGACTAATAACAAAATCAGGGTAAGCACAATAGACCTTCAGGTCGCAGTGCTACTTGAACTGTAAGTCTCAAGGCCCTCCAATAAAAAAAAAAAAAAAAAATTGCCCGATCGTCGCAATAGAAAAAATTATTGTTGTCCTACAATTAGTTATGTATTCGATTTCTTATATGGATATTTTTTTATTAATTTATCTTTCCGTTATAGATCTACATTTTACTGTAATACTATAGTAAGCTATTATTTCAGAACACATAAACATCATAAGATCGGTTAAACTTACGTTTAATTCATTTTAATATTTCTTACAAATGTGTTGGAAATAACTTATTTCGTTAAATTATCTTGCAATTTTATGTATGACAAAATAACAAACGGTTTTGTTTTAACGGAAAAGGTCCTAACATTTATTAACATAACATAAATTAATATAAATTTCCTTTCAACAGAAACACTTGGTCGAATTTTTCGATATTAAAAATCCTATAAAAGAGACGGATATATGCTTTTTTGGTCTCTTAGTCTATTACATTTTTGTTCATTTTAGAGTGTTTGACGGCTCTGATGTCTTGTGTCAAATTCATTCGTGAAGATAAAAATTATGAAGTTTTTTGACTTCACGATTATTTTCATACATTTAAATAGTGAAATTTTTAATGAGTTTGCAATTTATAATTGATTAGTGCAATTAGTAGAATTTTTGTATTAATTTATTTCCATAGTTCAATTTAAAAAAGAAAAATTTTATATGTTTGTGACGTGTAGTTAACTTTAAAGAAACACAGTTACATGTAGTCTCTGATAGTCTTGATTTTATTCTGTTGTCCGTTGGTTCTAAAAACGTAAATGTCCGACGTAACTAAAATACAATTAAAGGTTACAATAATTATAAAAATCATTTATTGAATTCTAATTGGACACCAACCCAAAAATTACTATTAAAAGAGAGCAGAAAATCACATAGTACGTAAGTGGAATAAATTTTTTTTCCATGTCAAAATAAGAAAAACTTTAATTTTTTTTTTCCAAATTCAATTAAATAAAAAAAAAAAATAAAAGTTAATGTTTTTCGTTTAGTTTTTTTGTGAAAAAATTAAATAGTAACTTTATAAATCGATTTTATTTTTGTGTGAGAAGGTTAATTAGTCTGAAACAAAACCAAAAAAAAAACCCCCCAAAAAAAATCAACAGAAAAATATGGAAATAAGTAGCACAATTTTGTTAAATTAATTACTGTGTATTTTGTTTGTTCCAACTGTAATTGTTAATGGATGAGTAAATTATTGAGACGTCTAATCATCTGGTGGTTTACAAACCCGAACAGAAAACCGATATTAACACGGTACAATTTCCGTTAAAACTGGTGGGATTATAGCATATTCTTGTTTCAACAATGAAGGTTATATGCTCTCACGTATAATTAGTCAACTCAACATTTATATCAAATTTTTTGCTGTTACCACCGTATATTTGACATATTTCAACTCAACATTTATATCAAATTTTTGCTGTTACCATCGTATATTTTACATATTTCAACTCAACATCTGTATCAAAGTTTTACTATTGCTACCGTATATTACTTCAACGCATCATCTAGTCAAAGTTTATAGTATTTATCACTACACATTTCAACGCATCATCTAGTCAAAATTTATGTTGTTTATTACTACTATTACCTGATTTATGTCAACGCAACAGTTAGTCAAAATTTACATTATTTATTACTACAATTACCTGATTCATTTCAACGCATCATTGGTATCAAATTTTTGCTATTACTACTTATTTCAACGCAACATTGATATCAAATTTTTGCTATTACTACTTGTTTCAACGCAACATTTGTGTCAAGGTTTTACTATTGCCACCATATATTATACATATTCAAATTTTTGCTGTCAATACCGTATATTATACATATTTCAACGCATCATTTGTAGCAAAGTTTTGGCTGTTATTACCGTAAATTATTTCAAATCAACATTTATATCAAATTTTTGCTGTTGCTATCGTATATTTTACATATTATCCAACGCAAAATTTATATCAAAGTTTTACTAGTACTACCGTATTTCAACGCAACATTTCTACAAAACTTTTGTTGTTAACATCGCATTTCAACGCAATATTTATACACAACTTATGTTATTTTTTACAACCATTGCCTGATTGATTTCAACGTAACATAACAAAACTTATACAAAACTTTGGATATTACTATCGTATATTATTTCAACGCAACATTAGTATAAAAGTTTTACTATTACTACCGGATATTATACATATTTCAACGCAACATTGATATCAAATTTTTGCTGTTACTACTGGATTTCAACCGTATCACACCGCAACATTTGTTTAAAATTATTGGTGCTATTGCTGCCGTATTCCGACCGTATTTCAACACATCAGTATTAATTATACAATTTTATCCGTGATACTTTACCTGTTGGATTATTCACTGCTGATGGAGGGCTAAGAAGACCTTAAGACGTTGAAGCCTGGAGGATTAAACATGGGGTGAGTGAACTTGGTTTATTTTAATTACTTTTTTTTTAACCTAGAAGTGTGAATGCGTGTGAAAGGGTGTATCAGTGATTGAATGGGAGCGTGCTTGTCGTTGCGTGTGTGTGTGAACTGGCGGTGCGTGTGGCGAGACACATTTAGTCTAAATTGGAAATGATTCTAATCAAAATATTTTTGCTCCGAGGTAATACTTAATATTCCAAATACCTTTACTTTTATTATGTTACCTAAATTTATGAATTTATATTTTTAAGTAAATCAAAAATCATTCTCAAATAACCTGTAATATAAGCAAAGAAAAGGACAAATGCTTGTCATGTTTTATGTTTAATAACCATCTTATACATTAACCAACTGTAAACTACAGGTATTGAAACAAACTGGTTTGGACATGTTTGTTTAACTTACAAATAAACTTATAACTTTTTTTTCGAGTTGTAAATATTTTTTTTGGGAATTACTTATGGTTTTATAACTTTTTAAAAATGTTATTAATAAAGACAAAGGGAAATAATCAATAAAGACTTTCCATATAGCGTGTGACGTTCTCCAGTGCTCTAAGATTTGATTCACGGTGTACCAGCAATGGCAGTGGTTTACGAGCTGTATCATGTGGGTCAGATGACAGCCATACAACGAAATTTTGATTACTACCACTTGCGATACTTGCTGCGGGTCTTAAAGCTTAATTGTCTTGCTTCGCAGTCTGAGTGTGTGGGTGAATGTTAGCATGTATGAAGCGTGAGTGTGTCTGGGAGTGATTGTGGGGGTTGGACGCGCTGATAGTGGTTCTTTCGCAAACGGGGTCGCCAGAGTCTCCCTTTTTCACTTGTATTTTTTTTCCATTTCTGTGTATTTTCGTAAATTGCGTACATTTCTGCATTTGTGTTAAAGCAGCAGGTAAAAATCTTTCAAATCCACGATGGCTGAGCTTTAGTCGTTACGGCGTTAAATTACTCTAGGTACGCATCCTGCTATGCCATTCTCATTGGTTCGCTAATGAGAAAGCTCTTTATTACACGTGCTAAACGAATTGTTAATTTTTTCTGATCTCGTTGTTTTTTATAAATATCTTCATCAGCAATGTTCGGATAAAATCAAATCCATTGTGCCTGCAAACAGTCAAAATGTTGAGATCACTCACTCACCACTGTCATATAGTGAGAGAATGCAGATGGAGATTTTTGTTTGCAAAACGAACCCAACTAGCTGATAGATACGCCAATTTAAAAACAATTCCTGGAACACGAGGCTATCACTCATACATTCCTACAAATGATGGATCAATCTTAGCTAGACGTTATTCTAACTCTGCGGAATTTAGTAAATATAAAAATTTTTTACTGACGATAGATATATATATATATCTGAAATCGGTCTGATTTTTATATTTTATAAAAAAGTTGTTAGAAAATAAAACATTTTTATTAAATTAACAAATTTAATAATTATTTAATTAAATAAATGATAAAAAGTGTATAAAATATTTATTTTGAGCTAAATATAAAATGTGTAAAATATTCATTTTGAGTTAAAACTAAAAATTTATTATAAAAACATATTTGTAAATCCAAAAAAAAACTTCATTTTTCAACCACTTTTTTTTATGATAAAAAATTTTAAGGCGTGTTGCAATAAAATTAATAAAAAAACAAAAAATTTTCCCCTCCTGAATTTTTTAAAATGCTGGTAACATATGTACCTTTCACATATAAAAAAATCAAAAATTTAAAAAATACGCATTTCTAGAAGTTCGAGTTTGAATTTTTTACCGTTATTTTTCTAAAAGAAATTGTTCAAGGTAACATAATGTGAATTATTATTTTGATTATCTCTGTTTAATACCTACATTTTGAGCTATATAACATTAAAATCAGTTCAGTCGTTTTGACTGTAGAACCATTTCAATACACCAGGGTCGAGAAATTTTTTGTTTCTTCTTCACCCTGTACCTTAAGACAGGGTAAAAAAAAAACTAAAAGGGCAGAAAATTTTTTTTTATTGAAGTCAATGAATTTCAATACCTAAATACACAAAATTAAAACCTCATTTCCAAATTTGCATGTTTTTTGCTGATTTGACGTGTTTTTCACCTTGGAAGTTTTTGAATTTGTTATAGTTTTTGAAATATTTTTGGAATTTCGAAAGAAGTTTGTTTTTTGATTTTGTATTAATTTTTGCAATATTTTTTGATTTTGTAATGATTTTTACAATATTTCTTTTTAGAATTTTGGAAAAGTTTGAATTTTTAAGAATTTTTGGAATATTTTTGGAATTTTGAAAAAAGTTTGATTTTATTTAAATTTTACAATATATTTGGAATTTTGAAAGAAATATGAATTTGTTATTTTGTAATATTTTCTCGAAACGCTAAATGGAGAGGCTTTTGAGTAGTTTGCTGAGTGTATCATCTTTTCACTAAATTATGTTAATTTATGATCTGTTATAATTTTCCGGCATCGTATTGATGTTTCGTGTTAGTATCAAAGTTTCGGACCGGAACCGAACCGTAAACCGAAAACCGTTATTAACCGAAATTTTGGGCTGAACCGTAACGTAACCGAAACCGTAATTTTTTATATGTAATGAACCGTAACCGGAACGAAAAAATCATTTTATTTACGGTTCATGTAAAACGGTTTGCAGTGAAAAAACAAAAAAAATATTCTAACGAAAAGCTGCTCATATATCGTCGCTTTAATAATGAAATAACGTATGCCATATATACGTTGTTTTTATATAATGGGTGCGCTGCATTCCCCATAAGGATGTCTATAAAGTGGCATTTTAACATTTTCCAATTTTTTTATAACTGGGGTTGAAAATTAATATATTGTTAATTAACGTACATGCAAATTTGAATTCGGTTAAATATTGAAACAGCGTAAATGCATGTACGATATTTCAATTCCTACAGAATAATAACTTGGGTAAAATCAGTGTCGTATACTTTACATACATTACGATCGCCACACGAAATGGTAAATCTAAAATATTGTATAAGCATCATTCATTACTACATGATATGCCGGTTCATATAAATAAAAAATTGTAAGAATATTATGCATTAGTTTAATAATAATTAGTTTTAGACTTAATCGTACTTTTATGCAAAATGAAATAACGTATATGAAATATGAAATAACGTATAAGGTACCTGATTGACTTTTCACCTCTTTTTAGGTAGAAAAGCCAGCAGGTACCTATGTGAAATTTTAATATGCTGTAGGGAAATTAGTCAAGATTAATTGGCAGAAATTTTTTTTTCAATATCTTTATTCATTCAATAGTGCTGCCAAGTTTACGAAAATCAGAAAATTGAAAAATCTTTAAACCCAATTATCTCGAAACTACACTTTTGCGAATACGTTGTTTCATTATTAAAGCGACGATATTATAAGTAAAAGATTTTCATTTTGCATGTCAAATTAGCTATAGGTACTACAATTTTGGTTCTAATCTATTTCAAAATTTATTACATTTTTTTAAAATACCATGAAACCATGCAGCAAATTTTGAGAGGCATATTGAACGGTTTCATAAAAAAGAATTTAAAATGTCTTAAAATATCAGCAAAAGCTTCATGTAAACGAAATCTGCCATCAAAGTTAAGCTCAAGTAGTGTAATGACGCTTACTCCAACGTTATTAGACATAAAATTTAAACCTCACAATATTACGGTACTATGTCTGAAAAACTTCTTACGGAAGCCTGTATCGATGTTCTAGATTCAATAATTACTGAAGTTGTTTCTTTTGAATTTTTGCATAAGAATACTGAAAATCCTTGGTTTTGACATCGGAACTGAACCGGAACCGAACCGAAAACCGGAACGAAAAAATAAACTAAGGAACCAAACCGAAAACCGGAACGAAATAGTAGTCGGAACGAAACCGTAAACCGAAACGGAAAACATTTCGGTTCGAAACTCTGGTTAGTATTGTAATAAATTTCTAAACAGAGATAAAAAAATACTGTAGTTTGACAAAGAGTTATGTTTGATATACATCGCTGCCCAAAACTAAAAACCATGTCCTCATAAAAGTTGTTTGCCGAAAACTATTTCAAAATCCTTAGCCCAGACCGAAGTCTTGATATCTCAGAGTTGTGCGATTTCAGCCCCTCCATATTTTTCCTGTTATCTTACGCTGCCAATTTTCTTAGAGTTAATGCAAGCTGTTCCAACCATTCTCATCAAATTCTGCTCATAGTCCGGCTTGAGTCTTTCGCCAGATATGGGACGTCCCCACAATTAACGACGAAGGGAATTTCAAACACACTACTTTCATGTCAAAGACTTATTATCTGCCCTTTGTCGCAAATTTTATTATTCCAAAAATCTTAGGTTTGATAACGATAGTTTTTGTATTAACGATAATATCCATCTTCAACATATTTCCCCATGTTCCATTTTCGCAACATATGCACAACAACCTAAAACAAAGAAAATTAAACAAAAAACAAATTTATTAAAAAATTTATAATATTAAACTGTCGTTTGCTTTATGTTAATTTCCTTGAAAGCCAGCAAATTATATTTATTTCAGCTACCATCAACTGCCACGAGTAATATATTTTGATCTGTATATATTCGTAAATCATGAAGACAAAAACCGACTATCCAAAAAAAAAATGCAGGTAACTCATTGTCAAATGAAACAGAACGAAAACGACCTGCTTACACTGTTAGCATAATAAGTTTAATGCATTATCTTCAACACAAATTATCTTTTAATCAACCACTTCATAAATATTATTGTTAAGTCATTAATATGTTTGCGTTAAACTAAAGTACAAAATATTAATATAATTCAATGAAAACAGTTGCACATTTGCAATGGTGGTTAAACGACTACTTTAGAACACTTCGATAGTAATGATGGACCTTTGCAATGGCGTTGATGTAAAAAAATTAAAATAATTCGGTGTAATAAATGGTGGAAAATTTTTCGATCAAAATGCTGCGCTCTGCAATCGCGTTTATGTAATGATATTAAACATAATTTTGTAGAAAATGGTGCGTCTTACAGTGGCGGTGTAATAAACAATTTAGAATTATTTGATGAAAATGATACGCATTTTCAATGGTGTTGAAGTCAAAAATGTTGGGATAATTTTTATTAATACAATAAGATAATGGTGTTAAAGAAAGAAACTTTTACGTTAGTTCTATGAAAAATCAAGCGCCTAACAAAAGTGGAGTAATTCATAATTAAAAATTCCTCGATAGCGTTGATGTATTATATATTGAGATAAATCGATTAAAAATTATGCATCCTTCAATGACGGACAAAACACTTTACAATTTTACGATCGTTGATGTAAAAACTATTAAGATAATTCGATTAAAAATGTTAAACATTTCAATTGTGGTGTAATAGTTAAGAAATTTTTGATGAAAATGATGCTCATTTCCTTTGGGGTTGATGTGACATTTTTAAGATAATTCGACGAAAAATTATGAAAATGATGGTATAATAAATAAATAAATATTTTTTATCACGTCAATAAAATTGATAGACCTTTGCAATGGTGTTGAAGTAATAATCCTAAAATTCAGAGGAATCATGCCCATAGAATTGGTTTCGACTAGTCTTGGTAAGTGAGTTCGATTGTATCTCCTCAGCTTAATACAAATATAATAATGCAAGCGATAAGTTGTTAAGGGAAAAGAAGCTAAGGTATCAAAGCAGAGGCGTAGCTAGGGGGGGGCGAGGGGGGCGGTCCGCCCCGGGTGTCACCCGTTTTGGGGTGACACCCGAACGTAAAAAACTTAAACAAACCATCACAATGTTTTCAACGATAAATCACTTCGAAACCGTTTTGGGGTGACACCCGAACGTAAACAACTTAAACAAACCATCACAATGTTTTCAATGATAAATCACTTCGAAACCGTTTTGGGGTGACACCCGAACGTAAAAAACATAAACAAACCATCACAATGTTTTCAACGATAAATCACTTCGAAACCGTTTTGGGGTGACACCCGAACGTAAACAACTTAAACAAACCATCACAATGTTTTCAACGATAAATCACTTCGAAGCCGTTTTGGGGTGACACCCGAACCTAAACAGCTTAAACAAACCATCACAATGTTTTCAATGATAAATCACTTCGAAACCGTTTTGGGGTGACACCCGAACGTAAAAAACATAAACAAACCATCACAATGTTTTCAACGATAAATCACTTCGAAACCGTTTTGGGGTGACACCCGAACGTAAACAACTTAAACAAACCATCACAATGTTTTCAATGATAAATCACTTCGAAACCGTTTTGGGGTGACACCCGAACGTAAAAAACATAAACAAACCATCACAATGTTTTCAACGATAAATCACTTCGAAACCGTTTTGAGGTGACACCCGAACGTAAACAAAACAACTTAAACAAACCATCACAATGTTTTCAACGATAAATCACTTCGAAACCGTTTTGGGGTGACACCCGAACGTAAAAAACTTAAACAAACCATCACAATGTTTTCAACGATAAATCACTTCGAAACCATTTTGGGGTGACACCCGAACGTAAAAAACTTAAACAAACCATCACAATGTTTTCAACGATAAATCACTTCGAAACCGTTTTGGGGTGACACCCGAACGTAAAAAACTTAAACAAACCATCACAATGTTTTCAACGATAAATCACTTCGAAACCATTTTGGGGTGACACCCGAACGTTAACAACTTAAACAAACCATCACAATGTTTTCAATGATAAATCACTTCGAAACCGTTTTGGGGTGACACCCGAACGTAAAAAACATAAACAAACCATCACAATGTTTTCAACGATAAATCACTTCGAAACCGTTTTGAGGTGACACCCGAACGTAAACAAAACAACTTAAACAAACCATCACAATGTTTTCAACGATAAATCACTTCGAAACCGTTTTGGGGTGACACCCGAACGTAAAAAACTTAAACAAACCATCACAATGTTTTCAACGATAAATCACTTCGAAACCATTTTGGGGTGACACCCGAACGTAAACAACTTAAACAAACCATCACAATGTTTTCAACGATAAATCACTTCGAAACCGTTTTGGGGTGACACCCGAACGTAAAAACTTAAACAAACCATCACATGTTTTCAACGATAAATCACTTCGAAACCGTTTTGGGGTGACACCCGAACGTAAAAAACTTAAACAAACCATCACATGTTTTCAACGATAAATCACTTAGAAACCATTTTAACCAGGTTATCCATATAATTTTAATTTATAAATTGTGATAACTTATAAATGTGTCGTATAAATGTGTTATTGGTTCAAAAAGAATCTATTCTACTTTTTAAATTTTTTGAGTTATTACGTGAAATAAAATTTTAACAATATTAATCGAATCAACATGTTGAGCATTGAATCCCATCACCACAATTACTCAATAGCTTTGAATATTCCTATAGATACCATATTGACCGTTTTTTACGATATATTATTTAGTATGCAAGCATGATTATTTAATGACCAGGTCTGAAAACACATATGCTGAATAATGTATAGGAAAAGTGGTTTACGTCGATAATGTGGCACCCTTTGTCGATAGGGTGGCACCCTTGAGTTACAATGTCTCTATTCCAAAATAATTTCTAAAATATCCGCTTAACCTTACTACCTAATATATGTTTTACATTTCAAACAAATTAATTGCAAACACCTAAGGAAACTAACAAACAATCAAATTACCGTGTTTGTAAATGATCTCAAAATAATTTTTTTTCCTTTATCTTGAAACTCAAAGAATAAATTGAAATAGATCGTTTTTCAATGGACACAAAAATAATTACTGTGGAATAAAATGGCAGTTATGCAATTACTGCAGTTTTGCAAATTTTTGTAGGTCGATACATACTCATACTGTTTGTTTTCAGTTTTATATATTTATATATTTCAATTAACTGAAAGTTTATCATTTAAAATTACATTTTGTTGGGTTTTAAATCCCTTGGAAATTTCAAACTCATCAAGTGATTCTTTTAAAGATCCTTGGCTACATAAATGTAAAGCCTTCAATTTTTTTTAAAAAGTGGTGTAGCTATTGTTATTAACTATGTAAATGGTTTGCAAAAATAAACTTTAAATGTTGTTTATTTTTCTTCTTAGGCAGGTATTCCTTAAATCAGTCTTTAAAACATTTTCCGGTTTTCCCGATGTAAAATTTTTCACAAAAATCACATTCAATTTTGTAAATTATTGAGCAGGATTCTAATTGGATATTTAATTTTGGTTTCAATTCTTTATATAAAATATCTTTAAGGATTTCATACTTATATTTTTTTAAATAGTTCCTTATAATATTAGGCTATGATTTGTATATTCCATTTTATCAAATATTATTTAATATAAGTTGTTACAAGGAAATTTAAATAAATTAATTTTCTTGGCGGTGTATTTAGTCGTTAACACAGTGTACTTATTATGAACTATGTACCTATTATGTATCCTACAAATATATTTAGAATTAATGCTTTGCTGATACCTATACTATAATTAAAAATATTTTTTTAGATTTCGTTTAGCAAATATCCCAAAAAATAAATATGCCACGAGGAGTTCATACTTTTTAAAGAAAAAGTTGGTTCCAGCAAAGAAAGACCAAATCTATAAATATGTTACAAAACCCGATGATATCCAAGGTTCATCAAAAGAAACTGATTATCACGTTGATGCAACGAATGTTTCAGAGAATATTGGCTCATCTTCGGAAAGTAACAGCAACAATACAGAATTAATAATGATAACCTATGATGACGAATTAGAAAGGAATAATGAAAATGACAGTGATAATGCCGCTAATGCTTCTACTATCGAAGACAGTATTTGCATGGGTGAATCACTTCAGGACTTAAGAGTACAGATGTAAATTTACCGGTAAAATATATTTGTGGTAATTTTACCGTAAAATTACCGGTAAGATTGGTAAAATTGGTAATATTGGTAAAATATAAAACTATTTCAAAACATTTAAATATAGTTCCAATTTCATTTAATTCAAAATTGATGACTATCACAATCATTTCTAGTTTATGAAGACATAAAATGCAAATCAAATATATTATTATCGAGTGTAAATATCTTCATTCGCAGAGTATTATAGACAGGAACGTACATATGCAACAATGACAAATTCTTTTATGCCCATCTTTACATGAACAAAGTTCAGCTGTTGTTCTTTTAACAGGACATCTTGAAAACAGGCTGCCCGCCATTTCCACAAGTGCAAAAATGCAACAAATCTTGAACACACTGACTTCAACAATAACTGCTTTCTTCACTGTTGTCTATGTATTACACATGGAATGGAAGTAGAAATGCATTTTAATGGCTCAAATGCAAAGAGCAAATTGACAGATAACCAAGCATTTTCAATTAAACTTACTTTGGTAAAGGCTGTACGCAATGTACCCAACCAAGCTTCTTTCATCGCATGTGGTTAGAAAATAAACCCGGTTCAACGCTTTTTCTGCAATTGAAAATTGTTAACGGCGTTACACATCTGACTTTTTGCGTACAACACTTGCCTTGGCCGACACTGGGATAAATGTATGCATTACGTGTGCAACACGTCACATAATAATCTAATTCATGCATTGTTTCTTTCTCGTTCATGGCAAAATATAAACCGCAAATTGCTGAAGCAAATTGCCTTCAAAAACGCAAGAAATATTTAAACATGAATGTGCGTTTCGCAGCAAAAATTTACAACGAAGCATTGATAATGATGAACGTGAACAAAATTACTACACGAGTGACGTTTGAGGGTGAATAACAGGGATAATCAGCAAACTGTCAATATCAGGGTAGGAGAAACCTTCTTCATGGCAGCAATTTGATCCCAAAATGACATAGATTTACCTTTTGCCTCATCCAGAATAGCTGCGTTATTGCTACCAGGGGATAAAACTACAGATTCCATCCCACCGATTGACACCAGTAGACAAAATAAATGTTTGCCCAAATTACTCAACTTAGAACACATAGAGACGTTAAAATTCCCTACATTTATGGGTGTTCAGCTTCAAATCGATCTATCGATCTATACAGGCTTGCAACAAAAAAGCACAAACTTTACTTTTTATTAAATAAAAATTATTTAAATTTCATTGCAATTTTACCAAGCCTAAGTAATATTACGTAATATTACCAATTTTACCGGTAATTTTACCATGGGTAATATTACTTTTACATCTGTACTTAAGAGATGTATCACATTGGAATATACTCGTCTCTGGTAATGTTCGCATTGAAATCATAAAAAAAGAAAGTGAACATTTTCAAAATAGAGAAGGGTCGTTTGTTACTGTATCTAGACACGGGTTAGACATAAAAGGTGATGTTCGCCATCTTTCTAAAGAATGGTTTTATAAAATGATGAATAATGGTGAAAAAATTCTACGGCCATGGATTGTTTATTCTGCTGTAAATAATAACTTGCGTCCTGTATTGCTTCTGTTGTCGTGTATTTGCTGTCACCAATAATAATAATACAAAATCAACATTTACTACTGGATATCAGAAGCGGTGGAAACTAAATCCCAAATTGGCCGAGCATGAAACTTCAAATGAACACTGGAGAATTTTGAAAAGTGGAAAACTTTGGAAATGAGGTTAAAAATTCATAAAACGATACGAGACGCAGCCTTGCAATTAATATATAATAAAAAACAGAAGTGGAAACATCTTTTATCAAGATTATTGGATATAACTTTGTTTTTATCTAAACAAAACACAGCATTTCATGGACATGATGAAGGACAAAGTTCTTCAAATAAAGGCAATTTCTTAGAACTAACCAAACTATTGTCAAAGTATGATGTAGTGTTAAAAGAACACATTTTGAATTTGGAGCATGGTAAATCACCAAAACTATCATATTTGTCACCAGGTATACAAAATGAGTTCATAAATGTTTTAGCGATCCACGTAAAGTTTAAGCTTGTCAACGAAATTAAATCGGTTAAATATTTTGGAATTATGTTTGATAGCACACCTGACATTTCACATATTGATCAAATGTCAGAAGTGATTCGTTATGTGAAAATTGATGGTAGTAAAGTGAAAATCAAGGAAGTATTCCTTGGATTTTTTCCTTTACGTGGAAAAATGCCGCTGATTTAAGCGATGAAATTCTTACACTGAAAAAAAAATTGAAGTAATGATAACCTCATCTCGAAGATGGCAGTTTATTATTCATGCAAAGAAAAGATATTTACAAACAATTTCACCGTGATTGGGACAACTACTCAGTACTCAGTAACATTTTCCTGATAACAGAATGAGGTGTAATTAAAATATAAAGTGCTATCCAATATAACAGTAGTTGAATAAAGTTAATAACTATTTCCATGAAAACATATTTTTCTCCGATAGACAGCAAATATAAATTTTGCAGACTTATTTCAGTCAGCAAAGTGGCACTTTTCCTGCCTAGGCAGCAAAGCAAGTACTTTGCTGCCTAGGCAGCAAAATAATTAGACTTCATAGAAATAAACAGATATTGCGATTAAAAAAAAAATTTTTTTAATCGATTTTTTTTTCATTTTTAAAATTTTGCTTTATTTTTAAAGTAATAATAATTATTAAATTACATATCATTGTAATTAATCGGAGAAAAAATTATATGTTCAACTCGGCAGCAAGGTAGATTGACTGCCTTGGCTGAATTCCTAGCCTCGCTCGCTCGGCTATGAACTATCAGCCGCGGCAGTCAATCTACTACTTTGCTGCCTAGTTAAACAAATAACTATTCTTTGGCCTTATATCATGAATTTTTCATTTTAAAATTTAAGTATTTGAGATTAATTGAACTATATTTTTTTTCACATAAATATTTCATGTGATTGTCTCAACTGCATCGGCTTATCATTGTACGGTTGTTGAATCAATCTCGTATTTCGATTCGCCATATCTGCCCGCACGGTGAGGTTGAGACAACTGCATTTCGATTGGAAATAGGACATGTTTTTTTCAGTGTAAAAATCTTGAAAATGATGGTATCGATGTTATGAATTGTCGCTCCCAAAGGTTATGATAATGCAGCTGTTATGAGTAGTATACATGGAGAAGTGCAAGCTATTATTAAAGCAAAAAATAACAAAGCAATTTTTGTGGGCTGCAAAGATCATTCAATTAATTTATACGGCCAACACTCGTCAGTGGAAGCCATTTTTACATGTTTTTCTGCTTCGACTAGCCGCTGGGAAGTACTTGCTAAACACAACAAAGCAACTGTTAAAATACTCTTAACAGCGCATTGGAGTGCTCATTATGCTGCAGTAAAAGTATTGGCCGAAAACTTTGATGGGATTGTGGCTGAAATTGAGAAGTTAAGTGATCAACAAGAAAATGTAGACACTAGAGGCGCTGCACAGAACCTTATCAATGCAGCATGTGATTTTTCGTTTCTTTGCTATCTTTTGTTTTGGAATGATATTCTAAGAGAAATAATATCTGTGCTCAGATTGGATTGCAAAGCACGGGCTTGAATATTGATCAATTAGCTACAAAAATAGAGTCAATTCATAACGAAGTCTCATTGTAGAAGAGGCAATAGATCTTGCTGCGAAAAAATCGGAGGACTATGACATTCCAATGGAAAGCCGAATTCGTCATAAAAACGCAAAAAACGAACGGGTGGTGAGTTTGCACCTGATGTTGGACTGACACTGAGAGGACATTAAAACTTAAAAAGGACATGTTGGAATGTCTTGACCGATTCAGTGTTGAACTCCGAACTAGACTGAAGTCAGTTCAAGATTTAGCTTCATTGTTCGAGGTTGTGCAGACAAACACTTAGCTTTTGGCGAACAGTGAAGAGTTAAAATTATCGGTATCAAAATTTACTGGTTTTTATGATGCGGTATTGGCAACAGAACTCCTCATAGAGATACAAAGGGTGAGGAGGCATTTAAAAGCGGCCAATGTTACAGTTTCTAGCTGGGTGTACCTAGACTTTTTGAAATTCATCGTAGAATGGGATTTTTTAGAATTTCTTCCGAATCTTACGGTCGCACTAAAGTTATTTATGACTATTTGCGTATTAGTGGCTTCGTGTGAGAGGAGTTTCAGCAAATTAAAATTTGTTAAAAATTACTTGCGGGCTTATAATAATAATGCTCATTTGTATTAATTAAAAAAAATTATAAATTACGTTTATCGGCTTTTTATTATTATTGACAGTTTTTATTTTTGGGGTGACACCACAATATCCGCCCCGGGTGCCACCCATGCTAGCTACGCCAAAACAAATATTGAAGAACCAAGGAGCTTGTAAGCTTCCAGCTACCATCAACTGTCACGAAACATATTTTCTTATCTTTTTTTATTCGTAAAAATTTATGGAGACCGAATATCGAAAAAAAAAATGTAGTGACTCAATGTCAAATGAAACAGAACGAAAATGGCGTATACACAATTAATATCATTTTATGAAAAATGATGCACCTTGCAATGGTGGTCAAAACAATACTTTACAAAATTATGATTGTTGATATAAAAACAATAATAATATGATGAAAAATGATTCGACTTTGCACTGGTAGAGAGCAATAAATATTTAAAAATATTTTAATGAATTTGATGCAACTTTCTAATGATGTTGATGTAAAAATAATAAAAATGATGCTCTTTTCAATAGCGGTGTAATAAATGTTTCAGAATTTTTCGATCAAAAGGATGGACCTATTAAATGGCGATAATGTAAAAATTTTAAAACAATTCGATAAAAAATTATACACCTTTTCAATGGTGATCAAATAAATAATTTAGAAGACTTCGAAAAAAATGATGAGCCTTTGCATTGCGTTGATGTAAAAACTTAAAAAACTCGAAGTAATTAATATTGTAGAATTTTTCGATCAAAATGATGTGCTCTGAAATGACGTTGATTTAGAAATTTTAACGTAATTTTGTGGAAAATGGTGCGTCTTGCAATGGCGGTGTAGAAAACATTTTAGAATTATGGCGTAAAGTCAAACGCATTGAGATAATTATTATTAAGATATTAAGATAATTGCACTAACGTAAAAAGCTAATACGATAATCCGATGAACAATGATGCGGTTTGAAATGGCGAATTAATTAATGATTTTGGATTTTTCAATGAAGATTATGCGCCTTTGCAATGGTATTGTAAAAGATATTGTAACGACAAACAAAAATATGTTCAAAAGATATTTTCATTTCAAAGAGAAATACAAACAGTCAACACATTAATCATAGCGTCATTCCGTAATATCAAACAACTTAAAATTGTTTCATAAAATAACATCTATCTATTTATCACGGCCTACTGTAATTTTTTTTAAAGCTTTTAACAGATCATATAATTCGATGATTAATTAATTATTTCTTTTTATTATTTATCGTTTTTCATTTGAGACAATAGTACATTATGATGCTAGGACGTAAAGCTAAAGATTTTGGACGGATGTGGAGTTTGCACCCATATTAAGTCCAAAAAAACTAACGTCCGTGCATCATATACTATTTTTTATTCGACGCAAGCAAAATATTTAAAAAAAATGTTTATTCTAAATTAAAATTATACATTTGCATAAACTTTGATATAAAAATATGTGGAACAAGTTACCTTTGACAAAATAATTGTTATTTTTTCCAAACTATTGTATAACTATGACAACAAAGACAACAAATGATAACAACTATTTAAATTGGAATAAGAAATTTTGAATTTAAAGGTTGCTTTGATAAAAGTTTCTATTTTTTATTGAATTTAATAAATACAAATGTTTTTTACTTTTTTGGTCGTAGCTATGACAATAAAATATATGGCTAAAAAGTGACACTTTAAGGCAGCAAACCACATTAATAAAGCAAAACTTAAATATATAGGCGAATAAAAATGTATTGTTTGTTAAACGAATATTAAAATAAAGTAAATTGATCCGCGCAGGTGCGTTGATGTGGTGTGATCTGAATAGAGCGATCCGATTTATGTGGTGTAACTGATATATTTTTGCGTAGATGATAGTATTTTTGATTTAAAATCAAAAATAAAAATAAATAGAGTAAAAATTATTGTTAAATTAGCTGATGTAAAGAAATATTTAATTTTAAATGACAAATTAAAAAAATTTATATAGTAAGTTTGTGATTGATTGTTCAGTTTTTTGACAGCTGAACCATTTCATGGTCATTCGTGTATCTGACAATAAAAATAAATATAAAATAATCAGGATTTGATCGAATGGAAGTGAAATCAATTTGAATGTTTTACTTCGGTTTTGAAAAAACCAAAGTATTGAATTCATGAGACAGAAATAAAATTCTTACCCCTCCTTTTTTTGGCTTTTCTCGACGTTTTTTACTAATTCTAAAAAAGCAAAAAAAATGTATGTAGAAAACGAAAGGAGAGATTTCAAATTTTTTTTCTCAAAATAGGTATACTCAATGGACAGGTCTGAAGGGACGATGTGTTTGATTACTGTACAGGAAGTGTGTCAAAAAACTCATTAAGTGTGTCAAAAATAGCAAATGTTCATATTTTTGGCTTAAAATTTTTTTATTTTCAGTGATAATGAGTAGCAAATTTAAATCTGGCGAGATCTAGATGATTGACATCTGTATGTAAGACCAGAACCTTAATTATTGTTTTAGAAGTATGTCAAAAAAACAAGGTTAAGTGTGTCAATAGATTGATTTTCATATATTTTGTTTCCCAATTTTTTTGAGAAACATATTTTGGGAAACATATTTTTTATATAAAAAACCATTGAGTAGTTAAACTCAAATAACTGGATGAATAATAAGAATATTACAATTCTGAAACCAGTTTTGGATTCCTCCAATTGAACGTTAAGATTTTTATTCAGAAAAAAACTTACGTGCTTGGTGGCGGTACCGTACCCCATTGACATTACTTGGGTTTTCGACTAGAAATATATAAAACAAAAGTAATTATTTGGATGACATGAAATGTATTTGAACATGAAATACGACACATGAAGTGTGACAAAGACACTTTAAGTGCGTCAAAACAAGAAAATTTACATTGTTTTTGTTCAAAAAATGTTAATTTTAAAAGAAAATGAGTAGTAACATGGAATGTGGAGAAATCTTAATGTAAGATTATTGCATTATAAGTTTGTCAAAAAGTTATTGTCAAGTGTGTCAAAAGAAAGATTTCCCAAGTTTTTGGAAAAAACAAATTATTTATTTGTATGACATGAAATTTTATTATTACTTTAGTGAATTATGGCATTATAAGTTTGTCAAAAAAATAATGTTTAGTATGTCAAAAGAATGATGTTCATTTATTTTTTTAGAAATTAGTTATTTGTATGAAATGAAATGTGAACATGACATTATTATTATTGAGAATTTTATTGCATTAAGTGTGTCAAAAAATTATTTCATTTATTTTTTTAGCCAAGCTTTAGGAAAAAAATTAGCTGTTTGTATGACGTAAATATAATTAAACATAAAATCGGACATGGAAATTTTTGAATTTGTTATAATTTTCGAAATATTTTTGGAATTTGGAAAAAAAAGTTTGTATTTTTGATTTTGTATTAATTTTTGCAATATTTTTAGAATTTTTGACAAAATAGAATTTTTGAATTTGTGAATTTTATACAGGTTTTGTAGTCCAAATTCAACATTTTGCAAATCAAATTTAACTTATGCAATTCAAATTCAACGCTTTTCAAATCAAATTCAACCTGCATTTTGCAAATCAAATTAAATGTTTTGCAAATCAAATTCAAATTTTTCCAAATCAAATTCAATTTTATTTGTAAAAAATTGAATTAAATTTGCAAAAAGTTGAATTTGATTTGAAAAATATTGAATTTGATTTGCAAAAACTTGAATTTGAAATGTAAAAATTGAATTTGAATTGCAAAATGTTGAATTTTATTTGCAAAATGTTGCATTTGGACTGTAAAACCTGTATATATATATTTTTAGAATTTTGAAAAAAGTTTAAATTTTTTGATTTTGTTATATTTTATGGAATTTTGAAAAAAAATTTGATTTTATTTAATTTTTACGAATGTTTTTACTGAACGAAAGGATTTGACGGACGTCAATATTTGGGTTAAGATTGTTGTTGTTTTTTTTTCTTCTATTCTTATTTTTATTTTGTTTGATTTATATAAATATTTTCTGAGGTTTGGTGTTTAATTTGATATATTAAATTAAATGGAATGAGAGTTTTTCCTGGGCTAGAGGCCACGTGCTAAATATTTTTTATAACTGTAGTCCCGGATATAAGCAAAAACCTGTTTATAACAATGTTTAAAATATTTCAATGAAAATGATGCCTTTTTGCAATGGCGTTGATGTTAAAAATAATAAGATAATTCGATGAACCTGGCAATGATGGAGTAAATAATATTTAAAAATTTTAAATATTAATATAATTCGATTAAAAATGATGTGCGTTTTCACTAGTGGTGTAATAAATATTTCAGAATTTTTCGTTGAAAATGATGACCCTTTCCAATGGTGTTGGTGTTAAAAATTTATCATAATTCGATGAAAAATTATGAACATTTTCAATGGTGATAAGATGAATATTGTAGAGCTCTTCGATAAAAATAATGAACCTCTGCAATGGTGTTGATGTAAAAACTGTTAAAACAATTCGGTATAATAAATATTGTATAATTTCAAAATATTAACATAATTTTTGGGAAAAGGGTGATACTAGGAAAGGCGGTGTAGAAAACATTTAAACTTATTCGATGAAAATAATATTTGAAATATTTATTATTAAGATAATGGAATTAAAGTAAAATAATACTCGATGAAAAATGATGCACCTTTGCAATGATGGTTTAATAAATATTTTAGAATATTGAATTGAAAATGATGCGCCATATTAAGATATACCGAATTTTGTGAAACGAGGTAAAAGGAATCTCTTCATCTTAAATTTTTACAAGGATAAAAACAAACTCTTCTTGTTTTAGGCATTTACAGACCAAAAACATAATCATTCTTGGGATCTTAAACAATAAGTCTTAAAGCTTCTCAACATACAACGATTGTCAAGACTGGAAATTGATTTCTTTTTATGTTATCTTTAAAGATGGAGAATGCAAAACTATGGCTAATCAAAATTATGCAAGATGTTTAAAAATAAAATACGAGCAAAAACCTCATAAAATTGTCCTAATTTCCTTTGCAGATAATATCTAGTGGTCGGCTGCTGGGTAGCCGTCGAATATGTTGTTTACCATTTCATCAATAATTTACTTATTTTGTTACACAATTTTTAAAACAACTACTAAACTTTAACGTATCTGAACAAAACCATTATCATTCCTCATCATAACATTTTTCTCAACAAAACAATTTTACTCATCTGGGAATTTTCCTTAAACTTTTTGTTACGTTTCTGAATTTTATAGTTTTCACTACAAATTATATTTTTCTATTGTTAAATTATTGAAATTCTAATAATGAAAAAAAAAATTACAGAACTAAGAATAAAATCTGTAACACGTCAACGTAAAAACTTTGTCTATGATCAAAAGTAAAATGGAAAAAAAATATTTATGAAAAGTTGCATGCATGATTAAGACGAAGAAAATTAGATTTCTGTTGTCTTATAGTCGGTTGTGATTTCCTTGTTACTGGTAACGAGAAAGTTGTGTTTTTATGTTGATTATAATTTTAATAATAACGTATTGGGATTGTTGGATTTTTATAGAGGAAATGAGGTTGTGTTGTTGTAAGGTTATGAAATTGTTATAAAATGAGGATTATGGTAATGAATTTTCAATGAAGTTTGTGAAAAATATACTGTGGGATCTGATTTATACATAAAAAGTTTTAAGACTAAAAATATTAAAATTATTCCTCCATTGCACAGGTGAAACATAATTTAGAGAGAACTAAATGAAAATATTTGCATTAAAACTTGGATTTTTGAATCAGTACAAGATCAAGATCGAATTATCCAGGTCTCGGTTACAAAATAAATCAAATCTAGTAAGATTTTAAAATAAAGCGCTTGTGTTTCAAAAAGTTCAAATTTTAAACAACAAAAACCTTCTGATTACCATTCCATAAACTTAACATTTTCAATCAAATATTTTATTTTATGTGATCTGAATAATTTTCACAAATTTTTCATTTAAAATAAAAAAACCAAATTCTTTTATTTTCTTAAACTAATTTTCTTGTTTTATCTATATCTATCTCCATTTTATCTTTTTGATTGATTTATTTGAACATTTGTTTTCTATTGTATTTCATTGTTGTAGTTGTATGAAAATGGAGAAAAACTTTTTCTCACTTCAATGAACTTTTTATTGTTTTTAGAAAACATTTTCTTTATCTTATTGTATTCGACCACAAATACCACAATGAGAAACATGACTATCTATTGTACATTCATCTGTGTAATTTTTGGTTTTAGGCAATTTAAATATATTTTCTGTTATGGAATTGTGATATATATGATGGATAGACTATTAGGATTATGATTGATTTGTTTATAATTATTATTCAAATAAGATTAAATTAATTAAATTAAGAATATGGAAAATTAAAACATGAAATAGTTTTAATCCGATTAAACGGAACAAAGTTTGCCTAGGTTGCAGATATTTCATAAAAGAAGAACTCACTCATTTCCATCAGTGTTAGAAACTATCAATTTGGAATTTTTAAAAGTTTTTTTCTTCTGATAATCGGATTTGTTTCTTCAAAAACTTTATTTTTCATATTGCGACGAAAAAGGATCAATTTTATGTTTCGTAGTTTGTATCCTAAAAATTTATTCTGATTAAGAACAGAAGAAAAAAAAACAAGAAAGAGCTAATAACGGCTTTCTTGAAAAAACTGTTAGACATAGATGGCAGCGAAAACGTGAATAAACTAGATATAATGAACAGAAATCACACGATTTTGTTAAAATTGATTCTTGTCAAGCAATTATGTCTACTACAAACTTCTACCATCTGATAGAACTAGGTCAATCAAACTTTTTTTGTATTTTTTTTTCTAGCTACAAGTCAAACCTTTCAACTTCAAGAATGAATAATTAATGCCTACTTAATTTATTTATAATTACTATAGAAACTACATTATTGATAGTAACCACTTACAGAAATAAAGAATGAACTGTATCTCGAAGGCTCGTACTGTAAATTATAAGCAAACAGTAACGTTTGTAAATAAGATTACAAACAAAAAACAAGTTTCGAGCATAACAAGAAAACGAAGAAAGACAACGAACAGAACATGATTACTTAATAGAACAACAAAACAATTAAGCTTTTGAAGGTATTGATGGGTAATTATGTAATGAAAGCCATGTTCCTGATCGTGAAATAACCATCAGGAACATTAGAGGAACTGCGTGCCTTGCGAGTTTTAATTCCGACTAGCTTCAATCTGTGAATTCGAGAAGTTCCTTCCTCAGCCCAGTTCAAAAATATAATTGCATCCAAATAAAATTAACAAGATAAGTGGTTTAAATTTGTAAAATAAAGAACAGAAACTCTGACGACCGTAAAAAACGGCTATAACATAGATGGTAAATAATAAGGGCTCAAAGAAATCCAGGCCATGTCACTTCACCACTAACGATTATCTCGAAGCAGTTATGAATTTTTAGCCAACTAATGAACACGGGATCGTAAACCCCGTTAAAAATACGTCTAAAGAACATATGCGTTATAAAATAAAGACACATAATTAAACTCACATATACATGTTTTCTGTGTGTCAGGACCTACCGATTCTACCTTTTACCCTTAAAGCAACAATTCCAGAAAAAAAATATAAATAAAACAGAAGAATTGTTTGCGCGTCGGGACTTACAGGGCACCTGCCTTTCTCCCACAGAACAAAACTAAACAAACAAAACACAAATGTTTTCTGCGTCTCAAGCTTACAAGACAACTTGCCTTTGGTCCAAAGAACAACACACACACACACACGCAAAGCTTTAAACATCAAATTAATATCTAAAACCGAAAAAATACAAATCTTCAAACTCAACAATTCACACCAAAAAATATCATAATTCAAAAAAATTACCAAATGGACCAAACAATAAGATAAAAATAAAAGACATGAGAAAATAATCATATTCAAAATACCTCATTTTATGAGGAGAAAAAAAATTCCAAAACTATTGCGTTGCATAATATGACACGGATAAACGATACTAGAAGGAACTAGAGAACAAAAACAAAAATTCAAAACCATCTACTTATGTTAGACAAAACTAAGTCCATTTGATAGAAAACAAATTTAAAAAAAATGCTAGGCCTAAAAACAATAAGAAACATTGCAATTTTTTATAGAATTCTTCGATGCACAGTTTTTGAATTATTTTCAAAAAAGCGCTTTTTTAATATTAACTCCACGCACCCTCTAAATTTAGTCGTTGATTAATAGAAATTTTTTTTCAATACAATCATTTACAATTTGCTGTTGTAATTGATTCGTTCCTTAGTTACCATAAACAGTTATATGAATAAGTAAAATTGTTAATAAAAATAATGAAAAATACCTTATGTGCAGTGGAAATTGTCAAAAATATTATCATATTTCTTGTGAAAATGTTAGTGATTCTAAATATTCTAAAATAACTAGTGATAGTTTAAAAATTTGGTTCTGTGCGTCATGTTTGAAAAATGAAAGAAATACTGAAACTCGATCGCAAAGGAAAAATATTATAAACGGGTCTAACACCGATATTATATTAAACAATCATTCATCACAGGTAAATCCAAAAATTATAAGTGTTAATCAATTAAAAGACGCTGATATTTCTACTAAAATTGACGCCATATTTCATAATATTGAATTCTTAATTCAACAACAATCATCACTATCAAAAAAACTTGATGAAGTTTCAATAGAATATAGAGAAAGAATAATCGATTTGGAACAAAAAATTACTTCAGTTGTTGAGGAAAATGTATTCTTAAAACAAAAATTAGAAGGGACAAACTTTAGGTTAAATTCAATCGAGCAAGATAAAATTATTAACAATAAAGAAATTAGTGGAATTGACTCGACTCAAGGTGAAAATTTAACGGAGTTGATCCTCAAAATAAACAAACATGTCACATGGAAATCTTCAAAAAAATCACATAACATCAATTTTTAGGAAAAAGAATAAAAAACAATCTGTAAATGGTTCTCCGGACCCAATAATCATCGTGGTAAATGATTTAAGAGTTAAAGAGGATTTTATTAGAAAATGTCATAAAATTGATCATTTAAGAACCAATGTCCTTAAAAATGATGATATCGTTGTTCGTCCATTGTATATCAACCACCAACTTACAAAAACTTCACAATTTTTATTATCAAAATCACGAGAAAAAAGAAATGAAAACCTCAATAAAATCAAATATGTTTGGATAAGCAGAGGTAATATTTTGATTCGACGGGCAGATGGCTGTCCAGCCATAAAAATACATAACTTAACACAACTAAATGAACTCATTAAATAATTTAAATTTAACCTCTTGCTTTATTCCAAACATTCAGATTAATCGTAAAACTAAATTTAACAACCTGACATTCTCACATAATTCACTCAAAATTCTTTATTTGAACGCACAATCCATTAGAAATAAGATTGAAAAGCTCAATTTTGTTTTGAAAAATATCAAAACAGAAATTGACATTATCGCAATCACTGAAACCTGGTTAAATGATGATATCAGCTGTTTAAATGTTAGCGGTTTTAATGTGCATGCTTGTAGTCGTCCAACTAGAGATGGTGGTGGTGTGTGTTTTCTGATAAATAATCGAATCTCATATTATGCAGCCCATCGACTTTGAAACATGTTTCAAAACTTGGTTTGTGTTTATAAAATGTTTTATAGTGTATGGTGAAGTTTGCAAACCAATTTGACGGTTTGCGAATTGGTTTTAGTAAAATCAAAACGCTTTGATTTTAAGTAGGCGGAGCTAATGGTTTGTAAACATGTTTCACTGTGTATGGAAGAGTTTCATAGAAATTGACATTTAATTTGGAGGATTTGAAGTTTGCATATACGGTTTCACCACAAGTCAATTCAATTCAATTATTGTTTTATTGAGGCATTAATAAACAATCAAAAATTTTTTTTTACAGAGTTGTTATTTTATGTTTACCATACATTATTCAACGTGTTTGTTAACTTGGTTGATAAACCTACTATTTAGTTAAATATTTTGACATTTGATGATTGTTTTTGTTTTGATAGCAACTAAAATTAAACTTGTTTATTTGATTGTTTAAATTAAAAACAAAGATAACGTAATTGCGTTAATGGTGATAACCGAATTGTAATGGTGATTACCGAATTACCGATGAACAAATGAACGAATGTGGCTGTCTTGCAGTATGGATTTGATGTTCGAAATTGAGTGGAGTTGAGAATCTAGGAAGTTTTTCAGAAGATGGAGTTTCCGATGTAGATGATGAACCAATGATCTGGATTGGTAATTATTTTACTGCATTCGAATCATCATATGAGTACGGTTGGAATATTGCAGAGGGGTTGGTGTTTGTTGAATACTGTAGAGGAGTTGATGATGTATATGCCTGTATAGTTTCTGACCTAGCTGATGAACCACTAAATGTGGTTTCTGGTGTGGATATAGAGTCCAAATAATCCACATCCCTAGTATTGGGATGTAGTGTATTTTATATTTATTTTATCTGTTGACCTTTTTTAATTTTTTTTGGGCCTAACAGAAAAATCATATTTATGAAACCCTTGAAGCCGAAAAAAGCCATAATTTTGTTTCAAAAAACTCCATTACTTTTTTTTTGGTGGCAGACCTGGAAATTTCAAACATATACCGATAACTGCAAAAATTGATAACGAAGTTTTGAGTTAGTTTTTTAATTTTAAATTTCTTTAACCATTAAAATATCGACATCAGACTTACTCCCTATCTAAGTGTGTTCTAGAGACAAAAATAAATTTAAATTTAAAAGGCAAAACTGATAAAATAAAAAATGACGATACCAAACAATAAAGAATGGCGGAGTTTACTCGAAAAATTTAAAGAAAAATCAGTGTTATGGCAAAGCAGCAGTGAACACTATAAAAATAAATTCATTAAATTGAAAGCCTGGAAGGAATTATTGGTAGAATACCAAAAAATAGAATCAGATGCAACTGTAGAACAATTAAAGAAGAAAATAAATAATATTAGAATTTGTTACCGAAGAGAAAGAAAAAAGGTTACTGCGAGTGAAAAATCGGGAGCAGGGTTTGATGATATATACATACCATCATTATGGTATTTTGATATTTTAAATTTTTTAAAAGATCAAGAAATACCAGTATCCGGAACATCTTCTATGGATTCTGATACAGAGATTTCTATTTTGGTAATTGAAAAAATTCCCAAAGTAATTATTTAAATATTAATGTCTTCATATATTTGTTTAGTCTGAATCTGCTGCAGAGCCAGAGCCAATACAAAATAAAACACGTCCCAATAATAGAGATCAATTTTTACGCAGAGCTGTGGATTATTTGGACTCTGTCCAAACTTCAAGTAGAAATTTTGAAAGGGACGAAGCTACCATATTTTCAGAAGGATGGGCATGTAGTTTCAGAAAATTAAATGTGGAACAGCAAATGTTTGCAAAAAAAATAATTGATGAAACATTATTACTAGGCCAATTAAATAAGCTGTCTTTCTTAAGCTCTATATCCATACCAGAAACCACATTTAGTGGTTCATCAGCGAGGCCAGAAACCCCATACAAGCATATACTTTCATCAACTCCTCTACAGTATTCAACAAACACCAACTCCTCTGCAATATTCCAACCGTACTCATATGATGATTCGAATGCAGTAAAAGAATTACCAATCCAAATCATTTGTTCATCAACTACATCGGAAACTCCATCTTCTGAAACACTTCCTAGATTCTCAACTCCACTCGATTTCGAACATCAAATCCATACTGGAAGACAGCCACGTTCGTTTGTTTTATCTGAGGATTCGATGATACTGTCGTCAGGAGAAATTACAAATAGAGCATATCGAAGCCTACACGATCTTCTAAATGACGACCAATTTTCTTAAACTTATGTTTTTTAAATAATAAATTATTTGAATCTTTTATTTATTTAACTAAAATAATTTCATGAAATACAAATTGAATATGTATATAAATATTTTTTTATGTATTTAATAATTTTAAAACTTCCATAAATTTATTTCGAATGCACTTTGCTTCTCTGCTTGAATTTCTTGACATATTGCAATTAAGGCCTGAAAGTGTTTCTTCATAGAACGTTGAATTTGATGCTGTATTATTGTCAATGTAAGAAGTTCCCGCTTTCTTTTTTTAATAATTATGAAGATAACAACACGACAATACCACAGTGGTAACTTTTTCTGGACTTAAATTGATTGTTGTATGAAGTAGTCGAAATCGCGATGATAAATTGCCAAAAGTGTTTTCAACTCTTACTCTGGCTGAGCTTAATCTCCTATTGAAATTTAACTCATCATATGTGAGGTTATCATGGGCATATGGCTTCATCAATTCTGGCCTTAGTGAGAATGCATCGTCGGCTACAAAAACAAATGGTAGAATATGAGCATCAAGAAACGGAGCGGAGGGACTTGGCAAACCAAGTTCTCCATTATTTAGTTTTTCGAAAAATTTTGTGTTTGAGAAAACTCCACCGTCAGAAATTCTTCCATTGGTTCCAACGTCGACCATCAGGAACTCACAATCGGCGTTAACTACTGCCATCAGGACTACACTAAATGTCTTTTTATAATTAAAATAAAAAGATCCTGATTTTGACGGCTTTTTAATGTGTATATGTTTGCCATCTATGGCTCCTAGGCAGTTCGGGTACCCAGTTTTTTCAAAAAACTTTCTTGCCTCTACTTTCCATTGTTCTGCATTTTTTGGTAGCTAAAATAAATGCAAAAATATTGATAACGATAACTAGTCATTTATTTTGTTTCAATACTAACTATTATATATTCTTTTAGCACTAAATTAATTGCCTGACATGTTTCAATAACAATTCTTCCGATGGTTTGTGGTGAAACTGTATATGAAAACTTCATATCTTCGAATGAATTTCCAGTTGCTAAGAATCGCAACGTAATGGAAAGTCGAGTTTCTACCGAAATCGCATCTCGCATGAGGGTGTCTTGTTTTTTTATATAAGGCGAAACCTTTTCCAAAAGGTCATTAAAACAATGTTCATCCATTCGCATAAAATTTTTATAATCAAATGGTTCTGAATCTTTAATTTTTTTTAGCAATTTTGCATTTGAATATTGTTGTTTATCCATAAACCACTCTTTCTGCCACTTTCTTTTTTTTTCCCCATTTTTGTTTTTTTTATCAGACAATTCGGTAATCAATATTAACGCAATTACGTTATCCTTATTCATATTTTTAATAAACAATCACATAAACAACTTTAATTTTCTATCAAAGCGCAAACATATCTGTCAAATGTCAAAAAATTTTATTACATTGTAGGTTTATCAACCAAGTTTGCAAACACGTTTCATAATGTATGGTAAACATGCAAACAAGTTTGCAAACCAAGTTTTGAAACATGTTTCACAGTGGATGGGCCCCTTTACAATTTGATCGAAACATATACAGATGAAATTTACAGCTACATTTGCATTAATTTAAAAATAAATAATAAATATATGTATGTTCATTTATTTTATAATCCACACACGCAAACACTTGATCATTATAATTCATTCATGAGCCTTTTTCAACCTATTCTAGAAAAGTATTCGGATAAAAAGAATATAATTGTTGGTGATTTTAATATAAATACGAGAGATAAGTCTAAAAATTGGGTAAAAATGTATCAAAAAACACTGAATGAAAACTCGTATTTTATTTATGATGAAAATACAATAACAAGACCTGCAAAGAAGACGACACTGGATCACATTATTAGCAATGATGGAAAATTGGATGCAACCATAAATCATTTAGATTTCTTTTTCTCTGATCATAACATGATTTTATGTGAATTTTTTATTCACGGCATAAAAAAGAAACCGAAAACAAATAAATTCATTACGGAAAAAGTAAAGTTGCAAAGTCTTCGTGATGATATTATTTTAAGGCCCATACAACTTAATGCCAAAGAAAACACTAACACTATGTTTGACAATTTCATTGAGGAATTTGAAAATAGGCGAATTACCCATACTACAAAAAAAGAGGTCACTCTAACATCGAATCAATCAATCTTAAAACCATGGATCGACGATGAAATGAACAAATTAATTGAATTCAAACACCTCTGGTATCGAAAACTGAAGCATGCAATGAAACGAAATTACTCTGAGTACGATATCAACAAAATTAAGCATGAATATAATTTTTGGAATCAACAATTCATATCCAAACGTCTTAAAAAGAAAAGGGAGTTTATTAATCAGGATTTGTATCAGAACGCTTATAATTCAAAAAATCTCTGGAAAGGTATCAACTGTGCACTCGCCGATGGTGTCCTTAAACCATCAATCTCAAAATTAACAATGAGTTGGTAAGTGATAAAAAGTTGGTTGCTGAAGAATTAAATCGTCATTTTGCTGTAGCAGGACAAGCAAACATAAATATTACCACTCCCCTTATTGCATTAAACTCAATTCAAAAGCCGATAGTAAATTCAGACAATCCTTTTGTGCTTCGGCCAACAAACAGATTTGAAGTCTTGGACACAATAAATAACCTGAAAAATACAATTTCAAAAGGCCCTGATGGATGTGATACAAGTCTCTTTAAGGTGTGCGCTGAAAGTCTAGCAGATAACTTCGTTCATCTCATCAATAAATCTTTCGAAGAAGGAGTCTTTCCCGATCTGCTGAAATGTTCCAAAATTGTACCAATATATAAAAAGGGAAGTAAATCAGATGTAAATAACTACCGACCTATCGCTATAACCTCCATTATTTCCAAAATTTTCGAAAGTATCTTCAAGGTGCGTCTTCTTGAATTTATCAGGAACAATAACATCCTTTGTAGAGAGCAATATGGGTTTCGTGAAGCTTCTAATACAACTACTACCTTGTATGATTTATGCACACTAGTTCAAGGAATGAAATTCAAAGACAAAAAGGTGGCTATTATTTTCCTGGATCTTCAAAAAGCCTTCGATTCTGTGGACATCGACACGCTTGTATTAAAATTAATTCAATTAGGAGTTGACGGTGTTGCACTTGGATGGATTAAATCATACCTTTCAAATCGACGCCAATATGTTTGCATCGATAACGTTAAATCTAGCACGCTAAACATAAAATGTGGAGTTCCGCAAGGAAGTATTCTCGGACCACTGCTATTCTTATTGTTCATAAATGACTTTGTCCAATTGAATTTAGGAGGACAACCTTTTTTATTCGCTGATGATGTTGCATTGGTCTACGTTGAATCTGATGAACTTTCAATCCAAACAAAAATTAATTTGGATTTATCTCTTATTTCAAATTGGCTGTTAAACAATAAACTTAACCTGAACGTTAAAAAAACAAAATATTTATTATTTTTCAATAGCAGCTATTCGGATATAGATATATTTTTTGAAGGTGAAAAAGTTGAAGAAGTTGATTCGTTTACTTATCTGGGCATTACTCTCGACAAAAATCTGAGCTTCAATCAACATGCTCTGAACGTTGGGAAAAAATCTTTAGAAGAATTTCAAAATATTTGAGTGACAACATTAGACGAATAATATACTACTCTCTCTTTCATAGTCACCTAATTTATGGTATCGCTGTTTGGGGCTCCATAAATAAAACAATAATGGACGATCTGCAAATTGTACAAAACAAAGCAATAAAAAATTTATACGGTCTTCATCCGAGAACAAGCACTAAGTTTATTCACAAAAATTACAACTTTATGACAATCAAGCAAGTCTACAAACAAAATCTGCTCAACATCACACATAATGTCTTAAATCAAAATGTTCACACGAACACAACGTTTTCTCAGAACTCATCTATTCATTCACACTTTACCAGAATAGCGTCCAATCTGCACGTTTAGAAACTCCATCCTGATTCAATTAAATTTATCTCCATCTCCGAATACAATAAACTTCCAAACGAACTTAAGCTACTCAACAAACAAAAATTTAAAAAGTCAGCGACAGCATACATCAAGCAATTAGGTTGTTAATATTAGTAATTCATTTTAAATTATGATTTTCATATTCTGTACATATTTCTATTTCTTGCATTTTCGTGTTATGTAAGTTAAATTATCTATTATTTTATTTTGTTTTTTGTTTTTGTTTTTTTTTTTCTCCTTTTTTCGTTGTATTTTTTTTTTAACATATTTATTTTCTATCTTAAGCACTTTGCCGCCGTGCTTTATTGACTTGAATTTTTTCTTTTTTTAAAAATGTTTCTATGTATGTATGTAAAATTGTTAATTTTTAATTATAGTGTAACTTGTATTAAAATCTTGAAATGTCCTGTAATGAGTTGTCTCGCTGGACTAAAATAAAATAAATAAATAAATAAGATTTAACTCAATTCAATTAATTTAGATCTATGGTCACCTATGGTCTCTATTACAATTATATCCGTCTTTCTTCAATATCAGCTACGTCATTTTATCACAAAGCATTATCAAATTCATAAACAAATTCATAAACAAATTCATTTTTACATTGAGATCTTAACGCGAATCAACAATAATACATATGTCAGTCTGTAACGACTTCATACATACAATACAAAATAATATAAATGCAACAATATCATCATACTTGGAAAAGTAAGAAAAATGAGACTTGAGACACATCTTCTTTTAAAATTAAATGAAATAAAGTTAATAAAATGTTAAATTTCAGTTTCGTCTTCTATTAAAAATAGATAAATAAATAAAACAAAGGTTTCAGTTGTAAACCCTTTGCGAATGAACTCATAGAGTTCGAAACCGGTAAGCGATAATAATAAAAAAGTTAACAATAGAAAGATTGTTTAAATTAATAATTTTCTTCGTCAGAAACAAAAAGATTTTTTTTCTATTGTTTTATTGTTAATTAAGTTAGTAAAAGTAATTGGTGCTACAATTTTCAATTATTAAAAAACTAAATATATTTTTAAATATTTGAAATTTTTTTAACATATAATTTATGTTAAATTGCCTAAATGCTTTCATGTACAAATGGACACCACATCATCATCGATTTCTTAAATTAAGGAAGGTTGATGGGTTTGGATGTTAATTGTTAGTTTATGCGTTTAGCATAACAAAAATGTAATCAAATGTTCAATTTTAGTTAGATGAAATCTAATAGGTATATCAATGAACAGTGCAAGACATATGATTTCCCTGAATCTGTTATCGTTACAACACTTTACAATACAACTTTATGTCAATTATTTTGATATTGTGTTCTTTACATTCACGGAACTCTTAGCGAACGAATTTTATTCGCACTTGTTCTAATTTTTTTCTTTGTTAATCACAATGATATTTCATATATAAATTTACTTTAAATAATTATTATTTAATTGTTTTACTAGATTCTCTAATTTAATTTTGCTTAATGGCCTACAGGCGTAAAATTAAATGTATTCAATCTATTCAATCTACAATGATAAATATTTCACTACCACGTTCAAAACTATATTTTATATCAAAAATTATAATCATAATTAATAATCGAGAGACAAAAAAATATAATATTAGAGGCCTGATAAAAACGTTTAATTCTTAACAATGAAGTCAAATTTCATTACGATGACCGGCCTTTATTTCGCCTTAAATATTCGTTTCCCACCAATTTCAAAATATTTGGTAAGGCCGTTTGTTGAATTCACCTGAAAAAGAAAAAAAAGTCCACTGGCCACTATCCAAACAAGTTTTTAATACAAACGATACAAATAATTGGATATATATTGTTTTGGTTTTTATTCAATAATTAAAGTACAAATGATACCGATTAAATCGGTATTTATCCTAAAAGATCAGATCTTAACTCCGTTGTAAGACTGAAAATCAAATAAAAGTTGAACATTCTGTTTAAAAGCAGATTGATAATTTTCAGCTTTGGTAGGCATTTTGATAGATTTTTAAATTTTAGGAAAATTCAATTTCGACCTTTCGAATGCAAAGGTTGCTTGCTCACCTCACAAATTCAAAATTGGTTCTGTGTAAATCTCTTTATTCGGTTCACCAAATTTTTCGTATCATAACAATACCTAGATCGTCCTTTTTTTATTATGCACAATGGTGCAGTCGTTCCTTTCAGACGATAATGACTCACTTGTTTAAACTTCAGAACTGAAACTTTGTCATCACATCCAATCTTTTAGCAATTTCACAGAGGAGTTTAAATTGTGGCTAACAAACTCATTAAGTAGACTTACCCATCAAAAATATTAGATTATGAGCCATACTTGAATGAGCACTCATTAGATGTTGCTTACATAGGTTTAGTATTCTTATCTGACTCCTCGTCATTCTTGTTGATTTTGAAAGCTACAAATTTTTCAGTGTGAGTATAGTTTCAAAGACGGTAATTTATAAAGCCAATTTGTTAAAGGATTTCTTTAAAAATAAATGTTTTTCGTTCGAATGACATTTGTTACTCAGCTGTTTGAATGGATAAGTGCAGGTTTGAATCAAACACGTTACACGAAAGAGAAATTTTTTATGAAAATAAAAATTTATTGAAAAAACTTGAATATTATTTCATATTCAAAAAAATTATATCATTAGCTACTTTATACTTGTGCTTTGTTGCTAACAAATATCCTAATTAAATTAAAAAAGTCGGACTAGTGCGAATATAATTCGCTCGTCGAGAGTTCTGTGTATATATTATTCTACGAGAACAGTTCTTCTCCAAAACAAAAATTTAGAAATAAGCCAATATCGGTGCTTTCGAAAATTACAAAAAAAAAATTGTATTGACATAATCAAAAAATAATTTTTTTTCAAAATTTCTACTTTAAACCCCCTCCACTTAATATTTGAAATTATAACCACCAAAAAAAAAATTGGGTTTCGATTTGGCCAAATCCCTGCACCCGTGAATTGAAAAAAAAATTTGTCTGTAATGTTCGCGGATAAAGGAGTGGGGGGGTGGGGGGAAAGGTAATACAAAAATAATTAACATTTCATATGACACCCCACTTGACATGATCAAAAATAATTTTTTTTAGAAATTTCTACTCTCAACTCCCTCTGAAAATTTGAATACATAATGAATCAACATTTGAAAATATAACAACCAAAACAAAAAAACAGGTTTCAATTTAATTTACAAAAACATTAAATTAAATTAAATAAAATATTACGTTAAATAAAATAAAACATTTAATTATATTAAATAAAACATTAAATTAAATTAAATAAAACGTTAAAGTTAATTAAGTAAAACATTAAATTAAATGAAATAAAAAAATGAATATTAAGTAAATAAACATTAAATTAGGTTAATTAAAACATTAAAACAAATAAAATAAAATAATAAATTAAATTAAAAAAGCATTAAATTAAATTAAATAAAACAATAAATTAAATTAAATAAAACCAAAAATATTAATTAAATAAAGCATTAAATTAAATTAAACAAAACAATAAATCATATTATTATTAAATAAAACATTCAATTAAAAAAAACATCAAATTGAATAAAATAAAATATTAAATTAAATTAAATAAAGCATCAAATTAAATCACATAAAACAATAAATTAAATTAAATGAAACATTAAAGTAAATTAAATAAAACATTAATTAAATTACATAAAATTAAATTAAATTGAAAAAACAATCAATTAAATTAAATAAAAAAATGAATATTAATTAAATAAAACATTAAATTAGGTTAATGCAAACATTAAATAAAATAAAGGAAAATATTAAATTTAATTAAAAAAACATTAAATACAATTAAATAAAACTTTAAATTAAATTAAATAAAACAATAAATTAATTAAATAAAACATTAAATTAAGTTAAATAAAACATTAAATAAAATTAAACAAAACAACAATTGTTAATTAGTCATTCAATTAAATAACATAAAACATTACATTAAATTAAATAAAATATTAAATTAAATTAAATAATGCATTAAAGTAAATCATATAAAACAAAAAATTAAATTTAATAAGACTTTAAATCAAATTAAATAAAACACTTAAATAAATTAAATAAATAAAATAAATAAGACAATAAATATTAAAAAATTAAATTAAATATCCAAAATAGTTTTTTAATAAAAACAATACAAATATTTGTAATATTGTTTTGGTTTTTTAATTAAATTAAATAAAACATTAAACCAAAATAAATTTAACCATACATATTAATTAAATAAAACATCAAGTTAAATTAAATAAAACTTTAAATTAAATTAAATAAAACATTAAATTAAATTTAATAAAACATTAAATTAAATTAAATAAAACAATAAATTAAATACAATGAATATTAACTAAATAAAACATTAAATTAAATTAAATAAATAATTTAATTCCTACACTACAACCGTGATTTTTTTATATTTTTTTCATTTGTAATGCTCGAAGTAAAGGGGGAAGATAGATAAAAAACATTCGTTCTTGACAACAACTCAAATATTAAGCAGTCGAAAAATCATTGAAATTTTTTTTGAAGTATTTCCATCCTTTTCGATTTTTCTAAACCAAACTCGATTCCTTAAAAAACTTTTGTTTTACAATCTCCTTATCTATGTCCATAAATTATAGATAAAAACAAATATTTGAAATTTTTTGAAATTTAAAATTTCAAGTTTGTGAGTAAATCGATTATGTAGAAAAAGTCTCACAAATAGGGTACCGTTTTTACTTTTCAAAGTAGGGAGCCCTAAAAACTATTCAAATAGTCAGTCTAATGAATTATAATACTATACTAAATAATAGAAACATATGCATTGATTTCGGATGTACAGAAATATATTTAATAAAATCATGAAAAATTTATATAGTTTACAAACAAATTAAAGTTGAATTACTTCCAATAAAATAAGCCTCGAAAGCTCTAAAATTTTTAATTTGAACTAACAAATAACATCAAAAAAAGAGAAACAAATGAGTTGTTTAAATGAATTGTCTATTTGGTAAGAAGAACTTTTCATTTAAGTTGTATTTTTCCATTTTCATTATCTCTTGTCCAATATAAATGTAAAATTTTATTTTACCATTTTCCAAAAAAAAAACAATACAACAAGAAAATTTATCTGTTTTTGGATAAACAAGTAATTTTATTTTGTTTATCTCACAATTTTTCGACATAAAACTAACAAAAATATTTGAAATTTTTCATATTAGATGTGTATGTCAGTTGGAATTAGAGAATTCAATTTTTTTTCTTTAATGCCCCAAAATGTTTTTTGTCCGTTTTAGTTTTAAATTTCATGCTGGATAAAAGTTCTTAGTTTTTGGTGCTAAAAGACGAGAAATATTTTTGTAGTTTTAATGAGATGGAATTTAAAGTTTGTTATATCATGTTTCTTGAATGTGGCTAGAATAATGAGTTTTATATTACTTGCTAGTGAGTTGGGTTGATACAATTGATAGAAAGCTCAATGTCATTCCTAAAAAAATTTTCTGTTAAGTATTTCCTTCGCCCCAATACAATTCTAGAGCTTTCCATCACTACTGAAATAGGTTACTCTGATGCATATTGTTATTATTATTCATAACACACTTTCTAATAAAAAGAAAATCTTTTCTTTAACAATACAAATTTTTTAAGGTTTAACCAAATAATTAATTAAATTTTATCTCAACAATTTCCATAGAAAATAACAAAAATTTATTATTTAATGTAATCATTTATTAAAATTTCAATTTAAAAAAAATTTTCCATATTCATTTTCATAATTCTATGTTCGAAAAAACTCATACATTTTTTTATTGTTGTTGTTTTTAACACACAAAATATTTTATGCTTAATTATCTAATTAATTTGATTCATCTCATAAGAAAATTGTTTAGGAGTGTTTTGTTTGAAATGAAAGCGAAAAGAAAATTACTTAGAACTTTGACTTATGAGATTTGATTTAAGTTTAAATAATAATTACATTTTTTTACATCTAGCCGCAAAGCTGTTGAAAGAAGGTTGTCTTTTCATATTGAGTGTAATCTTACAGTAGATTATATTTTTAAACAAAAAAGACAAGTTCGTGTTTTTTGTAGTTCTATCTATAGAGTAGATTAAAATATCAATATGATTTTACAGTTAATTAATTATTAATAATTCCTCAAGTTTTCTAAGTTTAAATATTTATTCTTGATATATACGTTCGAATTATTAACATTAACGTCTTTTTTGCTGAAAAATCAATCATTAATAAAAGACATATAATGCTATAACGTGCTACCTATCCATAGCTTATCCAACGCATCTACGTAACTTTTACTGCTGGCAAAGCACAGTGACGTGAACTCAGAAGTTTTTTTCCTTTCAAAGATCATCCAACACGAATACGTATTCTTCCTTGCTGGTTAAGCAAAACACGTCATACTTGTAGCTAGTTCAAATGTATATTTCCACAGCGTGACGATGATGTGAACTCATTTGATCCATCTACAGATCATCCAACCCGAATACGTAATTTTCACTGCTCGCAAAGCACAACATGTCAAGCTTATAGCTAATACTAATATAAATAACGTGTTTCTCACAGCTGCTCAAGCACAACACGTCATATTTCTAGCTAATACAAATATAAAACTACAGCGTAACGGTGACGCGAAAAATTTATAATTTCTCTATCCAAAAATATAAAACGCACTAAGTGTACCAATTATATATATTTAGATAGATTTTATTTTTTTATAACATGTTTTAAAATCGTTCACCGTCATTGTATTAATTATTGCATAAAAAAAATATCAGTTTAGTTAAATAGTCATTTCGTTTTCTTTTTTGAATAAATAAAAAAGGTGTGAATAAAAAACCAAATCTATTATGCGAAAACAATTTTTTTTTTTGAATTTTTGAGATCAATTAAACTCAAGTAAGTAAAGAAGTGATTGGAATTTTTTCAATTCAAAGGTACTCAGAAAAAAACTCCACTTCACATTTTTCGTGTTTTGGTTGGAATTTGAACCTACATCTTCAGTGCCCGGCTCGAATCCTTGGGCAGACACGCTATCGATTAAGCCGTTGAGGCGATTACAATTTCAAAGTTGACACTTCTTCATCACTTATTTATTTTTACTTAAGTTGAATTTTTTCACTGTCATAAGACTCCATATTATAGAAATGTTTTTACATTACATGGGATTTTTGGCATTAAATTTCTAGACAATACTTTGTGTGAATTCATAGAATGGGGAACATTTCTATTCTAATTAACATTTAACTTGAAATTGTCATCGCCTCAACGGCTTAATCGATAGCATGTCTGCCCAAGGATTCGAGCCGGACACTGACGATGTAGGTTCGAATCCCAACCGAAACACGAAAAATGTGAAGTGGAGTTTTTTCTGAGAAACTTCAATCCATACCTTTGAATTGAAAAAATTCCAATTACTTCTTTACTTACTTGAGTTTAATTGATCTCAAAAATTCAAAATTAATTTTAATTCCCTTAATGTAGCTTAATGTTAATACATATAGGATTACAAATTGACTAAGCGTCAGCCATTGATTTCACATTGATTGGAAACAATCACTAATGACTATACAATCGTGACTTTGGATGTTAATTAGAATAGAAATGTTCCCCATTCTATGAATTCACACAAAGTATTGTCTAGAAATTTAATGCAAAAAATCCCATACGATTTTTTTTGTTTTGCTTACAAATATAACAAAATCTTTATTTTGCCATGGCTACATATTGTTATAAACTGAGAGAAGCATCACATTCAATAAACAGAAAAAGAAATTATGCATCAAGAAAACGAGAATAAAAAACAAATGATTTCTATATATCTTACTCTCTCTTTTCATATTTATTTTTAATATGTAGCTACAACGGTGACGCGAACAAATAAAATTTTCCCCATACAAAATCGCCCAACGAGCTTAAAGAAGTTTTCACTTCAATATTTCACTTCATATTTGAATTTTTTACTCATAGCCACATTAAAAAAAATTGACACTTTAATTCGATATTAGATGGTGTTTTTACAATTATTTTATCCTATTTCATTTAAATTTGAAAAAAAAAACGCAGCTCCGGTTAAACACAAGTTTTGGTTTCATTCGATGTAAATATTTTTCGTTTTTTCTCTTATTTACACAGTGTGCAATTTGACCAATAAAAAATTTGTTGTGTTCTACTAACTTTTAATATTTTACAAACGCTGTAAAATTACATTATAATAAATTCAGAAAAAAGTAAACTAAAATCTTTAGTTATAAAACCATCATTGATAAATAAACAGTGAAACTAATTTATTTGTTTGTTTACTGTAGTTTTTGTTTTAAAAAAATGGAGTTTGCTTTGGTGTAATTTGTGCAATAATTTATTTATATAAATTCACTTCACAACCATCCAGTTTTGGTGCAACAGCTCATTTATTTACAAAATTTATTCAACAATTACAGGGTGTTGGCGCAACAAATTCATTTGTTTATATAATTTATTCAACCATCATCAAATTAGTTTTGGTGCAACAATTTTTGTATATACCTTACATTTTAGGTTTTTTTTGGTACAAAAATTTAGCTACAAAAAAAAATAATTCTAATCTAAATAGTTTACAACAGCAGCTGTCACAACAACATCATCAACATATCTTATAATGATTATTATAATTATAATAATATAACGAGATACCAAATTTATCAAGTAAAATTTCGTATATCTTTTGGGTTTTCAGAACCTAATTTCTTTTCAGCTTTTGTTACTGTTCATTTAATAATTATCGCATGCAGCCAGCATTTATAAAGGCAGAGGAAAAATTTTATCGAATCAACGTACTGAAGCTAGACGGAGCAAACCTAAGGTGCGAAATCCTCTTAACGTTAGGATTACTTATGATAAAACCGGTCGATAACCAGCCTCTTAATCTTATTATAACTTTCGGTCTTTCAGTACTTGCCCATATAATTTTAGTCCCATATAGAATGTGCGAGCTTTGCTAAGCTAATCAGTTTCCAATATTCACCACGGTCATCCACAACGGTGATATAATTCCCATGACAGCGTCTCCCATTGCAGTCGTGGTCTACCTCGCGATCGCCTACTCCAAAATTAGTGTTCGCGATATAAGCTTTCCATATACAGCTAAAGTCTTACCACTGTATGTATAGTCTTTTAGGTTGCATGATTTAGTCCTGCCGTTGGTGTCATATTTTCTTTCCCCGTTTGGGGCCTATTTAGGCCGATTATTATATATCTCGGAGAGGGTGAATAAATTCTTTACATTGATGGTCTGGCGTATGACGTATTTGGTCTCTAGATGGAGTTGGTCGTGGTATGTTAGCCTGGTCTGCTAGTCAGATGGAACTTGCAATGAATTGTTTTGTGTTGTTTATAATTCTCTCTATGATTAATTTCACAGACCAAACAGTTAACATATAGTTAAAGATTCGATGACCAATGGGCTTTTATGTTGTAAAGATTTTATGCTTATCTTTTCCCCAAATAGTGCCTGCAAAAAGCTTCAACTTTTATGCAGGGTGGATAGCCAAAAATTTAACCAAAGACCATTGATGCTGCTTCTGACGTTGACGTTGGTAGACTATATTATTTGTTAAAAGATTAAAAATCCAAAGTACACGAAAGAAAGGCAAATTCTGCTCCATAACCTTAAACAATCAAGTAATATGTAGGCATGTTTTAAGTTAATCTCTTTAAATTGAAGTTTACTGTCGATCTTTCTTGTATCTGCTCTTCCACAATCTCTTCAACATCACTCAGCAGTACTTTGTTGGACCGTTAAGATTTCGCTTTCGACCGATTATATCGCTTTGATTTTTTATTCATAGCTGAATAAAAACCGGTGCCCTCTCTCAAGCAGCGATGTACATATAGCTACGTTTTTGATTGATAAATATGGCAACTTTTACACCTTTTTTTCGTTTTTTCAGGTAGCGTAATGTTCATTGGAGCTCTAAACAGATTGCCCGTATTTTACTGCTTTCTGTATGCATGTTTAAATGCTACTAACAGTAATCGCCTGTTTTCAATGTTTGTTACGATCTTGATAATTTTGGCAAGCGATGCACGAGAATTTCGAATTATTTGTTTATATGATTTAATATCATTCGCCTTATTGTATATAAATGTATAAACAATACATAAGTGGTTTTTGCATTTAATTTCTAGACATTACTTTGAATAAATTCATAGGATCGGAATATTTCTATTATAGTCAATATCCTAAGTCACGAGTGTATATATATGGTCATTGTTCATTGTTTCCAATCAATGTGAAATCAATGGCTGACACTTAGTCAATTATTGTCATACATATGTACGCATATTAGACGTTAGAATTTAAATTTTTGAGAACCAATTAAATCCGAGTAAGTAAGAAAATAATTTGAATTTTCCAATTCGAATTCATTGTTGGATTTTTCTCAAAACAATACCCACTTTTCATTCTTCTTGTTTCGGAATAGATTTGAACCATCTTTGTAAGTGCTGTGATTAGAATCCTATTACATGCTAATCAATTATACCACCGAGGCAATGACTACTAACCATACCTTTGAGTTGGCGTAATTATTAAGCGTAGCTGCCGTAGCCGAATTCGATTCACGGGACTGATGATAAAGGTTCGAATTCGGTCCAAAACAACAAACAATAGAAGTGGGCTCTATTTCTAAGAAAAATTTAACCATAGCTTCGAATTAAAAAATTCAAATTATTTCATTGCTTACTTGAGCTCACACAAATCCTCGAAAAGTATAATCTGTCTGGTTCCACTATGTCAGACCTCTGTGCAATATTATTAAGCATGACTATGGTGATCCCCTTTAGGACTACGCAGTTAGGACTACGCAGTTCTATACGAGTTTCTTACACGAGTTTTTTTTACGAGTTTCTTACACCTTGTAATGAAGAGCTTTCTCATTGGCGAACCAATGAGAATGGCATAGCAGGATGCGTACCTAGAGTAATTTAAAGCCTTAACGACTAAAGCTCAGTCATCGTGGATTTGATAGATTTTTACCTACTTCTTCAACACAAATGCAGAAATGTACGCAAATTACGTGAACAAACAGAAGTGGAAACAAAACGAATGGAAAAATGACACTCTGGCGACCCCTTTTGCGAAAGAACCACTATCAGCGCGTCCAACCCCCCCACAATCACTCCCATGCGCCCACACACTCACGCTTCATACATGCTAACATTCACCCACACACTCAGACTGCGAAGCATGGCAATTAAGCTCAAAGACCCCCAGCAAGTACCGCAAATGGTAGTAATCAAACATAAGTTGTATTGCTGTCATCTGATCAATATGATACCGCTTGTACACCACTGCCATTACTGGTAAACCGAGAATTAAATCTTAGAGCACAGGAGAACGTCACACGCTATATTGAAAGTCTTTATTATTTATTTCCCTTTTTCTTTATTAATAACATTTTCAAAAAATGTTTGAAACCATACGAAATTACCAAAGAAAATTATTTACAGCTCCAAAAAAATTATAATTTTTATTCGTAAGCTAAATAAATATTTCCAAACCAATTTAATTAAATACCTGTAGTTTACAGTTGGCTAATGTATAATACGGTTAATAAACATAAAACATGACAAGAGTTTGTTTTCCTTTTTTTTTGTTTTTTTGGTTTTCATATGGTTTGGGATTGATTTTTAATAAAAATATAAATTAATAAATTTAGGTAATTTAATTCAATATAATAATAAAAGAAGGTATTTGGAAAACGAGATATTACCTCGGAGCAAAAAATATTTCGATTATAATCATTTCCAAATTAGACTGAATGGGTCTCGCTTTAAGCATCGCCAACTCACACACACGCAACGACAAGCAGGCCCCCATTCATTCCTTCTACATTAGAAAAAAGGTAATTAAAATAAACAAAGTTCACTCACCCCCATGATTAAATCCTCCAGCCTTCAAGTCTTAAGGTATCAGCCCTCCATCCGCAACGAGAAATCCCAGCAGGTAAGTAGAAACGTTGCGTTGAAATACGGCAGTATTCTTATATGAAAGTAGCGTTGCCATATGTTTGAAATACGACAGTAGTAGCAAAAATTATATATAACTGTTGCGCTGAAATACGGTTGAATCAAATACTGGTGGATGACGGTATAATAACTGGCATAAAAATTAAAATTGTTGAAAACGGCGAATATGGATGCATGTTGAGTGATGGTAGTAATATGTAACTTATAAATCATGCAATGGTAGATGAATGCAAATCAGTTGGCATGCAAAATTTATAATATTGGTGAACACAGTAAATATAGATGAACGCAAAGCGACTGTAGTGATGTAAAAACTAGGGTTGCACGCAACGATGAATAAATCAGAACAGCTGGGATGTACAATTTATAATATGGCTAAATACTGTGAATGCTGATGAACGATGAGCGACTATAGTAATACAAAAACTATTATTTCGAACAATGATGAATAAACGTAGAACCGCTAGCATGTATAAGGTGCAATATGGTTGACTGGATGAACGGTGAGCAACTGTAGCAATACAGCAATTATTGTTTCAAGCAATGAACAATGGATGTATAACAGCGGGCATGTAAACTTGATAATATTGTTGAAAAGCATTATTAATAAACGGATTATTCAGTATAACCACCGAACGGTAGATATGGTACACTATTTGTTAACGGGTTTTAGGTAAATTCATCCAAAGTTGTTGACATAGCTTTGTTACCGTTATCGATGTTACTGTTGTACAATGCGACTTCCCAAGCAAGTTATATTCAAATATTTAATAAACAAAATGTTATACTCACTGCTAATGGTGACCGAACTGATGATCATGATTCACAGCCAGAAAGAAAATTGACTTACGCAAACTCCAATTGACTTATAAAAAGCGATTACAATGCTAACATTTCGTATATGACAAGAAAAAAACTCGCTGTGTCGAACACGTCACAATCTTTTGTCAATCAACGGAATTCATATTATAATCCGGTTGGTATAATGAAGTCACTCAAGCAACCACACTTAATCTGTTTTCAGAAATCAAATTCTAACTGTTTACATAGACAAACAAATAATGATTTTTTTTCTTTTATATTCACTGATTAAAGTTATATTACTATATTTTAACAATTTTTTTTTAAATTTACTAACACAAAAAAATTTAGCTAAACATTGAATTAAACTACCAAATATATAATTTAATTAGGCAAAAAACATTTTTCTAACAATTATTATAATTAAAAAGGAATATTTCAATCCTAGTTATGGATTTTAAACCCATAAAAATAAAAATGCACAACTTTCAAGCATTGAGTAGACTCAATGAAATTGACAGCACAAAACATTATATTCCAATCAGAAATAAGAGACAAAAGATCGTATAGTCATTGCTTTTATAGTAATTTTAATATCGAAAATGTCGCTACCAATTTCGTAGTAGGGGAAATGTTAGTACATTTTCCGTAAGAAAAAAAAATACTGATTGTTACTGTGTAATACATAAAATTGTAAGGTAATTTCACGAAATAAGTTATTTCCAACGCATTTGGAAGAAACATTAAAATGGATTAAACGTAACTTTAACCGATTCTATGATGTTTATGTATTATGATATAATACCTTACAACAGTATTACAGTAAAATTTAGATCTATAACGGAAAGTGAAATTGTTAACAACAACTATATACGAAATACAATATTCTTTCTTTTTTTAAGACAATGACGCAACTGATTGTAGAATAATAATTTTTAGCTATTGCGACGATTGGACAAATATGCACAGCCGTTTGGGGTTTGAAAACATTTAGAGCAAATACGGTTAGTGTCCGGAGAATTCAAATTTATGTAGTATGGTGAAGTAATGCGGGTGAAAACCTAGTGTGAACCAATAATAGGATATTGTAAAGGGAATACTATGGTTAATTGTTTTGTGCTAAGAACAAATTTGTGTCACGGAAGCTATATGAAAATAGGACAACAGATTGTGAATGAACGAGAAACTATTATGAACTATGCGTGGTAAGCAAAATTGTGTTTTATGAGAAGACAGACATTACATAAATCTGAAACCTTAATGCTCTGCGTTATCATACTCCAGTCTACATAACAACCTTCATATGACATGGCATGGAAAACATGATCACCTGGTGTGAAAAGACCTAAGTGTGGGTCAACCTACACTAAGTGGCTAGCAAATGGGAAGGATCAGTTGTGACATGCAACCCGTGTCGGCTATGCTGAAGGCCTATTCAAATTACTCAGTCCCTAATGGAGCCACTAAGATATCAGGGAGTTTAAGTGCATTTTACCTAATCAGTACTCTGACTTGGCCTACTTGCTCGTTGGAATTAAGATGTCAAAATATACCAATACAAAATTAAAACAAACCACGTCGATGGGAGAAAAAAGTACAAACATAGGTCTAGGTCTGCCCGTCAAGTCAACGATGTGAACTTCCACTTGGGTACGCAGATGATTTACTATTGCCATAGGTTAGTTCGTGGACACTTTTTGATATAATGCTGGGCGAACTAAATCTGTCAGACACATAATGCACGTCTGTGGGGTTAAAAATAATTCTAGTAAAGCAACGTTCTTCAAGGAAAAAAACCTTAGAATGAACCACGACAAAATAAGGGAGTCCGTATTTGAACCTGTACTGACAAAATATTTAAGAGTATGGTTCCAAACAGTAAAATCCGGTAAAGAACTCATATGAAAGCTGAGGTGAGCAAAACCGTAAGAGTTCTGCTGGTATGATGCAAAAACTTTGGAGGCAAAACATGGGGATGCAGCCCAGTTAGTCTATCTTATAACAGATCTTAATCATGATAGTAAAACCAAACATCATGTACAAAGCCCAACTCAAATATGGGAATACGGAACAAGAAAAGGTGACGAGGATGACCTGTATTTGCATAATGAGGGCAATGAAAATGTGTACTACCACGTCAATTGAAATGCTGCTATGACTGGTTCCACAGCACATTACCGTTTTATACGTTACAGACTTAAGGAATTAATCGAGTTGCATAATCCAAAAAGAGCAGTAACTTGTTCTAGGATGAAAAAGAATTACCTGAGAATACTGACAGGTGTTCTAACAAAACACTGCATATAAGTAAAACTCCTCAAGGAAATCGGAGGGAGGAGATAGGTAAATGTAGATTCTGTCTATTATAGGAGGAAACCTCAGCCCATGTTTTTCAAAGATTTTAGAACTTTAGTTTATATGATAAGGTATCATCCGTTTGAGTGTTATAGTGACGGGCAAAAAGGCAACATGTTCTGAAAACCTCGCTGAAACAATTAGCAAATCGTCTAAGTACATGAATACACATTCCTGTAACTGATGAGATATCAGTTTCTTCATCAGCTTGCAGCTTGTCTGGTGAATCGCAAAATTTAAACGGCAGCACTGTTAACTGATAAAGCTGACCACCCGAAATGTCGAAAGCTATTGTGTCGTGGAATGATTCTGCTAGTGAGATGTGCTAGTAGGTTTTCATATTTTAAGTCTGTGCTTGTAATATATCTAGTGTTTTTGAAGTGATCTAGAAGTTCATCTTTTAAGGGTGGAGGATTTTGTATGTATGTTAAGTTTTCTAGATTCAGGCAAAACCTATTTTACCCAATAGGTTTCCGAGCTAAAAACACCGGTGAACTTCAAGCATTCTGACTTGGTTCTTTAACATCCATTACAATTATTCCGTCTATTTCCTTGTAAAACAAATTTTCTATAATACTGTTTGATAGGAATTGTTTATCCGACGTCGATACTGTGATTCATTAAGTCTGTTCACCGTAGACCGTCTCTTCCACAATATCTTCCAGCGACCAATCCCTAGATAAAATGATATATGAAGACCAAGAGCAATGTAGACGCTAGAGCCCGATTATATTTTCAGATGTTTCTCTAGTGGTTTTAATAGAGGTCAGGAACTTTACACATCCAGCTCCTTTGAAGATAATAGCTCTACTATATAAAAAACCACGAAGTGTTATGCTGTTTATTTCCTCTATCGCAATTAGGGAGGAAGTAATTGACATCACCCTCACTAGTTTAGTGTTGGCGAAAAGGGTTTGAAATTGGAGAGTATCGCAAGATATTCTCACCTCAGAGCACAAGTGCATACATTTTGAATTTATGGTCGACACATTGGTAAAAGAAAGTTTTAGGAACCCCAAATCAACTGATTGGGATATGTACAGATCACTTCTTAGCCAATTGGTTTTGGACGTTGATCCATCGATCAACTGCATACAAGACATTGATAATGTTGCGTACCGAATTCAAGAGTGTATGGTCAAGGCTTTTGAAGAATCTTGTCCACTCAGAGCGTTCAATTATGAATTAAACTCACCCTGGTGGAACAAAAAACTTAAAAAGCTGAGATCTACAGCCAGGAAACTTTTAAAGATAGCCAAGCGAACAAATAATACCGATGACTGGTTCGCTTTCCGCACTAGTCGGAGGAAATATAAATACAGTATCCGGGGTGCTAGAGAGAGTGCTTGGAAGAAGTTTTGTTAGTCAATTTAGAGCTATCCGGTGGCGGCAAGGCTTCATAGAGCACTCTCAAAGGAACCCAAATACTAACCAGGCTTACTGCTTATGCCAACTGGGCGGTATACGGAATCTGTGGAAGAAACGGCACAACATCTGCTTTGTACACATTTCCCGGGCAGCAGTTCCACCACTGGTTTGAAGGAACAACCAAGGGTTTCTCCAAATAAAGATAGCTGGATCTTGGCTGGGAATGTGGTGAACATCAGAGCTCTGAGATGGGCTATAGATGCTTACAAGCCGTTCAAATCGCCGGGTCCTGATGGAGTCTATCCATGCATGCTACAGAATTATGTGGATAGCCTCATTTAATCATTGCATAGTATTTATAAAGCATGTTTGGCATATGGCTATGTCCTAGATGTGTGGTGAAAACCTAGAGTTGTTTTCATACCTAAACAAGGTTAAAACAACTACAGTGAAGCCAAGTCATTCTGGCCAATAAGTCTCAACTCCTTTGTCCTCAAAACTGTGGAAAGGCTAGTGGTTCGTTATATAAGGGACACCGCCTTAAAAAGTTTCCACTAAGTACCAATCAGCATGCATACCAGATTGGGAAATCGGTAGAAATAGCTGCGCATCATTTGGTGAGTAAAATTGAGAGAGCATTCGATGCCAAAGAATTCGCTTTGGGTGTTTTTCTGGATATTGAAGGCGCTTTTGATAATACCACGTTCAAATCAATCAGGACTTCAGCATCACAACATGGTATCAACCACACGATCTCTAACTGGATTGTGTCTATGTTAAGTTGCCGCATTGCCTTTGTGGAAATGGGTAATACTACTGTTTCAGTTTCTGTCAAACGAGGTTGTCCACAGGGTGTTGTTCTCTCACCTCTTCTGTGGAGCTTGGTAGTTGATAGTCTTCTTAAAAGACTGAATCAATCGGGCCCTTCTCAGGGTTACGCTGACGATATTGCCATATTGGCAATTGGGAAAGATCTTCGCACTCTGGTGGATCTGATGCAAAATTCACTGAGGTTGGTTGAAGAGTGGTGTGGGGAGCAAGGACTTTCAATCCATCCTTCCAAATCGTAGGTAGTCTTATTTACCAAGAAGAGAAAAGTGCCTGCAACACCAAGTCTGTATCTTTTTAGTATGCAGTTAAGCTACTCAAATGAGGTAAAGTTTTTGGGCATTATTCTCGACAAAAGGTTGAATTGGAATAGTCATTTAACAAAAAAAATTGATAAGGCTGTTATTGCCTTTTGGCAATGCCGCCGATCATTTGGAAGTAATTTGGGTCTTAGTCCCAAAATCTTCTTATGGATCTACACAGCTTTAATCAGACCAACACTTGTTTTTGCATGTGTTGTCTGGTGGCCAAAGACGGCCACCGTGTTAAGTTAAATAAAATTCATAGAATGGCATGCGTAGGTATCAGTGGCACGATGCGCACCACACCAACACGGTCGTTGGTTGCCATGTTGGGTCTTTCTCCCTTACATTTACATGTGGAGTCCATGGCTAAAAGGGCTGTCTATAGACTACAAGTGGCAGGAACGTGGGTAAACAGAGCGAAAACATGCGGTCATGGTCACATTCTTGAAAGATTACGAAGAGTTTGTCCTGAAATAGATATGCATAGTGACGTCATGACCAAAGTATATAACTTTAAGAAACCCGCTGAACTGATCATCTCTTCTAGAGAGGAATGTGAGGGACCTTGGTCCGACTGGGCCTCCAGCGAAACCTACGTCTTCTATACGGATTCCTCAGTGTTGAATGGAAATGCAGGAGCTGGGTTGTACTTGGAATTAAACAATGTAGCAATAAGTAGCAATAAATTTTCGCTTGGACGGTTTTGTACAGTTCTCCAAGTGGAGGTGTATGCTATCAATGAATGCACACACGTAATAACACGCTTGCGTCTGCAGGGTAAACAAATTTGAATTTGTTCGGATAGCCAAACAACTATTAAAGTGCTTGTAAGCCCGGAGACTACTTCTATACTCTTCAATGAGTGTAGAAAAAACCTCTGTAGAATAGCGCAACTCAACAACATCACGCTGCATTGGGTTCCAGGTCATAGTGGCATTCCGGGCAACGTAAAAGCTAATGAACTTGCAAGGGCGGGAGCGACCTTGAAATTTTCTGGGCCAGAGCCCGCCTTAGGGTTATCCAAAAATTTTGCATTGTCATTATTAAAGGATGATGAGAACCTTAAGGTGAATGCATGTGGAATGCGTCATCAACAGGCAGACAAAGTAAGGTGTTTTTTAGTATTTCGGAGAAAATAATTAATTTTCTTTTAAGCTTGAAGAGGAAAACTCTCAGCTCGGTGATCGGTGTCCTGACAGGACATGGACATCTAAATAAACATCTTTTTATGATGGGACTTATAGATAATCCTCTCTGTGGTTGTTGTCTTGAAGAGGAGGAGGACTCTGAGCACTTTTTGTGTGTATGCCAGGCCTTTTCTAATGTCAGAGCTAGGATTTTTGGCTCTGATACTATAATGGCCAGCACCCTCAAAACTGTCGCCAATACAGTCGGTATTGGATATCATTAACTAGACAGAAAGGTTTATGGAATAGTTGTTATGAGGCCAAACTCGGACACGCTATGGACCGAAGACTCTACGTGCCAGGACAAGTTCCGCCTCGCGCAACCTGTCCACCCCTTTCTATCTATCTTTCTATCTCTTCTATCGCATAAGGTTTAGCATATTTGATTTCACATAAAATATTATCGGCTTTTTCTGATTTAATTAACCTTCGGTTAGCCCAGTAACGTTTGCTTCTAATTTGCTTTTTATTAGTATAAATATAAGTTTTATTAATCAGATGCTATATAATTTATCAGCTGATAAAAAATCACTGAACTAAAGGGACAAAGCCATGATTCCATAATAAAATTCCACAAACGGTTTTCTAGCGTTTTTTGATACATTTTATTAAAAAAAATTGAGATATAATATATTTATATATATGTATATATATATATATATATATATATATATATATATATATATATATATATATAAATATATATTTATATATATATATATATATATATATATATATATATATATATATATATATATATATATATATATATATATATATATATATATATATATATATTTATATATATATATATATATATATATATATATATATATATATATATATATATATATATATATATATATATATATATATATATATATATATATATATTAATATATATATATATATATATATATATATATATATATATATATATATATATATATATATATATATATATATATTTTTTTTTTTTTTTTTTTATTCTATGTTAGGCATGTTTAGTGTTAACCAATATAGATCAACGTCTCTGAATATCCGAAGATACCATGCTATAACTAAGGAACTAGGGCTTGAAAGTATTATTCAATTTTCTTTGAGGAATTTATTAATGTTGATCTTAAAGTTTTGAGGATTAAAATTATCAGGAAAGACCCACGCCGGTAAGGCATTCCAGAGATGAGAAACTCTGTTAAAAAAATCGCGTTGAAAAGCGACAGTTCTACACCTAGTCACTCGAACCGTAAAAGGATGGGCTGATGTTGATGCTCTAGTGAAACGCGCGAAGTTTGCTGGTTCAGGCAAAATCGATTTGATCTCCGCAGACGTCCGTTCGTCCATAATATACTTGTAAAATACCGTCAAATCAGCGACGTCTCTTCTATGTTGCAAGGAATCAAGCTCGTTAGTAAGAGTCGAGTTGCCGATCAATTTAACAGCTCTCCGCTGTACAGAATCAAGACATTTCAAACTACTTATGTAAGCTCCTCCCCATATGTGAGAACAATACTCCATGCAGGGACGAATAAATGATTTATATATTAAAAGAAGCTGCTCGCTATTAAAAACCTTACGACAACGACCCAAAAATCCTAATTTTTGAACAGCGTTCTTTGCTAGGCTAAAAATATGAGAATTCCATTTCATATTATTTTCAATCTCAACTCCTAGAAGTTTAATAGATTCTTTCTCTTCAAGATTATTTGAATCAAACTTTAATAAAAATGGATTAGGTGTTGATAACCTAGAAAAATGGCAAACTTGAGTTTTTCTTGTGTTGAATTCAACACTGTTAGCAACTCCCCAATCTAAGATGGTTTTTAAATCAATATTTAATGAGTCTATCAAGTTTGATCTAGCGAAATTAAGAATTGATGGTGCATACAAATTTGGCATTTTATGTGACGCATGAAGTGTGCTATCATCAGCAAAACTATGGATGGGATTAACTGTTGAACCTAGCAAGTCATTAATATAGAGAAGAAAAAGAGTAGGTGATAAAGCGGAACCTTGAGGAACACCAGCGTTAGTTGAAAAGATATTCGATGAAACACCATCAACATTATATATATATATATATATATATATATATATATATATATATATATATATATATATATATATATATATATATATATATATATATATATATATATATATATATATATATATATATATATATATATATTGTAACGACTCTTCGTTGGTTCTTTTAGATTATTGAACAAACACGACAGTAAAAAGACAGATCTTTAGTTAACAGAATCTCAAACTTTATTTGTCATCAAATTACAGCAGCTTCCGTTTTTCCTTACAATAAATTCCAGGGTCTCCAATTTATGTACCATAAACTTCACCGCTTTTCCACAATTTGAATCAACAATATTCGGAATCGTAAAATCTGTATTTACTGTTCCACTAAGTTCAGATTCTTTCGCTATTAGTACCCAGGCTCAGATACCACCGATTATTCCTTAAACTTGCGAATATTTATAAACACTTTCAATTGCAAAAGTAAAACTGACTATCTGATATTTTTGTTTGCTTATTTATATCGAAAAATAAATAAATCGAAACTTCTATAATCCACTAGAAATCAATACTACGTAGTCCGTACATCTGAAATAGGCCACACCTGTTTTCATTCATACTTGCATTTGTATTAGCGAACTCAAATTTAATTTATGCAAAATGTATTAGGTAACTCCTTTTAATTCATTAATGTAAACATTTGTATAACAAATTTAATTTACATTAATTTATGCAATACAATTTGCAATACAAGTAAAAGATTGAAAAAGGAGTTAACTTTTAATTAATGAATGGTAAATAAAATTAACCCATTCTGGACGAAGTTTATTACATTGCCCTCCATTTAGTTTTGTTCGTCCCGAACAATATCAGCTATCACATTGGTGCTGTTACCTTGGTACGGTGCCAACCTTTGCAGATGTATCACTTTCATCTTGGTACGGGGTCCCTTTTGTATGCGGTAGATGACATCATTAATTCGTTTGATTATTTTATATGGGCCTTCCCAATCTGGCTGCAGCATGGGTGATCTTCCCTTAGTTCTTCTGGGGTTGTATAGCCATACCAATTCTCCTTCTTGAAAACCGCCACTATTTGCATTTATGTCGTACCTGGTTTTCATTTTGTCACTGGCAATCTTGATGTGGTCTCGAACCTGTTGATGGATTTTATTCATCTTCTCCCTTAGTTGTCCCACATAATCTGTTTTCGTGGATACCAGACCTCCAGGGATGCCAAACTCGATGTCACTAGGAAGATGTAGTTCTCTTCCGAACATGATATTCGCTGGCGTTTCACTTGTCGTATCGTGCACTGCGCTACGATAGGCCATCAAGAATAACGGAAGATCCTTGTCCCAATTTCTTTGGTTGGCTTCTACTACCTTTGACAAATGTTCTTCCATGGTTCGGTTGAATCGTTCTACCATGCCATCCGATTGTGGGTTCATAGGTGTAGTTCGTGTTTTTCTAATGCCGAGTGTTCTGCACAGCTCTTCCATCAGTTGAGATTCGAAATTCCTTCCCTGGTCGGTATGCAACTCGAGCGGTGTTCCATATCTGCAAACCCATTCATTGACTAATGTTTCCACGACCGTAACTGCTTCCTGGTTCGGTATTGCATATGCTTCCGGCCATTTTGTAAAGTAATCAATGACCACCATGATGTATTTGTTACCTTTTGTAGTTTCCGGAAATGGCCCCGCGATGTCTATAGCAATTCTCTCCATTGGGGCGCCCACATTGTACTGTTGCATCTCTCCTCGAGTTCTAGCTTTTGGTCCTTTGCTCGCTGCACAAGTATCGCATCGCCGACACCATTGCTCCACGTCCTTTGCTCGCTGCACAAGTATCGCATCGCCGACACCATTGCTCCACGTCTGTTCGATACCTTACCCAATAAAACCTCTCCCTTACTTTGGCTAGGGTTTTATTGACTCCCAGGTGTCCTCCAGAAATACTTCCATGCAGCTTTCCCAGTACCTCTTCCACTCGACTTGATGGCAACACCAGTTGTTCTGACACTTTCTTTCCATCAGCGGACTCCCATTTTCTTTTAAGTATCCCGTTGTCCATAAATAGTGAGTCCCATTGCGCCCAGTAGCATTTCACCGCCGTACTTAAAGGTGCTACCTCTTTCCACTCCGGTCGCCTTCCCTCGGTTTTCCATTTCAATATTGGTGCCATAGCTGGATCCTTTAGCTGCTCTCTTTTCATTGCCTCGGTACACCAATCGTCAGGAGTTTGGAACTTAATTTGCTTCACTGTCATTGCCTCTTTTCTTTCAGTCCTGCTACATGACTTGCGCTCCTCAACACAGGGTCTTCTTGAAAGATCTTCAGCGTTACAATGTATCCTTCGCTTCCGATGCTCGACGCGGCAATCTCCTTCCTTTTTGACATCCACTTGCTTGTTTGAAAGGTTCATCAACCGGCCTGGAACTATTCCTTCTTTTGCTATTACTCGAGTTTTGCATTCTTGTCTGATGTGCCCTAACTGCCCACAATTCCAGCATCTTACTCTGTTAGATCTGCTTCGTTGATTTCGTTCAGGCTTATCTCCCAGATTTTTGACACGCATGATCACTTCATCAAGCGCTGCTTTTAGTGGTTCTTCAGAAACTTCCATCTGACGTACTCTACCTGAGTCATACGCTCCTTTTCCAGCTTCCATTTGCAGGGCCAATGCTAAGACTTCTGCAGGTAGCTTCTTTCCGCTTAGATAAAGCTGGTTTCTCATTTGCACATCTCGAAGAGCATTGATGAATGTATCAGCTGCCAGTTCGTCTCGGTGTTCAGCGTTATAATTCGGATATGATAGATTAACCAGTCTCACAATGTCAGCCTCTAATTCTTGCAAGGTTTCGCTGACTCCTTGTTTTCGTGTCTTGAGCTGCATGCGATGGAGAGCTTGCATATGACTTTCCCCGTATCTTACTTCTAAGGCCTCCATTATCTTGCTGTAATCACGCTCTGTCGCTGATAGTGTCTGCAAAATTTCAGCAGCAGGTCCCTTCAATGCCAATATAAGCGAATTTGCTTTTTGCTGGTGATCAACTCCAGTTGTTG
>OY856188.1:63230685-63513057 GCA_963693315.1 Diogma glabrata
TTTGGTGTTGTTGTTGTTTTTTTTCTATAATATTACAAGTTTTTCACTTGTGTTTTATTTTATTATCATGGCAAGAACTGTCAAGAGACAAATTAGAGTTCTAATTTTTTAGTTTCGTTCTTATAAGATTTTTAGTAGAAATTATGAGTTAATTTTGTATAATTGCAAAACTAGGTAATAGGAGTTATTTTTAATGTAAGATTAATTGAACACAAACTTAACATAAAATATGGTGTTTCACTGATTTTAAACACAAGCAATGCAATTTTAAGGAACCAAACAAGCAAAATTATTTTTTAATTAGTTTTAATGATGTTTTTTACTTTAACAGGATTCAGGATCATAAATGGCGTTTTCGCAAAATACGTGTATTAATATCGATGCCATGATATTACCCTATATAACATCAAATACTCCTAGTATGAATATTGATGTAAGCACTTGGGACATGCAATCATTTCAACTAGCTGATCCATGTTTCAATAAACTAGGTGTCATTGAAATACAGAAAATATACAGAATTAAGTCAAGTACAAATTCAAATAAATTTTTGGAACACATTCCTCCAAATGAAAGAGAACCTATTTTGTTTGAATTTAGTGAAGAGGGATCAACAGGTTAAACACTGGGTATACATTGGGATTTGAAAGTGATACATATATGTTCAAAGTAGAGATCCCTACAATGGAAGCTCTTACAAAGCGCAAATTACTTGCTGATATTTCGAAAATTGTTGACCCTCTTGGTTGGCTTACACCATCAACCATTTGTATGAAACTATTGATGCAGAAATCATAGGTCATTGAAAGTAGTTGGGATAGTGAATTATGTTGGAGATTGAAGGATGAGTGGAGTAGACTTCGTGATCAATTAAAGATTTTAAAAGAATAACAATTCCACGGTTTCTCAGTACCACTGCAACAATGCGAAGAATACAAATACATGCATTCTGTGACGCATCTGAATGCGCTAATGACGCAGTTGTTTATTTAAACAAAAATAGTTGTGGCAAAATCAAGAGTTGCTCCATTACGACAAATATCGCTGAAAAGACTAAAGCTATGTGGTGCCCTATTATTATCAAAACAGGTTGAATTTTCAAAACACGCATTGGATTTGCACAACATCGAAGTGTTTGCATGAACCGATTCCAATAAAGTTCTAGGTTGGCTTTCTGACATCCCACGTTGAAAAACCTTTGTAGGAAACCGAACATCTCAAATCCTTGATATTATCTCAAGGAAGCATTAAATGCAAGGAAGCATTAAATTTGCTGAGAACCCCGCCGATTGTCCGTCTAGAGGAATTTTTCCATCTACGCTTCAGAACCATACTATGTGGTGGGATAGTCTAAACTAGCTGAAGTGTGAATCTGCGCAATGGCCTATACAAACTATAATTTCAAGCACTGATGAAGAAAGAAAAACGTCGGCTACCGTACTACATATTTAAAAAACAACACCGTCTCAAAATGACATAGTTGAGAGATTGTTTGAGAACATTTCATCAATTACGAAAATAAAATTCATTATTGGGGGTGTTTTGCAATATATCAATTTGGGCCGCAAAAAGGTTAAATCTAAAAGTTCATATGCAATTGAAGCTGAAATCGAAATTTTCAAATGGGCTCAAAATACTAGTTTTCAGGATGATATAAGAAACTTAAGAAATCTTGAGACGTTAGGAAAAAATAGTAAATTAATACCATTATCTCCATTCTTAGATTCTACTGGTCTGTTGAGAGTTGGTAAAACTTTAATGGCCCAGAAGATGTTATTCATTCGATAATTTTACCTAACACCAAAAGATTAGTCAAAGGTTAATTGAAGAGGCACATATTCAACATTTGCATGCAGGAGCACTTTCGCTTCATAATATTTAAGGCAACGGGTATGGATTCTCAATGGCAAGAATATTATTCGCAATATTATTAACAAATGCCACATTTGTTTTCTTCAAAAGGCTCGAATGACAACCCAAGTAATGGGAGATCTGCCAAAATATCGAGTCATTCCAAGGACAGCATTTCTTCATACTGTTGTGGATTATGCGGGTCCCATTATAATAAAAACTCGCAAAGATGCTGGCCGCGTTCCCACAACTAAAGGCTATATTGCATTATTCATTTGCTTATGCACAAAGACGATCCACATTGAATTTGTAAGCGACTCAATGACTCAAGCTTAAATTGCAGCTTACGTAGATTTACCTCACGAAGAGGCATTCCAGTTGATATAACATCCGATAACGGATCAAATTTTGTCGGAGCTACAAAAGAAATAAAAGAACTATATGATTTTTGTCAATCGCAATTATCTGAAACTAATCTCTCTAAGTTTCTTTCGCAGAATCAAATTAATTTTAAATTTATCCCAGCTGGCGCTCCTCACTTTGGTGGGATCTGGGAATCAAACATAAAATGCATTAAACATCATCTCAACAGAATAACCGCAACCACTATGTTTACCTTCGAAGAAATAAGTACACTGCTTACACAAATTGAAGCAGTATTCAATTCAAGGTCACTGTTATCCATAAGCGATGATCCATCAAGTCTTGATGTGCTAACACCAGGCCACTTTCTCATTGGAGAACAGCTGACGATGAAACCAGATCCTAATTTAAAAAAAATTCCACTGAGTCGCCTTAGCAGGTGGCAAAATATTCAAAATCGACTTCAAGGTTTTTAGAAACAATAGTCATTGGAGTTGGATCTTCACACACTACAGTCTCGCAAGAAATGGCAAACAATAGAACCAAACTTAAGACTTGATGATATCGTAACTATACGAGACAACAATTTACCTCCAGCCCAGTGGTTACTTGGTCGCGTAACAGACTACATCCTGGAGCTGATGGATGAATACGAGTTGTCTCTCTAAAAACGTATGCTGGCATTATTAGACGTCCAGTAGTCAAATTAATCAAATTACCATTTATCAAAGAAGATGAACCTATCAACATCAACAAAGATGATAACAATTTCAATACGATTAAATAAAAATCTAAATCAAAGCCTGTTCTATTGGACTATACTAAATTTATTATGTTTTTAAGTTAAGGAATTGATTTGTCTAAATTAAATAATTTTGACAAATCAATTCCAGTTTGGTTTTTGCTTTTAAGGGGTGAGCATCAATTAAACAATAGATTATATAAAAAATTGTGAATAATACATAAAACTCTAATATAAAATACTTTTTTATTCGCCTACATATTAAAGTGTTGCTTTATTACTGTGATTTGCGGCTTTAAAGTATCACTTTTCAACTATTTATTTTGTTGTCATAGCTACGTCCAAAAAAGTAAAAAGCATTTGTATTTGTTTAAATTCTATGAAAAATAAATTTTTTTATCAAAGCAACCTTAAGGGTTGCTCAAAATTTCATTATCCAATTAAAATAGTTGTTATCATTTGTTGTCATAGCTACACAATAATTTGGAAAAAATAATAAATATTTTGTCAAAGGTTACTTGTTTCACATATTTTTATTTTAAAATTTATGAAAATTTATAATTTTAATTTAGAATAAACCAATTTTCTTAAAATATTTTGCTTGCGGCGAATAAAAAATAGTATATGATGCACGGACGTAAGCTTTTTTGGACTTAATGTGGGTGCAAATCTCGGCTAGCGCGTCGATTTGCAAACTCCACATCCGTCCAAAATATTTAGCTTTACGTCATAGCATCATAATGTACTATTAATAGTTATAAATAGTTACAAAATATTGTGTTAATAATTATATAAAAAAAAGCATTTTGTAATGCAATTAAAGACTTTTCTCTGATTTTTTATTGCGATTTGTTGAATCAAGTATTTTTGTATGCAAATATCAAAGTCAATAAAACAAAATATTAAAATGACTAACTGTAAAATATGTAACAAAAAAATAAATAGAGGTGAAAACGTCGTAATAAGTTGTACTGTTTGTCGCTGTATATTTCATCATATTTGTGTAAATCTATTACCAGCTGATATTCAAATATTTAAAGAATCAAATAATTGGAAATGTGTTGATTGTGCTAAACTAAATCAAATCAGTAAATCAAAATCAAAATCGGTATCTGATGATGTAGATATATTCAACCAAATTCGACAAGACCCAATTCTGAAAATTGTTCGGATACTTCGAGTGTGGAAAAAATTTATAATGAAATTATGTCACTAAAAATGGTGGTAAAAACAAATCACCAGTCATCTTTCGATAGAATTTCAAAATTAGAATCAGCTTTAGATAAGATTCTTGAGCTTACTAAACATAACGCTTTGCTTTAAAATAAAATTCATAGCCTAGAAGATAAAGTAAATAAATTGGAACATCAACTAAATGAGAACGTGATAGATATTATTGGAATTCCTTCTCAGAACTGTGAAAATTCTGTGCCAACGGTTATTGAAGTGCTCAAAAACGGTTTTAATATTGACATTTCTGCTGATCAAATTGATTACTGCTACCATAAAAAGATTAGAGATAACTCTAAAAGCAATGGTATTATATGTGTAAAGTTTCTAAGGCGTTCAACAAAAGAGGAAATATTTAAATTAAAATACCAAAATAAATAAAGTAGAACCTGAAAATGTTGGGTTATGGCCAAGATACTAAACCAGTATTTGTAGATGATTGGATAAATAAGTCGACGAGAAATCTGTACAAAAAGTCACAACAAGTTAAAAAGGATAAAAAATATAAATATCTTTGGATGCGAGTATCAACTATAATAATGCGTTACCACGATAAGGCTGAAATAATAGTAGTTTAATCAATTAGGTATCCGAAATTCAACGTCCACGCCGTGCTGCCTGGTTAATGCTGACAGAATTAGGTTGGTGTACCGGAGACAAGCAGGGTAAAAACTGCTTAGTCAATCATGGTACATCATGGCGAATTGGCGCCTTAAAACCAATGTTGGAAACCAACTTATCAACCCCTTTATCATATATTCACTTAAAATTAAGAAAACAAATATAGGAAACGATTAGCGACTTCCTCACGTTCAACACTTCTTGTAAATAATATTTATTTTCATATTACAAAATCCAAGAAGTAAAGTTTTTGTTTTGTTTCATTTTTGTTTTATAAAATTAAAAGAAAATTGTTAAGTCAAAATGAATTTATTTGTTAAATATTGTTAAATTTTTCTATATAAATTAAAGTAAATTTTAATATTAGAAGAAGTCAAATTTTTAGTGTTGAGTAGTTCAATTAAAGAGTTAAGTGAGTTGTGAGAAGAGTGATCCAAAAGTACAGCTAATTAGTTGGAAAAAATATGGTTAAAAAATTATATGTGGAGTGTTAAGCGAAAATCTAATCGAAAAGATATATAGAATAGTGGAAACAATTATATTTCCATAGTAAATTAAAAATCATTTCAGTTACTAAATAAAATAATGCATGGATATCAATAAATAAATAAAATGTGTATGAAATATTTATGTCAAACCAGTTATATTGTATTATAGTGTATAATTGTTGTAAACTATCTTATAAAATATCTTATTAACTATAAATAAAAGTGGATTAATTTATAATTTATGAATTTCCAATTCATAAATTATAAATTAATCCACTGAAACAGTAAGTTAAGTTGAATTGTGTTTATATCTAACGATACACTCTAAAATTTAATCATATTCATAAAATAAAAAATATTAGAACATAAGTCTCTGAAATTTGATTATGTACTAAACACCGTAAGGCACAACACCAATGCGACTCAAGCGTCTGTTCTCCATGTTAGGGGCGGCTTGAAGCGGGCGTCTGTCTTGGATCAAGCGGCTCGCTATATAAACGTGTCAAAAGGTTGTTTCTGGTAACCTTCAGATGAAGAACGGACCCATTCACGACAATTTGGGTTGGGCCTAAGGTTAACACCCTAACCCCGGAAAAAAAATTATTTGTTAAATTTGGAAATCAGAAAAGAAAAACAGACCCGGACAAAAACAGAATTTTACCTGGACGTGAAAAAGGACCAGACTACCGAATCGGAACGTGGAACGTGTGCAGCCTGAGCGCTCCTGATGCTCTTATAAGTCTAGAAACAGAGGCTGAGAGGTATGGGATGGATATCATAACTCTGCAAGAAATTTGACAGCCAATAATCGGAAAACAAGATTTGGATAGTCACTCTCTATACTGTAGTGGTCATCGTTCTCGAAGAGAATTTGGTACTGGCTTTCTTGTTGGTGCACGCATACAAGAAGCCGTGATGAAATTCATCCCGGTCAGTGAGAGGATTTGCTACCTACATGTACGTGGTACATATAACAATATTTCTCTTATTGCCGTGCATGCACCTACTGAAGCTAAGACCGTCGACGAGAAGGATAATTTCTACATAGCACTGGAAGAGGTTATGAGACAAACACCAACACGCGACTTCACTATGGTTCTTGGTGACTTTAATGGGCAGGTTGGAAGAGATATCTCTTATGGAAATGTGGTGGGCCTTAACAGTCTGCATTTGAATTCGAATGATAATGGTGAGAGAATGACTGAGTTTGCATTATCAAATAATTTGAGAATGGCCAGTACTTTCTTTCCGCACCGATCGATTTATAAACAGACTTTGGTCTCACCGAATGGAAACACTCGAAATCAAATTGATCACGTGCTAGTTACAGCACGTTTCTTTTCGAGTGTTCTGGATGTGCGATCTTTTAGAGGTGCAAACATTGGAAGTGACAACTTTCTTGTATGTGCAACGATAAGGTTCCACTTCCCAAACCCAAGCATTCCGAAATTCAATCAACGGAAACGATTTAACATCTCATCACTAAAGAATGCAGAAACAGAAGAGAAATATCAAAACCATATTGCCGAAACATTGGAGAAATCAGAAACCATTAATGGAGACGTCGATAAGTGATGGTATTTGCTCAAAGATGCTGTTTTAAGCGCTGCTGAGGGAATACTTGGACGACCACAAAACAACTCTCAGAAGCCATGGATGGATCAAGCATGTCTTGACGCTATTCAATACAAAAGAGATTGCTATCTGAAATGTCTGCAAGGACGCAACACTAGGTTCACGAAGGAGAACTATAAACTGGCAAGACAAGTCGTTACAAAGTTATGTAGACGAACGAAGAGAGAATAGTGGAAGAGAAAGTGTGAGGAGATTGAAAGCTTCAATAAGGAACATCAATCGCGTAACTTCTTTCAACAGGTTAAAACCTTAAAGAAGGGCCCTCAAACTAAATCGACTGCTATTCAAAACGAAGATGGGTGGCTACAAGTAGACCTTAAAAATATTTTAGATACTTGGGCCGCTTATTTTGAGAATCTTCTCAACTTAAGAGACCAGAAACAAGTCGGGCGACTATAAAAGCTTATTCGTGCGTCAAAGGTTCATGTAGACGAACCAACCGAACAGGAATTCGATGCGGCGCGGCGCTGTCAAAATTAAAATGCAATAAAGCACCTGGTATCGACGATATAACATCCGAAATGATTGTACATGGTGGTGAAACTCTATCCTTAAGATTGTTTGAACTTGTTCAAATGATATGGAGGACTGAAGCCATGCCACAGGACTGGAACACAGCTATGCTGATACCAATCCATAAAAAAGGTAATCGTCTACAATGTGCAAACTACAGAGGAATCGCTCTACTCTGCACAGCATATAAGATCTTTTCTTACATTTTGCTATCCAAAATCAATCCTTTTGCTGAACAACTGTTTGGAGAATATCAGTGTGGCTTCCAGCGGGGCCGAGGTACCAGCAATGCACTTTTCTCGATAAGGATGATTTTGGAAAAGTGCCGAGAGTTCAACATACCAGTGCACCAACTCTTCATTGATTTCAGGCAGGCCTACGACTCTCTCGAACGAGAGACTCTATGGTCTGCTCTGGTGTCAATGGGAATTCCTGGTAAACTGGTATCACTATGCAAAATGACAGTACAGAACTCTCAATGCTGTGTACGAGTAGAGAACGAAATATCAAGGTTTTTTAAAGTTGACTCCGGGTTAAGACAAGGTGATGCTATCTCTCCTATACTTTTTAATTTAGCCTTGGAATATGTGTGCCGTCAAAAGAAACTACCGACTAACAACAATATCTTGTCAATAAACTCAGTACAGATGATTGCATACGCTGATGATGTTGTCATCCTCGGCCGAAGTGAAGCTGTTATGAGTGAGACTTTCAAGTCGCTTGAGAGTGGTGCTAGAAAAATTGGTCTTCAAATTAAATACAATAAAACCAAACATATGAATGTTTCAAGAGAGGCTAAGAAGAAAGATTTGATGTGCGGCGATGAACGAATTGAGGGAGTTGAATCTTTTAAATATTTGGGATCAATGCTTGACTCAAACAACAGATATAAACTACTTACAGATATAAAAGCTCGAATCGCTGCAGGTAATCGAACTTTCTACTCAATCAAACCTCTCCTTGGATCTCCGTATGTATCAACTAACACCAAGCTCAAGTTATACAAGACATTGATTAGACCGGTTGTGATGTATGGGTCACAAACGTGGACCCTTACACAAAATGACGAATCGCATTTATCTGTATTTGAGCGTAAGATCCTACTTTTGATTTTTGGTCCACTTAAGACAGACGATGGAGAGTGTAGAACCCGATATAACTTTGAGATCAGAGACCTTCTTGAGGGTCCTGATATAATAGGTTGTATCCGTTCTAATAGGATTGCTTGGTTTGGGCATGTTCTACGAGCCAATTCACAGTCTGGAATGATTAGAAAAATGTATGTTAGTACCCCAGGGAGTGGACGACCGCGAGGTAGACCACGACTACAATGGCAGATGTAATGAAGAGCTTTCTCATTGGCGAACCAATGAGAGTGGCATAGCAGGATGCGTACCTTGAGTAATTTAATGCCGTCACGACTAAGGCTCAGCCATCGTGGGTTTGATACAAAAAACACCCATATAGGAAATCGAATGCATAACGACTTGTAGGATAACAATTATTTTCTATTGCGACGATTGGACAAACATTCACAGCTGTTTGAGGTTTGAAAACTTCGTTGATCATGTACGGTTAGCGTTTAGAGAACTCAAAGTTTTGCAGTATAGTAAAGTAAGACGGGTGAAAACGCAGTATGAGGCAATAATAGGGGATTGTAAAAGAAATATCATTGTTAATTGTTTTATGTGAAGAACAAAATTTATGTACGGTAACTATATCAAAACAAATGTCTATGGATTGTGAATGAATGAGAAACTACTATGACTATGTATGGTAAGCAAAATTGTGAATTGTGAGAAAACAGACATTGAATACTTCGAGAACTTTACCGCTCTACATTATCATGCTCCAGTCGACATTACAGAGACTGACGTAATAAACGACCTTAAACAAATCGGCTGCCATGGTAATTATGTCGCTGTTGCGAATGACCGTGGTGAATATTCGAAGCTGAGTAGCCTGGCAACGCTCCTACATGGAGCATGAACGCCGTTAAAAAAAAAATCAATTAGTGAATAATGAAGTAGTTTATTCTCAAGCAAAAGTTTAAAATTTGAGCGAGGCACGGGCGAGAATTTTAATTTGCGAGAGAATAGAATTCATTATTCACGAATCGATTACAATACTTTATTCTCTGACAAAGAATTGTGTATTATAAAAAATAAAAACATTTTCTTCAATTAAAACAATAAATCTTTATTGTTTTAATTGATAAATCAAATTTCTTTATAAAAAAACCCTGATGATCAAAAACAATCAACCAAGTTCAACTAAACGAAATAAGAGAATTTAAATTAAAATTTGATTTTTGAACAAAACTTGTCAAAGCAATTGTGATTATAATTTGAAAATAATTTTAATGAAATCAAAAAAATTTGACCAATTGGAATCATACCAATTGAATAATGATAATTTTTTTATAGGAAAATTTTCATTAGACAATAGGTTAAGTTCATTAGGCTATAGGTTAGAAAACAATACAATAATACATACTATTATTATCGAAAAAACATACAAATAAAGCTGATATAATTAAATGGAAGAGAATAAAATATATTAAAAGTTTAGAAGGTCTAGACAAAATTTCAGGAAAACTTATTCTTTTTTAATTCTAATAGTATTAAATTATTAGTTCAGTTTCCTTATTCTAGTTGCGTGTTATATATATTTATACTATAGTAACATTTATTGATCTATTTTTCGTTTTTTAGACCAACCAGTTTCCTTTTGTCAAAATCGAAAAGTTATATATTGCGCATCAGAACATTAGAAGTATGAATGCAAATATGGACATTGGACAAGCTACTTACCAACTTGCAATCACTCAGGAAAACGCCAGATTTATTGTTTCTTATGGAAATGTGGACTAAATCACTTGATCTTAACGATTTCCAACTCGATAATTACACATTGCATGCCTGTTGTAATAGCAATTACAGAGCAGGGGGAGTTGCAGTCTTCGTTTCAAATTGTTTTGAGTTTCATGTTGAAAATGTTATTATTGAAAGTGCTGATGCGATTAAAGTAAGTTTTTCGTTAAAAAATGAGAGACTTGTGATTTTCTGTTTCTATCGACTACAATTTATTAACAAACCAGTTTTCTTAGCGGATATTACTAAATGTGTTTCTAGTATAAAAAATACTAACCTAATGGTATTAGGTTATATCAACATTGATATTTTCGAATTGCCATCCACATGCCATGATTACACTATACTGCTGTCTTCATTTTATCTCGAGTCACTAGTCAATGAACCTACTAGAAAAATGGTAACTTGTCTGCTTCGTGTATTGATCATGTTTTTCATAGATCTTGTAACAATTCATCTAGTGTTATCAATACTTCTGTTTTGAATCTTGATGTCTCCGACCACAGGTTTATCTCAATTTCAGCTAGTATACGATCATTATCTGCCCTACGTAGTCATTTAAAAAAGCCTTCGAAAGTTGTTAGTAAAGTTAACTATGAAATTCTTAGAAATCAACTTTTATTTTAATCCTGGGAGTAAGTTTATTCAGACAAAAATCCTTCAACGGCATTTGAGAAATTTCTGAAAATTCTCTCTAATAAAATAAAAGACAACTCATGTAATACGGTCAGTAATAAATCAATAAGGCTTAGACCATGGATAACCGTCAACCTGAGCAAAAATTGTAATCGGAAAAATGTTATTGGTAAAAAAGCTACGAAACATCCACATAATGTAAAACTGCAAAAACTTTCTCAAAGGCTTTGTAAGAACCTATCTGATGAAATAGTTTCGAGCAAAACAAAGTACTATCTCAAGAAATTGGCCTCTGTTAAAAGAAAATTGTAAAGGCCAATGGCAGTTATTCAATGAAATTAGAGATAATGTTTCTTCATTCCCAAATTCAATTGAGAAAGTGAAATCTATCTCAGGTACTGTAGTTACCAACCCAAAAGATATTGCTAACGCTTTTAATTTACATTTCCTGTCAGTTGATAACACAAATAGCTTTAATTCTAATAGTCAAACTACAATTTTTGACAAACGTCAGAGAGGAAGTTTTTACTTTGATCCTATAACAGCATCTGAGATCTACTTCACAATAAATTCTCTAGATTACAAATCATCATCGGGTTTTGATAATATCAGTAGTAATGTTATTAAAAAAATAGCATGCCAAATTGCTGATGTCTTACGATATTTGTTCAATTTGAGTGTAGAACAAGGAGTCTTTCTGGATTGTCTCAAAATAGCAGACGTTATTCCTATACACAAAAGGGGCGATTTTGTAGATATGAACCATTACAGGCCTATTTCGTTACTTTCCACCTTTTCTAAAGTATTGGTTAGGCTAGTTAAAACTAGAATTCTTAAGTATTTAGACAAAATTATGTTCTTGCATGATTCTCAATTTGGTTTTCGAAATGGAAGGAGCACCCCATACAAGGTTGTACAACTGGTCCAGTAATAGTCCATTACTGGCAGCCAGTAATGCAGCAATAGGCGAGAACTGGCAACCATGACTGGGCCATTAACATAATTTTACTGGATGATAACTTCGGATAATAAATGGTTGCCATTCATGGGCCAGAGAAAAAACAACAGCAATGGCCCATACAAGGTTGTACAGTTGGCCTAGTAACGGGCCAATAATGATGACCAGGATTGTAGTAGTGACCATATACTGGCAACCATGACTGGGCCGTTAAAAAAATATACATTATTATCATATGTAAATTTAAATAAATTAAATACAAACTAATTTAAAATAAAATAAAAATGACGGAAAAAATTCAAAACTCCCCATTCAACTTGTTCAGTTGCAAGAATGGGTGAGTAATGGAAAGCATGACTGCCAGCCAGTACTCCGCCATTAACAAAAATATAAAATAATATTTTCATACATAAATTTAAATAAATTATTTACAAAATAATTAAAAAAAATAGAAATGAAAATAAATTAAAACATATACCAACCTTTTCTTTGTTACCATAGTCTTTCAACCGACAAGGCGATAACTAAACTATATGTGAAATTTTTCAAACTATGTATTTCTAAAAGGGATAATACTCTAGTGAAATTTAAAAAAAAAATTACATAGATCGGCAAATTTGTGGCTACAGTACTGGCCCAATAACAATAGCCAATTAATGTTAACCATTAACGGGCCATTGCTTGACCATTCAAAGTAAACTGCACTGGCAATTTTCTATACGGTAGATTGGCCGATTCATGGTTCCAGTAATGGCACGATAACAACAGCCAAGTAATATTTACCATTCATGGGCTAGTGCTTGGCCATTCAAAGGTAACAATATACTGGCTCTTTTCTGTAAACCATAGATCGGCCGATGAATGGTTCTAGTATTGGCCCAATAACAATAGCCGAATACTGTTAACCATTAATGGGTCAGTGCTGGCCGTATGTCAATGTCTGGCAAAACCTACTTGGGACAGAGCATGCTCTACTGGAGTTTTTGAATGCTGTTTATAGAGCCTTAAATGATAAATTGTCTGTTGCTGCCATTTATGTGGATATTACTAAAGCTTTCGACATAGTAATCCATAGAATTCTTTTACAAAAACTGGAAAATATTGTGTTTCGAGGAGTTACATTGAATTGGTTGAAGTCTTACCCAAGCAGGTTTTGCCAGATATTGACATACGGCCAAGCACTGGTCCATTAATGGTTAACAGTACTTGGCTATTGTTACTGGGCCAATACTAGAATCAATCATCGGCCGATCTATGCTTTACAGAAAACAGCCAGTATATTGTTACCTTTGAATGGCCAAGCCTTGGCCCATGAATGGTAAATATTACTTGGCTATTGTTATTGGGCCAGTACTGTAGCCATGAATTTGCCGAACTATGTCATTTTTTTTAAATTTCACTAGAGTATTATCCCTTTTAGAAATACATAGTTTGAAAAATTTCACATATAGTTTAGTTATCGCCTTGTCGGTTGAAAGACTATGGTAACAAAGAAAAGGTTGTTATATGTTTTAATTTATTTTCATTTCTATTTTTTTTAATTATTTTGTAAATAATTTATTTAAATTTATGTATAAAAAATATTATTTTATATATTTGTTAATGGCGGAGTACTGGCGGAGTCAGGGCGGTGTTTGCCATTACTCAGCCATTCTTGCAACCGAACAAGTTGTATGGGGAGTTTTGAATTTTTTCCTTTATTTTTATTTTATTTTAAATTAGTTTGTATTTAATTTATTTAAATTTACATATGATAATAATGTATATTTTTTTAACGGCCCAGTCATGGTTGTCAGTATTTGGCCCAAGAATGGCAATCATTTATTGTCCTAAGTTATCATCCAGTAAAATTATGTTAATGGCCCAGTCGTGGTTGCCAGTACTCGCCCATTGCTGCATTACTGGCGGCCAGTAATGGACCATTACTGGACCAGTTGTACAACCTTGTATGGGCTATTCCAAAAATATAAAACATATATAATCGAACCGGTTTTGATTAATATTAATTAATATAAAATTATAAAAATAATTATAAATCACTTACAAATGTATGGACCTTTCTACAAGTTAGATCATAAAAATTAATTAAACAATTATTGCGTTTATCATTTGAAATAAATTAAATTCAACTAAAGTCTCTTAATTATGTCTCTTTTAATAAAATAAAAAAGAAGTTGAATTTTTACAAAGTTACATCGAATTGACAAAATTTTCATTTTTGACGCATGTTGGGGTGCCAATTATTCTCGAACTATGCACTTTAAAAAAAAAGAAGCATTTTTTTTATTTTGTCCATACTAATTATATGCCAAGTTTGAGAAAAATCGAAAATGGTCAAGTTCAAATTTCGACTTTTTCACCTGTTTAGATCACGTATTTCATCAATTACTTTTTAAAAACTTGGGCAACAATTTATCTTAAAGCCCTATGTTACAATTCCTTTATGTATCTAATCTTACTATTTTACTTATTACATTAGCCTTATTGCCACAAATTTGTGCTAGCTGGGCGCTGGAATGTTTCCCTTCAAGAGATATCCATCTTTCGAGCCTTACTCGAATTACGTTGGCTGCCAGGCGTAATAACCTCCATAAAGCTATTAAAAATGTAGCAAAATAAAATTCTGAATTACATGTATTCAAATCACAACAATCCATATACACAACATCAACAAAAATGATGAAAAATGACAATTGATAAAGATATATTTCAATAATTTTTTTTATCGATATAATAAAGTTCAATACGCAAATCATAAATTTGCGTATTGAACTTTATTATGTCGATAAAAAAAATTATTGAAATATATCTTTAAAGAAAATTGCATGAAAATTATATAAAATATTTATTGTTTGTATATGAGAAAATTGATTTTTATTATTATTCAAAAATTCATGAAAATAATGAAAATTTTTGTTTACATTGAAATTTTTTTTCTTTTCTGAATTTCTTGTAAATAAAATTAAAAGTTATATAAAAGCTATAAAACTTAGCTGGATACTAAACTTAAATTAAACAACGAAATAATATAATACCGGGCTTAATACAATATAAGTTTATTGGTTGCAAGAGATAAAATGAATTTTTTTTAATGTTTTGGCATTAGAATAAGTTGAGGTCGTTACAGTTCAGCTGCTTTATTTGTTTTATGATACATAAAATGTAATTTAAAATAAATTTAATAATTTTTTTGCTTTAACAACTTTTTTATAATATTTTGTTACATGTTTCAACCATAAATGGTCATTCTCAAACATTTGAAAATATTATGAATAATATTTATATTAAATATTAATAATTCATAATATTTTCAAATGTTTGAGAATGACCATTTATGGTTGAAACATGTAACAAAATATTATAAAAAAGTTGTTAAAGCAAAAAAATTATTAAATTTATTTTAAATTAATTTAAACAACTGGAAACCATACCATCATTATTTTAAGTTAATTAACCAACTTAAAATTTTTTATAAAATGTAAGTTAAATGATTTAGGACTGATTTTATGAATGCACATAGAAGATAAATCCTTAGATTAATAGTCGTTTGTATTGTATGAATCAGGATGGATTAAAAAATCTATCCGAGGATTGTTGATCCATCGCTTAGATCTATCTTCTATTTTACATTCAGTCTGAAAGACCTATTCATGAGCTAAAAGTGAAATTTATACCCAAACTTTTTATTGCATTTCTCGACGTTTTAGGACCTACTGATTTTAAAAAAGCAAAAAAAATGTATGCCTGTCTGCCGCCCTGCCTAGAAAACGGCTTAAGGGATTTTGATTTCTAAAAAAAGGTACACTCAATGATAAGAGCCAAGAGGACGATGTGTTCGATAACTGTACCGGAAGTGTGTTAAAAAAAATCGTCAAGTATGTCAAAACAAGGAAATATGTATATTTTTTGCTTGAAAAACTTTCATTTTAAGTGATGATGAGTAGGAACAAAGAATGTGGAGGAATCTTGATGGTCAGGATTGGTATGTGAGACCAAAAACTAGATTATGCATTATAAGTTTGTCAAAAATATAATGTCAAGTGTGTCAAAAAATGATTTTATTTATTTTTTTAGCCAATTTCTTTGGAAAAAATTTTTGCCGTTTTTATGATGTTAATGTAATTGAAAATGAATCTGGACATGGAATTTGTTGAATTTGTTATAGTTTTTGAAATATTTTTGGGATTTTGAAAAAAGTTTGTATATATGATTTTGTAATAATTTTTGCAATATTTTTAGAATTTTGGAAAAAGTTTTTAGTTTTGATTTTGTAAGAATTTTTGGAATATTTTTAGAATTTCAAAAAATTTTAAATTTTTGATTTTAAGATAATTTTTGGAATTTCGAAAAAAGTTTAAATATTTGATTTTGGAATATTTTTAGAATTTGAAAAAAGTTTGATTTTATTTAGTTTTTATAATATTTTTGGAATTTTGAAAGAAATATTAATTTGTGATTTTGTAATATTTTCTCGAATTGCTAAATGGAAGGGTTTTGAGTAGCTTGCTGATTGTAAAATATTTTCACTACTGCTGATTGTATCATATTTTCAGTTTCATCAAGATCCCATGTTCATTTGCCACCCACCTAAATAATGGTAAATAAATTAAAAGGTATAATTTATCAAAGACACACACAGTTTATCAAAGACACACAATTTATCAAACACACATTAAATGGTGTATAGGAAAAAAATGGAGAAATAGTGAAAATAAATAACCCTAAAACCGTTATATGTATTTTGGCGGTTTTTTCACTATTTTCCTCCATATGCATTAGATAATTTATGTATAAAAAACAGAAAATTTTGTTATTTATTTTTCTTAATTTCGTTTATATAGGATAAAAAGGGAGAAAAAATCATTAAACGTTTTCATATGTATTTCATATGTATGTATTACTTTATTTACAAAAAACAAAAGAAAATAATTAAAATGACGGTCAAATAACCGTTTCTTATTTTTTCTTCCTAACGTCGTCTATATTGGATAAAAAGAGAGAAAAAATAACCGCCAAAATACTTTGTTAGCTATTCTTTTTAGATCTTTTTATATAGGAGAAAAAGAGATACAAAGAATTCATATTTATGTATAAGATGAATTATTTATAAAAACGGTAAAATAACCGTCAAAATACTTTGTTTTTCCTTTGTGTTAATTTAATCTATATTAGAGAAAAAGGGAGCAAAGTAATACAAAAGTTTTCTTTTGTGTGTATGTATATTGGACAAAAAGAGAGAAAAAATAATCGCCAAAATACTTTGTTATCTATTCTTTTCAATTCCATTTATATAGGAGAAAAAGAGATAGAAAGTATTAATATTTATGTATCAGATGAATTATTTACACAAACGGTAAAATAACCGTCAAGATACTTTGTTTCTCTTGCTTCTCAATTAAATCTGTATTAGAGAAAAAGAGAACAAAATAATACAAAATTTTTCTAATGTATGTGTGCATTAGATAATTACTTCGGTCTGAAAAACCTAAGTATTACATTCATGAGCTAAAAGTGAAATCCTTACCCACACTTTTTTTGACATTTCTCGACGTTTTAGGACCTACTGATTCTAAAAAAGCAAAAAAAATGTATGTCTGTCTGTAGGCCGGCCGGCCGGCCGTTAAAACCTATGAAATCTTGAAAACGGCTGAAGGGATTTTAAAAATTTTGAATTCTAAAAACAGGTACACTCAATGGTAAGAGCCGAAAGGACGATGTGTTCGATAACTTCACCGAAAGTGTGTAAAAAAAATCGTCATGTGTGTCAAAACAAGGAAATATGCATATTTTTTTACTTAAAAAACGTTCATTTTAAGGGATAATGAGTAAACACAAAGAATGTGGAGGAATCTGGATGGTTGGGATTGTTATGTGAGATCAAAACTAGATTATTGCATTATAAGTTTGTCAATAAAATGTTGTCAAAAGAAAGATTTTTATATACTTTTAATAATTTGTATGACATGAAATTTTATTATTATTATAGAAAGTTATGGCATTATAAGTTTGTCAAAAAAATAATGTCAAGTGTGTCAAAAAATGATTTCATTGATTTTTTTAGCATGTTTCTTGCTGTTTTTATGACGTTAATCTAATTGAAAAAAAATTGGACATAGAAATTTTTTGAACTTGTTATAGTTTTTGAATTACTTTTGGAATTTTGAAAAAAAATTTGTATATATGATTTTGTAATAATTTTTGTAATATTTTTAGAATTTTTGAAGAACTTTTAATTTTTGTTTTTGATATAATTTTTGCAATTTTTTTAGAATTTTGGAAAACATATTATTCTTGTAATATATAATCTTAGAATTTTTAAAATAGTTTCACTTTTTGATTTTGTAAGAATTTTTGGAATATTTTTAGAATTAAAAAAATTAAAATTTTTGATTTTATTATAATTTTTGGAATTTTGAAAAATTTTCCATTTTTGATATTGTTATAATTTTTGCAATATATTTAGAATTCTGGAAAAAGCTTGAATTTATGAATTTTAAGAACTTTTGGAATATTATTAGAATTTATAAAAAGTTTAAATATTGGATTTTATTCTAATTTTTGGATTTTATTCTAATATTACGTAAATGTAATTGAACATGGAAATTTTTGAATTGGTTATTGTTTTTGAAATATTTTTTAAATTTTGAAAAAAGTTTGTATTATTGATTTTGTAATAATTTTTGCAAAATTTTTAGAATATTGGAAAAAGTTTTAATATATGATTTTGTTATAATTTTTGCAATATATTTATAATTTTAGAGAAAGTTTAAATTTTTGATTTAATTTAATTTTTACAATATTTTTGGAATTTTGAAAGAAATATGAATCTGTGATTTTGTAATATTTTCTCGAAACGCTAAATATACATCGCTGACCAAAACAAGTTTTTTGCCGAAAAGTATATCAACCCATCCTTAACCCAGACCGAAGTTTTGATATCTCAGAGCTTAAGATTTCAGCCCCTCCATATTTCTTCTATAAAACAAAGGATACAACAACTTGTTTTTTTTCTTGACATGCGTATAGCAGGAAAATTTTGTTTTGAATTTTTTGTTATTTTTGAATTTAAATTTCTGCTTTTAAAAATTTGTTTTTTGATATAAATTAATAGTAAAATAAATAATATTTTTAATATAATTTTAATATATTCAATTTCAATTTTGAAATAATTAAAAGTAAAAGAAAAAGTATTGCCACTTAAAAAAATTAAATTACCGCTATAAACTGCAATAAAAACCAAAATTAAAAAAAATTCTATCCGTGTTTATACAATCGACGAGAAAAAGAATCCTCGGATGAAGATAGAATTTTATCCTCGGATTTTTTTCTATCCATCCTTATTCATACAATCGGCCCTTAGTATTGAAATCGGTGTGTTGTTGTTTCAAATTTAATTGTGTTTGATGGGAAAATATGATAAATAAATGCTACAAACAGATTAATTTGAAAAGTGTCATTGACAATTTAGTATCTCTTTGTGGCTTAAGTGTCAATGTATATATTCCGAAATTAATCTAATATAATGTTTCATTATTATTCAATTCAAATTTAATTTATGCTTATTTTTATTCCATATAACTCCAACGGTCGCTCATAGTACGCTTTTCCAAGTCCTGTGTTTCTTTTGAATTCCATCCACATTCTGTAACAATGGTGTTAAACTAAAACAAAAAAAATAAAAAATTTAAGTGATATGAATAAAGTTTATTAAATCTAAAGTGTTGAATCCTGAATATTTGAGTAGAATTTTGATGAACTAAATGAAAAAACATCTTGCGATGAAATTGTACAGATAGCAAAGCTTAAATGTGTCTTAATAAGAAATTGTGACAAATTTAGTTCAATAGTTTATTGTGAGTATTGTGACGCTTATGGTCTTGTCACCTGTAACACTGCCAAATCCTGCGGAATATAAGCTTCAGACTCTGGAGCCAAAATTTTGAAATTGAAAATACAGTAATCACTCCCATACACATTGAATCGTTTAAAGAAAAAACAAGAAAAATTTAATCTACTATGCGTCCTGATTTATTCATTTTTAATTTTTTGGAATATTTTTGTTTTATTTAGTGACGTTTTTTTTGTTGTTTGATTTAAAAATAATACATAACAAATATAGCCACAAAACATGCTGGTATTCTTAAGTCTGTTATTTGATTGAGTTCAAACTTCACCATACATGTCATTTATTGCGTGATTTAAATCAAAATTGTTCTAAAAAATTCGTAACTCGTAAGTATAGTCTTAGTAAGTGACAGCCAGGTTGTAAAACAACCTTCTAATGTGTTGTTTTTTCTAACGGAATATTTTGTATCTCTAGAGTAAACACGGCTCATTACAATCCGGAACATAAATTTTATAACAAAATAATGGAAACATTTTTATTTTCCTCCTAAATTTTCGTTCCTTATCATCAGCGTTGAATGGCTGTTGTTGGTATATGGAAAAATGAATTGTTTTGTTTTGATGATTTTTAATTAAAATTAATTGGATATGCTAATGGTTTTGTCAAGGATAAAACACAAGAAAAAAAATTAGGAACTAAAATTAAAAACAACAAACCTTTTTCCATTCACTTTGTATGTACAGGAATTTATTGTGTCTTTTTAATTGGATCACGTAATTTCCAACCGTTTTTGTTTGTATGGTTTTTCGTGTGTTTGCGTTGTTTAGAGGAAGAATTATATAAAGTTAAATTTGTTGTTTGATCGACATTGATAAATGATCGTATCGCATCTAACGCAGAAAAACAAAATGATAATTTTAATCCAATTTAGGAGAAAATGTCTTTGCTTCATTTACTTCCTATATCATCACTGACAGGTTGAATATACATAAAAACAACAAAAACAAAATTTAATAGGACGTGTAACGAAAAAGTTTATAATTTTGGTTAATCCATTTAGTGATTTGTAATTTTTGGGATATAAACAAAAGTCTATTTTGAGATCCGGAATGTGTTGATTACAAAATATAAATCACTGACGATAGTTTATCAATCCTTCATTGGAGTGAACGAAAGTTTCAAAATTTTTAGAAATAGTTAACTTTATTTGTAAAATCATTCACATTTTCTTGCGAATTTTATAATCAACAAAACTTTGTAGATATTGAATAATTTAATATTTTAACTACTTTCACACTTTACATGATTAAACATTGTAATTATATGATGTAATAAAAAAAATAAAAATAGAATTTTAATAAAATACTATTTCAATTTACTTATTTTCAATTTAAGGAAATTGAGTTCTTTAATCTTATTGTTATTTATATTAGACTTATTTAATATTATGGATTTGCAGAGCTGACAGAGTCGCACTGTTGACCATTGAGGGACCGATAATGACAATAAACGTATTAGTATATCCGCATCGCGTTCGAGAGTTACTGAAAATGAAAGACAGGTAAATAGATTTAGAATGCATCGTAATCGTGCACATCAAACACAAGAACAGAGAGTATACGACACAATTAAGATGAGCTATTACGAAGAAACCGTGTTTCTGTTGCGCTGAATGGGTGACATTCTATTACGATGTAGAAATCGATGCAGACAGATCAATAGCAATTGGAAGAATATCAGTCGTTTGACCGTATTGCAATAATTTGAAATACAACGAGGAAACTCCTGGATTGCGTTGTGCAGGTGAAAATACTATCGGTACCAACAGATTTATTACAATCATTAGATTCTGGGACGGAAAGTGATTCTAACCTTTTGTTGGCTGACATTCAAAAATACAATAGTTGTTTACAAATGATTTAATTTGGCCCAACGCTTACTGTACAGAATAGGTTTGAATATAATGATAAAATCATTGCAAATTTATTTTTCTTCGTTTTCGTGTAAACACCGTAATATAAAATTGCTCAACTCCTGGTGGAAAAAAAGAAAATTACCTAAAAAAGAAAAATTGCTCAAAACAGATATGTCACTTACTTCAGATTGTTTTTAATTTATTTATTATTAATTTATTGCTATTCGATAACCACGTTATGATATAAAAAAGTAAAAGTAAGTCTGATGTGTTTGTCGGTGATTTTATTTTTGTTTAAAGTAATAGTTTGATTATAATTTAAATAAAGTAAAATATTAAAATTAGAATGGTAAATATACTGTGTTTGTGGGAGCCCGTCTGTTTTTTTCCCGAAATTATAAGAAAAAGTATCACAAAGTTTTAAGGCGATCCCTGTTACGGCAACCAAACATGTATATATAGACGAGTTCTTAAATTTATTGAATCCTGTAAAAAATGGATGAAATTCCGTTAATTCCGTAAATAATGTGTAATTACTCAATGGAAATCATATTAAATATTGTAACGACTCTTTGTTGGTTCTTTTAGATTATTGAGCAAATACGATAGTAAAAAGACAGATCTTTGGTTAACAGAATCTCAAACTTTATTTGTCAACAAATTACAGCAGCTTCCGTTTTTCCTTACAATAAATTCCAGGGTCTCCAATTTATGTACAATAAACTTCACCGCTTTTCCACAATTTGAATCAATAATATTCGGAATCGTAAAATCTGTATTTACTATTCCACTAAGTTCAAATTCTTTCACTATTAGTACCCAGGCTCAAGTACCACCGATTATTCCTTATACTTGCGAATATTTAATAACACTTTTGATTGCAAAATTAAAACTGACTCTCTGATATTTTTGTTCGCTTATTTATATTCAAAAACAAATAAGCAGAATATTCTGGTACTCACTGTAGTTGTTTCTAGAAACAATAGGCAACTCCTCCTTTTAATTCATTGATGTAAACAAATTTAATTTACATTAATTTATGCAACTTGTATTAGTTAAGGGGAGTTAACTTTTAATTCATCTTTGCCGTAGAATGTAGAAAACATTTAGGCGGAACGTATTGGTTATTTATGATTAAATTAAATTAACCCATTTTGGACGAAGTTTATTACACTAGAAGTGGGATGTAGAAATGAGAAATCAGCTGTATCTAAGTGGAAAGAAACTACCCGCGGAAGTCCTAGCCTTATACTTGCGAATATTTATTAACACTTTTAATTGCAAAATTAAAACTGACTGTCTGATATTTTTGTTCGCTTATTTATATCGAAAAATAAATAAATCGAAACTTCTATAATCCACTAGAAATCAATACTACGTAGTCCGTACATCTTGAATAGGCCACACCTGTTTTCATTCATACTTGCATTAGCGAACTCAAATTTAATTTATGCAAAATGTATTTGTTAAAGGGAGTTCACTTTTACTTCATCTTTGCCATAGAATGTAGAAAACATTTAGGCAGAACGTATTGGTTATTTATGATTAAATTAAATTAACCCATTCTGGACGAAGTTTATTACAATATTTAACAATACTATGATACGATCTATCGAAAATAATTATTAATGAAAATGCACCGCAAGCTTTTGGATATCAACTGAAAAATTAAGAATAAACTTATTTGGACAGCAAATCAGCTTCACCATCAGTCATCATCTCCAGGACCACTAAGCTGCTAATAAAACTGGTGACCCCGACGTAATTGTTTTTTATGTTTGATTTTTTAATACTCAAAAAATGTGCAATATAATACAGATGTGTAAGTAATCGTTAACTATCATTGGAAGTTTGTTGGTCTCAATCTAATGTTTTATAATAGTCAACCTACCAACATCCCGCCTCTACCTTTCTGCTGTTCTCCTTATCCGCTTCATACGTGGGTGCAAATTCCCGGGGTGTCTGTGAATGAACCCCACCGTTATTACGACTGAACTTAAACAGAAGCGGATAAAAGCTGCAATAGCCAGAATGCAACTGAATCAAACATCTTATCCTCCATCTAAACCCTCCACCTCAAAAGCGCTACCTGCAAGTTTAGTTGACATACCTCTTCCAGAATCCACCCCCTAGATTAAGGCTAAGTCCTTCTTTGCTGGTTCAATAAACTAAGACTTTGGCTTGAGGACCATTGATTGAGGACCATTATACGTGAGGACCAATTCTTTCTTGGCAACATTAAGTCCCAACAAGCTACTGTTATGTACTTGGTGCCATAAATCACTTCCCCGCTTCGCTGATAGGCTGAAAGAGAATTTTCTAAGTTTTCGTCTGAAAAGAGGCTTTCAAAATTATTTGGGAGGAAACACTGCTAACTCCCACAGGCTTTGCGTACCACTCTCACGGTAGCCGAGGTTTTTTTGCCTAAAACTGTCGATATAGCTGACAGCATTTTGGCCACAATGGTTCCTAGCTAAGAGTTGTAGATAGAAATGAAATCCATGCCAGAGTTTTTAAACAAAAATTAAAATCTCTCATGGATTTCATTATAAAGCATCATGTTTATGGCCAAGTTCGTTGTTGGATGTCCTTCGTTGAATGGTAAAGCGTGGTCTACCTCATGCACACATTTTGGTTTGGTTAGTTGACAAAATTAGACAATATTAAATCGATTCAATTATTTCAGATTCGTTGGTGGAGCTGTTGATTCGAAATGGAATGCTGTGATTACTCAGCACACGATCCATGGACCTTGCGTAGTTTTCAACAACGTCTCACCCTGTTTTATAAATGTTATGTGTCCCAATAGATACCCGAGACACCTGATGTTTGGTACCATCACAGACATTGACGGATTTTGATTCTATCGTCTTCGTTCAGAAGTGGAAAATGGGTGATCTGTAGTTGTGAAGGTTAAAAGACAAGATTTTCATGTAGACATTTGTTTGATGTTGCCATACTCCTCAATATTTTTCAGAGGTTTTCAGCATGTAAGTCTGTAAAAAAGGGTAGCGATATGCTCGTTTTCAATACAACAAATGAAAAAGTCGGAGTTTCACAGCAACAAAGCTATTTGGCGCATATTTTCATTTGCAATCCACAAAAAAACACACTACAATAGTCCATTTGGCAGTAAATCTGCAAAATAGACAATGGCTCGGCCATCGTCGACTACATTACCAAACTTCTTATTTGTTTGTCAAAATGATTCTTTCACTCGCAATTTGCTGTTTGCTGAAATACCACGCCATGTGTAGACATGGAAAGCGTTAATGGAATCGTTTCAGTGTCGGAACGAAGGCGAAAGTCATTCAAATGTATTTGTTTCCGACGCTCTAGGCCGCACTTACTATGTGCATTCAAAAAACGACGAATGAAATTTCGATTTTTGTTGATGAGTGTTGGTGGTCCCCTCTCGGACTTGAACGATTTGTGGGTCAAATATAAAGACGACATGTATGAGGATATTTTGCATCGTTTGCGGTGCAAATCTTTAAATCAAACACTACAAATGTGTGCTGATAGAAAGCATGTGTTTATTGATAGTGGATCAAGTTTTGTCGTTTTTAAGCAATTGTATCACCCAATCGTAATTGCAATTGTATCACCCAATGCACGATGCATTAAATCAAGAGGTAGACAGAGAACAACAATACCACATGTTATGAAATTGTCCCTCAAACAATTTCATCAGCCTTGAAAAAGCATTTTACACACCTGAAGCTGTCGATAACTTTCTTATCGTTCTCTTTATATAGAACAATTACTTTAATGGGTTTTATCACATTTTTTTCACTTGCGCTTTCATTATTTTTTTTCTTAAAATTTCTTTTTTTTCTATAGCTTTGAAAGTGATTTAATAATTAAAAAGTCAGACAGGTAACTGGTTTAAAGGTGGATGATATGCTGAGAGATGGTAGATTGAAGAACGGATGACCAAGGAAGGGTCATTCCAGATCTTAGGCTATTTTTACCTTTCAATTTCTTTAAATCTACGATGAGTAGAAACACTGCTTTTCATATATTAATAATCTTTTCTTTATTTCTTTTACTGATAATTTTTATCCGACAATCTTTTACTGATGATAACTAGCTTATCATATCTAATTTTACAATGTACAAAAAATATGTAATTATCTTTAGATGAACGACATTATTTGATAATGTCCAAAAACTTATCTATCTTAAAACTTAAAAATTACCTTACATATATACCAACATTTAATATAAGTATTTATTTTTTCTTAAAAATTCCTCATCTATAGAAATTATCTTCCTAAACATTTAAATCATCATATTATCCAAAACAATAAATATAAAATTTTATCCGTAATATTTCACAAGAATAAAATTCCATTATTTGTTTTGGTAAACTTGAAAAAAGAAAACAATTTTAATTGGTGTTCCGGTGACACATATTATTTGTTATAATTTCAAGTTATGTAAGTTTGTTATATAATTTAAATTATATCAAGCAAAAAAATATAAACAAATTTGATGTCATTGTCATAACAAAAATTTAAAAGAAAATAATTGTACTTTGAAATCGTAAACTTTGCATATAATTGTTGTTTATAAGTTTTGTGAAATTAGTTTTAATTTTATATAAAAATTAAGTTCATTTGCAAAATAGAACTACAACCCATGACATGTATGAATTTGCTTGTTTTATTTCAAGTATGAGAATTAATGAGAATCAATATATTTGTTTAGAATTATCTTAATCTTACTATTAATATATTAACTTGATATACATGATATAAAATACTGATTGACTTTTCTTCTAATATTTAAACATGATCTTGTATATGATACAGATCATCATCCTAATCATTGGTCAATGCATTGAGCATTACACAAGTGCGAATAAAATTCGCTCGACAAGGGTTCCGTGTATGTAAAAGAACACAATATCAAAAATTATTGACGAAAGTTGTAATGTAATGTCTTTATATTGCCAGATCAAAGATGGCTAACAAAATAAATATTTAACCGTAAATGTCAATAGTAAATTACAATCAAATCAACATTGATAAACAATGACTCAAAAAATGTTACTTTAGGTTAAACCTCATTTTATTTCTTTTTATTTTTTGAGAGCAGCAAACAGTTTCCCATTTACATGCCATTACAGATTTAAAACAGATTTACATTATGATAACTGAGATTTCATATATAGAATTAAACATTGATTCAATGAAATGTAATAAAAAAAAATTATATAACTATATATAATATTAAACTTTAGGCAAAAAAAATTAATTCAAAAAATAATATAAACTTGTTAAATATTACATATAACTTATATGCACTACTTTATACAATTCAAATAATAACATCACGTACTTATCAAATACATATTACACTAAAGCGGTCAACAACAATTAAACAATCGTACAAGAAGCCTGAAGACAGTAAACCTATAACGATTAAAATAGGAAAACACAGAAACAGTGAAAAACAAAAAATCACGACACTGCATAGAAAACCGATCTCCAAATTGATTGAAGTCCGAACAGGGAAACCCGACATTTGGTTTTAAACGTATCTAATGATAACGAAAATATATCTAAAGATGAAAAATGTTCGTTATGAGCGCTTTGAAATCATGTACAGTGGTGATGAGAGTCCAATATTCGTTTTAGATGAGGATGGCAGAAGCAACTGATTCAATCGAGTTCTATACGCAGGTGCATAAAAATTCACAAAAGCTGGAGTATCTGTATCAACTAAGGCGTTTACAATTTTAAACAAGAAGACCTCATCAAGTAGCAATCTTCTTGATTCAAGAGTGTTCATATTCAGTTTTTGAAGTCTAGTATTATAAGATAGACGATCAGTAAATGGGATTGACTTAAAACAAACAAATTTTGAGAACTTTCTTTGTACTCTTTCAATTTTTTTACAATAAACATCATAATATGGATTCCAAATGTGGCATCCATACTCAAGAATGCTACGTACAAGAGAGTTGAATAGTACTATTAAAACTTTTGGATCACTAAATTCTTTGCATCTACGCCAAAGGAAACCCATAAGCTTATTTGCCCTTAAGCACATGTATTTAATGTGTTCGTCAAAGCGAAGACGAGAATCAAAAATTATACCAAGATCCTTAATAGATTTATCTTTTTTCAAGTATACCAAACCAATCGAGTAATTGAAAGTAATATTCTGTATCTTGCTTGAGAAAGAGATAGACAAACATTTATCAAGGTTTAGCTGAAGAAAATTATTGTTGCACCATTTTTGAATATTAATTAAATCGTTTTGTAGCTTTTGGCAATCGCTTAATGATCTGATACACGTACAGATGTAAAGGTAATATTACCCATGGTAAAATTACCGGTAAAATTGGTAATATTACTTAGGCTTGGTAAAATTGGTAAAATTGCAGTAAAATTTGATTAACCTTTGTTTAATAAAAATCAAAGTTTGTGCCTTTTTTGTGGAATTATAGAATATTTATTACAACAACAAGAATATTTATCACAACAAGATGCCTTTGAAAACCTAGATCTTAAACCAAAATGCATCTGATGTATTGAACACTTTTTTAAACAGCTGTAGATTGGCGCTAGCCAAGGTTATTGATTCCAACAAATCATTTCCTTTCAGATGATATGCAGTTTGGCTCAGCAGTATGTCTTTATGCAGCGGCGAGCAATTGATACGAATAAAAGAGTAAATCTTATTCATTTCATCGGTACACTGCGGTGAACTGTTTTTCAATTGCAGTACGGGTTGTAACAGATCGAGTGAATTAAAAACATTCTGTTGGAAAAACAAAATGCTTCATTTGGCTCTATAGCAGTGTAGACGGATTTCTATATTATTTCTTCGCTTTGAATGTTAGATTGAATAATATTGTGAAGTTTTTAGATAGATGTATTTCTTGTTGGCCGTAACTATCGTTCGTTTTCTCACAAATCGTGATTCTTATAGTAAGTTAGAATATTTGGAAATAATTTGAAAGTAATTTCGTTCGCGTTGCAATTTTACTTTAAACGAAGCAGCAACAGTAGCAGATCGATGGAATTTTCAAACGGTTAAGAACGCACAACGCAACGAAACATTATCAGCCCTTCATTATAAATTTTGGTTTCGAGTTTGAGAAAAAAAAATTGTTTAGCCATTTGCCTTTTATATTTTTCCCATGAATGAAACAATGAAACAATGCACGAACTAGATTTTGGTTGTTGCACGCGTAATTAATGTAACCCGTCGGTTGTGGCATATCTGAAGTGACACATCACACGTTTAATGTCGTTGACAATTATCAATGCTAAAAAACGTTAAGCCGGGCTCATTTTCCAACCACATGTGATGAAAGTAGCATTTACCTAGATTGGGATGCATCGCTTATAGTTTGAACATATATTAAGTTTCAATGAATGTGCTTGGTTTTCTGTAGACTCACTTTTTGAATTTGTGCCCGAGTTGTGTTCAAATGTTTTTATATTTCCATTCCATGTGTAATACTAATACGTAAACATTTCCGAATATAGTATTGTCCTAACAAACACATAACTTCGACATATAACAGTGAAGAAAGCTGTCATCGTTGTAGCCAGTTGGTCTAGGATTTGTTGCATTTTTGTAGATGTGTAAAAAGCGTGTTGTCCGTTTTCAAGATGTACTACTAAGTAAACAATAGCCGATTTTCGTTCATTTTTTGATATAAAAGAATTTTCCATTGCTGATTATGTATATTCCTGTCTATAAATACTCTGCATAATAGCTTTCCTAAGCATATTTAACTCAATAAATAGTGCATTATGATGCTAGGACGTAAGCTAAAGATTTTGGACGGATGTGGAGTTTGCAAATCGAGGCGCCCACATTAAGTCCAAAATAGCTTACGTCCGTGCATCATATACTATTTTTTATTCGCCGCAAGCAAAATATTTTAAGAATAGTATATTATTGAATTAGGAGCTAAAGTCGTACTTTTTGTGTTGAGTCTATAGTTTGGCGGCCGACCGTAGGGAGGCCGACAATTATAGACGAAACACAAAAAGTCACTTTAGCTCCGAATTCAATACACTAGTTTTTCGGCAAACGTTTAAATTTGTTTAAAAATATGAAATTAATGCATCAAATTTTTTAAAAATATGTTTTAGGTAATAAATTTTCTGAAATTAATTTTTTTTTATTTTTATTCATTAAAATGAACTGAAATGCATTCTGTTTTGAACAAATTAATAATATCATTTTATTTTACTTTACTGCCGCCGTAAAAATATGAAAATTACTTTACAGCCGCCGTAAAAATATGAAAATTACTTTACAGCCGCCGTAAAAATATGGAAGTTACTTTACAGCCGCCGGCAGAAAAAGTAAAAATGACGTCACTTTTGCAGCCGCCGGCTAAAAAGTAAGACTTTAGCTACTCCCCAGCGGCAGTAAAGTTAAACTTTACAGCCGTTAGCCGAAAAAAGTTGTTTATTCTAAATTAAAATTATAAATTTTCATAAATTTTAAAATAAAAATATGTGGAACAAGTAACCTTTGACAAAATATTTATTATTTTTTATTATTTTTTCCAAAATAATAATATTTTAATATTTATTATTATTTTTAAAATAATAATATTTATTATTATTTTTTCCAAATTATTGTGTATGACAACAAATGATAACAACTATTTTAATTGGATAATGAAATTTTGAATTTGAGGGTTGCTTTGATAAAAATTTTTATTTTTCATAGAATTCAAACAAATACAAATGCTTTTCACTTTTTTGGACGTAGCTATGACAACAAAATAAATAGTTGAAAAGTGATACTTTAAAGCCGCAAATCACAGTAATAAAGTAACATTTTAATATGTAGGCGAATAAAAAATATATTTGATTTGAATCTAAGGTTCTTATAACCTTTAGAAATGATTGTGATATAGACGTACATTTTGAATTAGTTAAAAATGCAACCACAATTTAATTTTTTGATCCAGTTTTATATTTTACCTATTTTACCAATTTTACCAATCTTACTGGTAATTTTACGGTCAAATTACCATAAAAATATTTTACCGGTAAATTTACATCTGTAGATACACGTAAACAATTTGAGGTCATCAGCATAGAAGAGGAAATCACACTGAATAATATCCGATATGTCATTCATAAACAATAAGAATAATAGAGGACCTAAAATCGAACCTTGAGGAACACCAGATGAAGGATAAATTACTGACGAAGTATGGCCATTGAACCTTGCAAATTGTTTGCGATTAGTCAAGTATGAAACAAACCTTTGTTTGCGAAAGAGGTCCAGCTTAGAAATTAATATATCAAACCGCACCTTGTCAAAAGCCTTAGAAAAATCCTTGTATATACAATCAACTTGCACATTGTTATCCAATGCGTCAAAAACGTACTCCGATAATTCAAGTAAATTGGAAATAGTAGATCTGTTTCGGAAAAATCCATGTTGCTTAGCATTGATTTTACTTTTAATTATTACAAAAAGAATATCAAACATTGCTTTTTCAAATACCTTTGCAAAGGCATTCATAATACAAATTGGTCTATAGTTACATATGTCTGCATTGTTACCTTGAGTTTTGAATATTGGAATTATAAAAGACTCTAACAATTGCGTTGGAAATATAGATTGATGAAGTGATAGATTAAACAAAATTGACAGGGGCTGAGTTAAAGAGAATTTAAGATTTTTTATGAAATAATTATTGATAAGATCTGGACCAGCTCCTTTTATTACTATCTAGGTTTGATATTACAGCTAAGACTTCATCGATTGTAATCATAGTCAAGCATCGAGAATAATGACTCATGGGGTTAGGTTGCGGCAAAGGCTTAATTATTAGTTACATACACAGATTTAAAATGTTCAGCAAACAATTCACAAATTTCTTGAGGTAGGTTTGTTTTCTTTTCACCCAGATACATTAAAGATGGATACCCCATTTTAGATAATAATGCTTTGTTATAATCCCAAAGTAACTTCGAGTTGCTCATAACATTATTTTCCATCTGCAACGTATAAGCTTTAAAACAATTTTTTAATTCTGCTTTAACTTGAGATCTAATTACAGAGTACAAATTGAAATCACTAGGATTACTGTAAATTTTGCATTTTCGTCTGAATTTTTCTTTTTGCTTAAGTAGATTTATTAACTGCGAAAAATACCAGATAGGAAACTTTCTGATTTCTGACTTAGAAGCTGACATGTAGGGTTCAATGAGGCATAGTAATTTCTTATAAAATAAATTAACGGCATTGTCGACATGTTGATCCTTATATAATAACTCCCAATTAACTAAATCCAATTGTAATGATAGTTGATTAAAATCAATTTTTTTTAAATTAATCCTTGGAAAATTATAAAATGATTGATTTTTAATTTATACTGAGTTGAGATAAACCAACAGAGAGGAGGATGAAACTGATCCATTTTAGACAGACAATGAACACTTTTATGTACCTCCACATTTAATGAAGGCAGGTTTGTTAAAACTAAATCTAAAATTTTATTTTGAAAATTTAGAATGCAGTTTATTTGAGTTGACTTAGTCAATTTCATTGTTTCAATTAAGTATTCAGCAGCTCGACCCTCATAATGCCCAGCACAAATGTTCTGTGGATCATCGCTAGTCCATTCAATGCTTGAAAGATTAAAGTCTCCAATAATCAAAAATTTTGTGTTATCCTCAGCAAAGTCAATAGCATTTGACAGAAAATCCATGAAAAATTTATAATTTTCTAATTTTGTTCTATAGTTGCAGTAAACCGTACACAAAACTAAATTTGAACCATTTTCCAATTTAATTTGCACCCACACGTCATCAAAAGCTGAAGAATTCATACCTTGCAGTTTAGCGATCTGAAGTTTTTTATGCACTGCTATCAGAAAACCACCACCATCTGATTTTAAGCTCATCCGAAAATCCCTATCTTTTCGAAAAACCAAGTATCTATCATCGAATGAATGGTTCATCCATAGATGTTTATGGTAACTCAAAAAAGATGCAATTACTCCAGCTTGTAAATGGTTTAAATTTGATTATTATTTCGGTGAATCAAGTGTTGAAATTTAGGGGGGTCGAGAGGCTACACACTAAAAATATTTTTTTTTTTCAATAACACAAAAACTGTGCACCACCAAGTTCTAAAAAAAATTGCAATGTTTCTTGAATTAAGTGCTCCTTCATATGACATCCCACTCGCTTGGGTCAAAAAAGGTTTTTTTTACCCTCTCTACCCCCGTCCCCTTAACACACAAAAACATAATTATTTGAGACTTCGCTATAGTTTTCATACAAAATTTACCAAATTTCCTAGCTCTGTGAATTTTTTCAAATTTTTCTGTCAATCAGCGTCGGGGGGAGAAACCGTCTGGATTTTGCACTTTCTTGCCAATAACTCAAAAACTGTGGACCGCAAAATTCTAAAAAAATTGCAACGAATTTTAAATTAAGTGCTCTTTGAATGACACCTAACTCGCTTGGGTCAAAAAAGGGTTTTTTTACCCTTTCTACCCCCGTCCCTTAAACACACAGACATATAATTATTTGAGACTTCGGTATAACTTTCATACAAAATTTACCAGGCTAGCTCTGTGAATTTTTACAAATTTTTCTGTCAATCAGTGTCGAAACGTAGGGGGGGACGGTCTGAATTTTGCACATTTTTGTCCATAACTCAAAAACTGTGTAGCGCAAAATTCTAAAAAAAATTGCAACAAATTTTAAATTAGGTGTTCTTTCAAATGACACCCCACTCGCTTGGGTCAAAAAAGGTTTTTTTTACCCTCTCTACACCGGTCCCCTATACACACAGAAATATAATTATTTGAGACCTCGCTATAATTTTCATACAAAATTTACCGAATTTCCTAACTCTGTGAATTTTTTCAAATTTTTCTGTCAATCAGTGTCGAAAGTTGAAAGTTGCACTTTTTTGAAAATAACTCAAAAACTGTGCATCGCAAAATTCTAAAAAAAATGCTGTGTTTTCTAAATAAAGTGCTCCTTCAAATGACACTTCACTTGACCACATTTTAAAAAGGGTTTTTACCCTTCCTCATTTCCACCCCCTTAATAAATCTAATTATGAGAATATGATACTTTTATATATTTTTTATTAAAAACGTACTAATTTTTCTATCATTTCAAATACATTTGAAAATTATCGATCAGTTAGGTTCGGAGCTAATCGAGGTAAGAAAACACGAAAAAAACGGCATTATTCAAAATTATACAAAAAATGGTGAGGTGTAAAATTCCAAAATAAATTTTTAAGGAATACTGAAATGAAATTGATGAAGATTTAAATCAAATTCAAATAATATGATTGACTGAAACACTTTAGTTTTTAAATGTTATAATTGTTTTTGATATGGTGTGGGTGATGGTATTGGTTCCTGTGGCTTTTGAGGTTGTCAGAGTCCAAGTTCTTTGCTCGAAACCGTCTTCTTTTGAATGCAATCCAGCATTTGTGATGAGCAATCGAACTCACAGACTTTAGTCAGTCTGAAATTTAATCTCAAGGCACTTAATTCCTTAAATGCTCCTGATAGTCATAGTGTTCATTACAGACGTGAAAGGTGTAGCCAATAAAGTTTGAATTAATGTTCCACAGTTGAATCAACCACAAAAGATTGTGTATAACTTTGATTGAAGTGAATATTGGAACCGATGAAATTTTTCTGCCTGGATTTGGTTGGAGAAACTGGAAAAGATACTTCATTTGAATAATTTTGGTGAGGATGCGAATGCAGAAAAAATCTACATTTGAAATAGCAGTGAGTTTGTAGAAGGCCGACGAAAATCAAAATCTGTCGTAAAATTTCCGCTGAACATGCAAATGAACGGGACACCAGCTTGCAATATAGCAAAAACCAGTGCAATGCTGAGGATTATACAAGTATGCAAATTGCCTTCTACAAACTCACTGTTACTCCAAATGATAGCGTAATTTTTTTTTCTTTTCGACAACCTAGTCGTTTTTGGTAGAACAAGATTAAAGTGCAAAGAACAGTGTTTACAAAAAAATTGTTGCAGTTTGGTTACGTAGAAGTTGCGGTTGATACTTCGTCTGGATTCATCACATTACCCTCAAATTTTTGACAGTTGACAAAATAGAACAAGAGGTTCATCCAATAGGTTTCTCCACACGTAGCCCAGTAATTCAAAAACCCGTTGGTTAGTGATGTCGATGATTTTACCGCGACCATCCAATATTTCATTCTGGGATAGTTGTTTGGCTTTAAATCAGTCGAAACAGTTATCAACCAGGATGAGATAGCCAACTATCTAAAAAGAATTTTTGAATTTTTCGTTGGAATTGCCTGGAGTACCACTTCACAATACGCAATTAAATGTAGACTCAGTCATTATCATGTTGCGTAACATTAATCAAACAAATGAAAATAATTCTAAATATTTTGATAAAAAACCTCAAAGGTTTTCCGCCGTGCAGTAGATTCTCTGGAGAGTGTACAAAGACCGACAATTTTATCATGGAAAAGATTTTATTCCAAAATTTTCTCCAAAATTTCAAAAATTCACCACCTCTCCTCCTTACAAACTGAATCATTGCTTCAATCAAAATCAATAAGAACCATAATTAATTAATTAATTTCTGATTATCTAATTTATTATCAAAATCATTAAACCAAATCTTAATCCCTTTTCTTTTTTCTCATAATCTTATCATAATTCAAAAATCAACCATAAATCTCATCAACATCTCGAATAAACTATACCACTACTATTAAAAAACATTAAGAACAAGAAGCAAAGAAGAAGGAAATATAATTTTCAAATTTCGTTTTTCTAATTTACACTCCAGTAATCTTCAACATGATTAGTTTTTCTTTTCAACCGCAAAAAAAAAAACAAAAAAAATTAAAATTGAAAAAATTATTTAGAAATTTGCTTCATTCATAAAAACTGAAATAAAAGCTAGAACACGAAACGAAAATTTTAAAATAATTTTTCAAAATTTATAATTTAATTATCATTTTTCATGGAATTGTTTTTTTGTTGTTGCTGGAATCGAGAAGTTTTTTTTGGATTAAGTTTTTACATAGGTAAGACCACAAAATATAAATCTACAAATAATATATGTATAACAGAGATTTGGGTAAAATGTTTGTCTGGAAAATTTTAATTTCGTGAAATGAATAAAACTTTTCTAATTTTAAATTGATTAGAGTTTTTCTTTTGATCAGACGACCACAAATAATCTAATTTTGAATAAGATTTCAAAATAGTTTTTTTTATTCAATACAATCACGTTAAAGTGTAATATTTATCGAAGCAAGCTTATTTAATTTATAACGAAAAACCCAAACCTTAAATATAGTTTAGCAAACAAAACATAATCTTTCCAATTCCATCTTTCGTTGTGCATATAGGATTTCGACAATTGCTACCAAATTCCAATTTTATTTTCATCACAAAAACATAAAATCTAATATCTAAATTGTGACAAAACAATCTAATCTTGGTCAAATGAATCCAAATTTATTTATATTGAGATTACATTTATGGAATAAGTAACATCTACACGATTAGGTATAGAGAAAAAAAATATTTTATCTAAATATATTATATAAAATATGTAATAGTTTAAAGAGAATTGTGGGAGATTAAGAACATCAATTTGGAAACCAATTTATTTTTTTTCTGGTTTTTGGGATATTTGTTTAGTTTTAGGTGAGATTTGCACAAAATTCTAAAGTAGGTTTATGTTTTGCTAACATTTAAATCAAATTAAAGGTTTTTCATGCAGAAATTTTTTAGTCGTTTTGCACTATTAGGTAACAATAAACTAGAATATAAAGTTATGTTTGGTATTTTAAATTAAAAATATTAAATACAACATATATAATTTATCGTCCAATATTCAACATCCAACATCCATTATGCAGCATCCAATACCAAACATCGAAAATTCAACATTCAACTTCCAACACCCAACACCCAACATCCAACATCCAACATCCGACATCGAACATCCAGTATCCAACATTAAAGATCCTACATCCAACATCCAACTTCCAACATCCAACATCCAAAATCCAACATCCAACATCCAAGACCTAACATCCAACATTCAACATCCAACATCCTACATCCAACATCCAGCATCCAGCATCCAGGGTCCATCATTCAACATTCAACATCCAATATCCAACATCCAACATCCAACATCCAACATCCAACATCCAACATCCAACATCCAACATCCAACATCCAACATCCAACATCCAACATCCAACATCCAACATCCAACATCCAACATCCAACATCCAACATCCAACATCCAACATCCAACATCCAACATCCAACATCCAACATCTAACATCCAACATCCAACATCCAACATCCAACATCCAACATCCAACATCCAACATCCAACATCCAACATCCAACATCCAACATCCAACATCCAACATCCAACATCCAACATCCAACATCCAACATCCAACATCCAACATCCAACATCCAACATCCAATATCCAACATCCAACATTCAACATCCAACATCCAACATCCAACATCCAACATCCAGCATCCAGCATCCAGCATCCTACATCCAACATCCAACATAAAACATCCAACATCTAACAACCAACATCCAATATCCAACATCCAACATCCAACATCCAACATCCAATATCCACCATCCAACATCTAACATTCAACATCCAACGGCAACATTCAACATTCAACATCCAAAATCCAACATGCAAAACCCAACATTCATCATCCAACATCCAAAATCCAACATTAAATGTCAATTAAAATGTCTGATAATATCACTTTATATAAAATTTTGAATAAAAAATTCCAGATCCAACATTTCGTGGACACGCATTAATTTGTAACTAGCTCCATGCAGCACCATATACTGACCAAATAACAGGTTTTGAGGTGAGAAATGATATGAAGAATGTGTTGCATTCTTTAAAGCAGAAACCATTTTAAGAATACATTTGTCTCACTCATTCTGATAATCAGCAACATAAGCTTGTATACCTGCAATTACAGGTCTGTTGACGCGTTTTAAAGCGTTTGATTGTTGGAGTATTTGAACGTGAAAATATGATGAACACCATAGAGTTGTAGTAGGTTGATTTGAATCAAGTTTGACTCAAACTGAAATCCACATTTTTGGAACTCCAAACATAGAAAAATTCGATTTTACAAGTACTGAGTTAGTGGCACAATAGTAGCGCATTTAAGTGGTTCAAGCATGACAAATCGACTAAATTTATCCAATTCAATTAGGATGCACTTCTTACTAAATTTGGATCGCAATGATCTTTCAACTTCGACAAATGATCTCATTTTAGGTCTTGTGCAACAGAGCAAGGGGTTAGTCATCTTACACATATCACATGAACTTCTTACACATATCGCATGAACGTACTCTTTAGGTATCTTAGGCCAGTAAAAAGTTCATTGTTCAAAGTATTTGCGACTCTAAGATGAGCTAATTTTGGTGAATTGAGGTTTTGAAGAAGATGCTCTGTGATTAAGAATGAAGGTACAAATAATTTCCAAGAATAAATATCAGTGTTTAATTTCGCCACAGTTGGGCAGAAGAAAACTTTTCTTTTTTTACGGAAATATTGATATTTTTTTTTGCATTTTGGTCAACGTGATGGAATCTATGAATCTCTCTAAATTGTATCAGAATCCACATTATCACTTCCTTTGTCATATTCGATTTTAAACTACAACCTTAGAGATATAAACTTCTGACATGATCGTTAATAATAACATAATAATAATAACATGCAACACAAAAAATATCCAACATCCAACAATAATTAAAATCCAACATCCAACATTTGTAATGGGCAAGATATTCTTTGTCAATTGTACTTCCATTTTCCGTCTTATTTACCTATACTAATATACTATAGCGTACCTCGATTACTTAAATATACGTTTTCAAATACTTTTTTGTGAGCAACAAACTTATTCTTTCTTACAAGTAAATTTGACACAGGAAATTGGTATTAAATTAATTTTCTATTCTTTTCCACCTAATTTGAAAAAATTAAAAAGAATTGACAATTACAAAATAACTTGTTTTTTGAAAGAAATTTTATGCTGACGATATCCTTTTTGGCTCGTGCGATGAAAAATGAATTTAATTTGTTTTTTTGAGTCAGACGTTTGGTTTTGGTTTATTGTGTTGGACAGTTGTGGATTGAGTTGACTAGTTGGTTGAAACCGTTGAGAATGAGGTCGAGCAGTTAGTGTTTAGGCAACTTAATTCTTTTCGAGGTTAACAATTATATGCTTTGTTATAAATTCCAAAAATAAAATTGAAGAATGCAGGACAATATGTGGAAGTTTGTAATTATAAGATTATAATAAAAGTAACTTTAGTGAAATATTTATGTCTGCATAAAAGAAAAAGAAAACGTGTAGTAATTTAAAAGTTAAAAATATAAATTAATAGTTGAATAAAATCAACTTAATGAATTAAACTTTGTGTTCGAGAAATACATAGATTAGTAAGAGTAAAAAGTTCAGTTCTTAATGAATTAGCCTTACTCTCAATTCGATAATCGTAATTCCCAAGGAAGATCTTGACCATTACAGGACAGGACGAGAGGAGGAGGTCCGGCTGATTACATTCGTCTTGAGAATCATAAAAATCATAATCATAAAAATTTAAAAAAACGAAATGGGAGTCGGGCTCGAACCCAAACTACGAGATAGAACTCGTCAGAAGAAACTGTGCCAGCTGGGCACAGTTTACATAGAAAAAAATTTACCAAAAGCAAAAAATCATATAAAGGGAAAATAACCCAAATTATGACAAACCAAAAAATTACAAGAAGCGAAAAAATATTCCCAAAAACATATTTAAAATAACCAGAGAACGAGAACAAACAATGGGATCGGTTGTCACAGAAAATTCGAGCTGAATCTTAACAAGAAAATCGAAGAGTGTTGCGGTGAAATAGAAGGATGACCAGAGGACAAAAGTGGTCTAACTATGGCTCAAAAGCTATGGCTCCCACTGTTCCATGAGAAGCCAAATGCACTACTGGAACACCCTGTGTGGAGAATAAATAGGTTGGTCTTAAGGATAGGGAACGTCATTTACAGCAGCCTGAACTACAGGCGATTCATTTCCCTGTTATCGTCCACCGGTCTACGCTCTGGTTTACACTATCCTCCAACAGAATACGCTTTAACGAATAGAATTCTTGAAGACAATGGGAGTTAGACTTAAGGGGCGTAACACTTGTTGGTCATGACCTCATTGAGAACCCGTGAACGTGGTGAAATAACCATGGTTATACTTCCGTTGCAAAAAACTTATAACGCGCCTAAAGAAGTTTTACTTCAAAAATTGATTAAAATTTTCTAAAAAAAATTAGAAATCTTCAAAAGAAAATATTTATAAATCAAAAAAGTATATAAAAAAATATACACAATTTTCACACAAAAATTATTCAAAAATAAAAAGTCGGACAAGTGCGAATAAAATTCGCTCGCCAAGGGTTCCGTGAATGTAAAAGAACACATTATCAAAAATAAATGACATAAAGTTATGTTGTAAAGTCTTTATATCGCCAGACTATGGACGCATAACAGAATAAATGTTTAATCGTAAACGTCAATAGTAAATGTCAATCACATCTACATTGATCAAAAATGTTACTTGAGGTTAAATCTTATCCATAGCTGTTTATGTTAGCTAAAGTATTTTAATAGTCTAAATTGGGAATATTTGTTCTATAAATCAGCGTCGAAATATAGGGTGGTAAACATACACTTAAAATAGCACTTTTTTTCATCAATACTAAAAAACTGTGCATCGCAGAATTCTAAAAAATGTTGTAATGTTTCTTAAATTAAGTGTTCTTTCAAATGACACCCCATTCGTTTGGTTCCAAAAAAAGTTTTTTTGCACTCCCCACACCCATCCCTTAAACACACAGAAATATAATTATTTGAGAGTTCGCTATAATTTTCGTTCAAAATATAGCAAACTTCCTGTCTCTATGAATTTTTTCAATTTTTTCTGTCAATCAGTGTCGAAACGTAGGGGGGGGGGACGGTCTGGAATTTGCACATTTTTTACAATAACTCCAAAACTGTGTACCGGAAAAATTCTAAAAAAATTGCAATGTTAAGGAAATTTGGTCTTATTTCAAATGATAACCCACTCGCTTGGGTCCAAAAAAGTTTTTTTTACCCCCCTTCCACCCATCCCCTAAACACACAGAAATATAATTATTTGAGAGTTCGCTATAATTTTCGTTCAAAATATAGCAAACTTCCTGTCTCTATGAATTTTTTCAATTTTTTCTGTCTATCAGTGTCGAAACGTAGGGGGGTGGGGGAACGGTCTGGAATTTACACATTTTTTAAAATAACTCAAAAACTGTTTACCGCAAAATTCTAAAAAAAATTGCAATGTTTTGAAAATTTGGTCTCCTTTCAAATGATACCCCACTCGTTTGGGTCAAAAAAAGTTTTTTTTTACCCCCCTTACACCCATCCCCTAAACACACAGAAATATAATTATTTGAGAGTTCGCTATAATTTTCGTTCAAAATATAGCAAACTTCCTGTCTTTATGAATTTTTTCAATTTTTTCTGTCAATCAGTGTCGAAACGTAGGGGGGGGGACGGTCTGGAATTTGCACATTTTCTAGAATAACTTAAAAACGGTGTACCGGAAAATTCTAAAAAAAATTGCAATGTTTTGAAAATTTGGTGTTCTTTCAAATGATATCCCAATCGCTTGGGTCAAAAAAAGTTTTTTTTTACCCCCCTTACACCCATCCCCTAAACACACAGAAATATAATTATTTGAGAGTTCGCTATAATTTTCGTTCAAAATATAGCAAATTTCCTGTCTCTATGAATTTTTTCAATTTTTTCTGTCAATCAGTGTCGAAACGTAGGGGGGGGGAACGGTCTGGAGTTTGCACATTTTTTAGAATAACTCAAAAACTGTGTACCACAAAATTTAAAAAAAAATTGCCAAGTTTCTGAAATTCGGAGCTCTTTCAAATGACACCCCACTCGCTTGGGTCAAACAAGTTTTTTTTCACCCTTCCCCACCCCAATCCCTTAAAAACACAAAAATATAATTATTTGAGAGTTCGCTATATTTTTCGTTCAGATTTTATCAAACTTCCTGTCTCTGTGAATTTTTTCAAATTTTTCTGTTAATTAGGCTCGAAATGCAAGGGGGGACCAACTTTTTGTGTCACTTTATTGATAATAATTCAAAAACTATGCATTGCAAAATTCTAAAAAAATGGCAACATTTCTAAAATCAAGTGCTCTTTCAAATGACACCCCACATGACCTGGTTTTAAATTATGTTTTTACCCCTTAACATTGCCACCCTTTTAATAAATATAGTTATGAGTGTCTACCACTTTTCTATATTTTTCATTAAAAACCTACTCAATTTTCTATCATTCCAAATATATTTCAAGATTTTCGATGAAGTAGGGGGCAATAAAACATCCCGAAAACGTCATTTTTCAAAATTATACAAAAAATGGTAAGATGAAAAATTCCAAAATATATTTTTAATTAATGCTGAAATGAAGCTCTTTCATATGATACCCTACTCGTCTCGCTAAAAAAATGTATGTTTTCAAAGGCTTTACATCGTACCTCCTTAAAACAAACGAACACAACTTTATTTATTTTTTTAACCCGCCATCTTGTGTGGATAGGTTAGTTTTATAAGCACCTCAAATTTTAAGTTCATCGGATTAATGGTTCACGAGATAATCGAAATAATGTGAAAAACACGTTGTACTCTCACCAATAGTGTTCCGTATAAAAAACGGAACCCTAAAAATGTAAAAGAATACAAAAAATTATAAAATTCCAAGATTATATTAAAAACATTTGACTATTAAAAATTTACAGATATTACAAAATTTTCTTAAAACAATAACAACTCAAATTTTCTTAAAAACTACAACAGCTTAAAGATGAACTTAAAAAATTTACTATATGTAATTACAAACTATTTACCCAAATTGCTACAACCATTAAGACAACACACAAATGGTGGTTAATGTTTTAAGGCACACGAAGTTTGTTTAAGTTTATTCTAAATTTCTTGTTCGTGAGGCTGGTCGCAGAACTCATGCAAGGTCTACTAGACCTCCTTCTACACACTTAACTCCCGACATCCGAGTCCAACATCCAGTATCCAACATCTCACATTAAACATCCAATATCTAACATCCAACATCCAACATCCAACATCCAACATCCAACATCCACCATCCAACATCCAACATCCAACATCCAACATCCAACATCCAACATCCAACATCCAACATCCAACATCCAACATCCAACATCAAACATCCAACATCCAACATCCTACATCCGATATCCAACATCCAAAATCCAACATCCAACATCCAACATACAACATCCACCATCCAACATCCAACATCCAACATCCAACTTCCAACATCCAACATCCAACATCCAACATTCAACATCCAACATTCAACATAGAACATGCAATATTCAATTTCCAAATATTCGTTATTCAACATTCAACATTAAAAATTTTACATTCAACATTCAACATTCTACATTGAATGTTCAACACTCAACATTGTATGTTGTATGTTGTATGTTGTATGTTGTATGTTGCATGTTGAATGGTTAATGTCTAATGTTGAATGCAGAATGTTGCATTCAACATTAGACATTAACCATTCAACATGCAACATACAACATACAACATACAACATACAACATACAACATACAACATACAACATACAACATACAACATACAACATACAACATACAACATACAACATACAACATACAACATACAACATACAACATACAACATACAACATACAACATACAACATACAACATACAACATACAACATACAACATACAACATACAACATACAACATACAACATACAACATACAACATACAACAAACAACATACAACATACAACATACAACATACAACATACAACATACAACATACAACATACAACATACAACATACAACATACAACATACAACATACAACATACAACATACAACATACAACCTACAACATACAACATACAACATACAACATACAACATACAACATACAACATACAACATACAACATACAACATACAACGTACAACATACAACATACAACATACAACATACAACATACAACATACAACATACAACATACAACATACAACATACAACATACAACATACAACATACAACATACAACATACAACATACAACATACAACACACAACATACAACATACAACATACAACATACAACATACAACATACAACATACAACATACAACATACAACATACAACATACAACATACAACATACAACATACAACATACAACCCACAACATACAACATACAACATACAACATACAACATACAACATACAACATACAACATACAACATACAACATACAACATACAACATACAACATACAACATACAACATACAACATACAACATACAACATACAACATACAACATACAACATACAACATACAACATATAACATCCAACAGCCAACATCCAACATCCAAAATCCAACATCCAACATCCAACATTCAACATCCAACATCCAACATCCAATATCCAACATCCAACATCCAACATCCAACATCCAACATCCAACATTCAACGTTCAACATCCAACAACCAACATCAACCAATCAACATTCAACATTCAACACTCAACATTCAGCATTCAACATTAAACATTCATCATTCAACATCCAACATCCAACATCGGACATCAAACATTCAAACTCTAACATACAACATCGAGCATCCAGAACCCAATTTAGGTCGCTACATCTGTTACCATCCTGGCTCTTTTGGACTCTGTTAGAGGTAGTGCTATTCGTATAGCTATATATTCGTTGGTGATCGAGATTTAACATTAAATATTGATTTCCTGCAACATCGTCGCACTGTTGCTGATCTCGTTGTTTTTTATAAATATAGTCACCAGAAGTGACGGATGAAATCGGAGCCATCATGCCTCAAATATATTCCCTTCCCCGTTTTGTGCAAACATTTAAAGAGTTGAGATTACTCACTGTCAAAGTGAAAAAATGCAAAGGTACTTCTTTGTCCGTACATCGTACAAATTGAATACTTTGCCTGAATCAATAGTCTCGAGTGCCTTTAATACACAAACATTTAAAAAAGCGTCCAACAGCACCTCAAAACCCATGTTGTTGTGGGACCTAGGTCTTAAAAGGTATCTACAAGTTGATGTGACACAGTTTGTAATTGCTATTACACAACAGTTTTTATTTATAAGAAATATCCAACACCCAACATGAAAAATATAAAATATATAAAAATAAACTAATGAAGAATAGTTTATGGTCTATTCACATTGTAGTGGATCAAGTTAAGTCTTCGGGTACACAGCGCACATAGAAAATATTGAATTATCTAAATTAAAATAAGTCATGCAGCCAAATTCTGTAACTGTGAAGTGGTGAAGTGTTAAAAAAAATTTCATTTCAATTTTATCATTAATTTTTTATCATTTTACCATTTTTGCGATTCTATATGCGATGTGAGTGTTAAAAATCTAATAGCAACCGGCGCACTGTCAAACGTCAAAAATACATAAAATTAAATGTTAATGTTAACTTTAAACTTAAGTTAAAAGTAAATTTTTACAAATTTAAGTATATATAGATATTTTAGAAATTAAATTTGAAAAATAAATCTGGATTTCATTTAGAAATGGAATTTAAAAAAATCAAATCACATTGACGTTTTGGTGTTTTTTGACATAATGTCGATAAGAACAAAAGAAAAGAAACGGTTTCATTTTATTGCCAAACTCTGTCTGTGTTAACTATATAGTTTTAAAACTTCACTCACTTAGATATTTTTACGTGATACGTGATACGATTTTACGATTTTATTTTTTAAGTGATAAAAAACTTATCACTTCACCGCTACACAGTTACAGAATTTGGCTGATGGACAGCTAGAAATCGCTCTGGAAAAGGAATAAATAGATAAAATGATAGTTCAAGTATTGAGCTCAAACTAACCTAAACTCACAGAAATCCATACTTAGTGCTAATGGTATTATATTGGAACTATTTCATTATTATTTCTATCTTAATGATTTGGAAATTCAAATATTGAGAAACTTTATATATTATAGTAAAAATCTACCGCAATTGTGTAAATGTTTTTAAAAAACAATACCAACAATTTATTTAGGTTAGCAGAATTAATTTTTAATAGAGGACAAATTTAATAAGCAAATTCAGAATTATCGTTTGTTGATCTAAAAGCCAATCATCTCGTGCTTAATTTCAAAGCAAACTTGAAATCTTAGCATGATCTAGACTGACGCCCATCATATTCGCACATCATATTCCTTCCATTATCAATAACAAAATTGTTTCAACAAAAACAAAATTCAATCACTTTCAATAATGCATGACAAAGTATGAACTCGTTTTATGAAATTCTATCATAAATATCAAATGGATTCTTGAAAATAATAAAAAGAAAATAATTTTCAAAGACAATATTTTCATTATGTTCAATTTTCTATTCATGTTTTCCTATGATTTCTCTATGGAATACTACAATTGATGCAAATTGAAAATTCAAAGTTTCTATTTATTTCACTATTTTTATCTATTTAATTTTTATATCTTATATTTTTAGATTTTTGTTTCAAATAATGTAGTTGGGTTGATATGTGTTTTTACTATTTTCAGAGAAGGGGTTGATTAATTCTGACAACTTCTCTTCTCACCCCCGTACAAACTTTCTGAAACTGAAGTTTAAAATCAATTCTCGTTATTGTTCTTTATTATTAATATTTTAAACAACAATTTCGAATATTTGTTGATAGTATTTCAAACCTAACACAATATAACTTCTATTGCAATTATTCAATTGCAATTTCAATAAATGAATGTCAAATGAACTGAATATACACATAAATACCATCAATTCCTATTTCAATCATTAGTAGAACAATAAAATTTCAAAAACTTTTTTGTTGACAGCCATAAGTGTTAAGAGCCATAAGAGTTTAAATTCCGAATCACGTTTAACATTTTGAAGCTAAAAAAATTTTGAAGTTGTAAAATACAAAAAGATTTTCTTACTTTAAACAATGTCGTTCATTTTCCAGGCAACAATTTTGCAACCACATTTATTACCTCAAAAATCATAAAAAAACAATTCACGTCAGTAACGTTTAATTACAAACTATAAATTCTAATTGCCTTTCATATAATTACACGAATCGTACATATTATCCTCTGCAATTTTTTAACCCAAATTTTCTTTTAATGATTCAATTTCCACTGATAATTTTATTATTAAAAAAATTTGAATATATTTTTTTTATTGTCTAAATAATAAAAGAAAATATTATTAAAATATTTGCACAGAAAATTAGAAGAACGAAAAACTATCTAATGTTATGCATCAGAGTCGTAAAACTAATAACAATTCGTTGTTTTATCCTTAATATGAATTTTCTTGGAATGAAAAACTATTTCCCTGTAAAATGTTGTTTCTTACATATTAAGCAATTTTTTATTTTTTTTTCCAATAGTGTAAGAAGTTTTGCATATATTTGGATGAGATAATCCACGTCGAACTCGTAAAACGTTCAAAGAACAAAAAAAATTTAATCCGGTTATTATCAGAATACAAAAAAACAAATAGGAGTCGTTATCGTTCAATATTTTGAAATTTGGCAATGCTTTTGAATTTCGTTTATAATAGGCTAAAAAATGAAATAGGAAACAGCACTAACGAAGGTTGAAACTACTCTTACACAATCGCATTAGCAAAAAGAATAGATTGTTGTTCATTTGAACTTTGAATTCAACAATGCTAATGTTGGGCAGTTTTTTTGAGTGGTGATTTTAACTCTACAGTTGGATGATGGGTTACAAGATGGGTGTTGGATGTTGGATGGTGGAAGTTGAATGTTGGATGTTGGACGTTGGACGTTGGATGTTGGATGTTGGATGTTGGATGTTGGATGTTGGATGTTGGATGTTGGATGTTGGATGTTGGATGTTGGATGTTGGATGTTGGATGTTGGATGTTGGATGTTGGATGTTGGATGTTGGATGTTGGATGTTGGATGTTGGATGTTGGATGTTGGATGTTTGATGTTGGATGTTGGATGTTGGATGTTGGCTGTTGGATGTTGGATGTTGGATGTTGGATGTTGGATGTTGGATGTTGGATGTTGGATGTTGGATGTTGGATGTTGGATGTTGGATGTTGGATGTTGGATGTTGGATGTTGGATGTTGGATGTTGGATGTTGGATGTTGGATGTTGAATGTTGGATGTTGGATGTTGGATGTTGGATGTTGGATGTTGGATGTTGGATGTTGGATGTTGGATGTTGGATGTTGGATGTTGGATGTTGGATGTTGGATGTTGGATGTTGGATGTTGGATGTTGGATGTTGGATGTTGGATGTTGGATGTTGGATGTTGGATGTTGGATGTTGGATGTTGGATGTTGGATGTTGGATGTTGGATGCTGGATGTTGGATGTCGGATGTTGGATGTTGGATGTTGGATGATGGATGTTGGATTTTAGATGTTGGGTATTGGATGTTGGATGTTGTATATTGGATGTTTGATGTTGGATGTTTGATGTTTGATGTTTGATGTTGGATGTTGGATGTTGGATGTTGGATGTTGGATGTTGGATGTTGGATGTTGGATGTTGGATGTTGGATGTTGGATGTTGGATGTTGGATGTTGGATGTTGGATGTTGGATGTTGGATGTTGGATGTTGGATGTTGGATGTTGGATGTTGGATGTTGGATGTTGGATGTTGGATGTTGGATGTTGGATGTTGGATGTTGGATGTTGGATGTTGGATGTTGGATGTTGGATGTTGGATGTTGGATGTTGGATGTTGGATGTTGGATGTTGGATGTTGGATGTTGGATGTTGGATGTTTGATGTTGGATATTGGATGTTGGATGTTGGATGTTAGATGTTAGATGTTGGATGTTGGATGTGTAATGGACACTGATCCTGCTAGTGAGCTACTTATAGCCTGGTATCGAGCCTGGCAGTTATGTGTGCGCTTCAGCCATGTGTGACCAGGTAATTTCTCCAGATATGTACGCAAATGAGACTATGTAATCGGAACTAAACAAACGAAGACGGAGAACAGAGACTCTTTATCTTAAGTTTTTGAATATTTTGTTTTTATTTTTGAAATTATTTGAAGATTTTAATTTATGCAAATAATTTTCAAATTTTTTAAATTTTTAAATTTTTTATAAACATTAATTTTTGGAAAATTTTTTTGAAATTTTTGATTTTTGAACATTTTGTAATTTTAGAAATTTTGATTTCGTGTAATTTTAGAATGGTTTTTGTTAATTTTAAGTTGCATAATTTTAAATAATTTTTTTGATTTCAAATGTTTTTAATTTTTTTTTCTTAGTTTTTAAAATATTTTGTTTTGGAGATTTAAGTTTTTTCTGTATTTTTGAAAAAAATTAAAATTTTGTAAATTTTTTGTAAATTTTAAATTTTTAAGTTTTAAATATGTTGTTGACATTGTTAATATTTTGTAAATCTTAAATTTTTAAACTTGTTTGTTTTGTCACGTATTGTTGCCACGTATTGTCAGTTTGTGTTTTTTTTTTAATTTAAATTTTAATGTTTGAATTTTAAATCTGTTGAAAAGTTTTGGATTTTTTTTAGCAACTTTTATTTAATTTTGGTAGAAAATGTTTTTTTAAATAATTTTGTATTTTTTTGTTAAATTTATGGTAATTTTTTTGAAAGTTTTAAAATTATTTTTTTGAATATTTATTTTTCAAATTTATTTTATTTTTATTGAAAATTTTGAAATATTTTAATTTTCTTTGTAAATTTTGAGTTTAATATCGTAGTTTATTTAAGTTTCAAATTTAAATTTTTTTGAATTTGGTTAGACTTTCAATTTTTTGAATATTATAAAAATTTTGTTTTGAATTCTGAATTTTTAATTTTTGATTTTTTAAATAACTCCAACCGTTGTTCATAGTAGAGGTTAGAGTAAGGTTGTTCTAGTAAATTTTTTTTTGAACCCTAGAATTTTATTTAGTTTCCTAATTGTTTTGATTTTTTGAATTCTTCTAGGATTTTTAATTCATATTTTGGGAATTTTTTCAACTTATATGTAAATTTTTTTCTAAATGGAATGTTTCGATTTTTTTGTTATTTTGGATTTTTTAATTTTATCTAAATAATTGTTGTATCTAAATAATCAGTTGCAAATGTGATGAATCTTTTTTCGTCCACCGTGTATTTTCCTAAACTCATTATTTACTGATATCATTGTGGTTATATTTTGTTAAAATTTTAATGTATATAACCTAATCTGCTTTACTATTTTAATTTTTTTTATCAAACGAAAATAAAGAAATAAGGAAATGATGACGCACCTTGCATTTAAAAAAAAAAATATCATATTAAACGTAATCATATAACTTTCCTTTGTAAAGTTTTTTTTTCTGTTATACATTTAAATGAGAAAAAATGAAACAGACATATTCTCTTGCCAATGGTTTTTTTTATGCTTTAATACTTCAACAAAAACTTGTTGTACGTTTCGATGATAAACGAATGAAAGAGATATAATGAATCCATGAATCAACTTTTGTCTTTTTTAGTCTTAAAAACAAAATAATATTTATGTTAGCATATTGCTTAATTTGATTTAGTTAGTTTTTTTGATTTCAAAGAAAAATCATTAAATATTTAATTCGGTTCATAATTTATTAAAGTAGTTGAATTTTGATATCAAATCAAAAAATATATATAATTTTGAAGTTCATGCTCGATAATTGTTTAAACTAGTAATTGTTGTTTGATTTCAAATCAAAATTTAATAATAAAAAAAATGAGATTCAGTTATTTTTTGATATTAAATCAAAAATAAAAAATTAAAATTAAGTTAGTTTTTAATTTCCAAGAAAAAAATGTATATTTTTGGAAGTAATTGTTTGATATTTAAATAAAAAAAAAACCTTTGATAAAAATTAAAATTGAATTTTTAAATTAAAACATTTTGTGATGATAAATTTGTTTTGGTTAATATAATTAATAAAAGTTTGTTTTAAATTAAAGAAAAAAAGAATTTATATCTTGAAAAATAAATTAACCCTAAATCTGTAATTGAACTGTTTCTTTTGGTGTATAATAAAGTGGAAAATTAAGAATTTCAAGTATACCTAATACTTAATATATTCAAGAAAGCGGAACACATATATTTTTGCTGGAAGAATCTTTGGACATGCAATTAAAAATGTATGCTATGCAGACGTACGGTGCCTTTGAATACATTGGTGATGTAGTTATTTGTTCAGAACCATCAATTGAACCAACATTATATGCAGATAGTATATTTGATTTTCCGTTCGATTTAACAGTGTAGAACGTATAGGGTTATTATAATAATAAAATTACCAACAAATCCGATAAAGCATATATGCACAAGAGTTGTCGGTTTACCGGGTGATAAAACTATAGTTCGAACATCATTTGGTTTTGGTCCAGTTTCAAATAGTTATAAACATAATTCAAAAGTTGGATACAAATTATGAAAACGATAAAATCAATTTCGATGAATCCAAAGATCTAGACAATTTTGGAAAACATAAATAAAAAAATAGAAGGAAAACAAGCTCGCTTGTTTGCACCATTGAAGTCAACAAAAAGCTATAAGATTAAGGTTAGATTTAATTTTTCTATTTTATTGTCATAAAATTTTTGAATTTTCATTGAGTATATTATAAGACCATCATGCTCTTATAAACAAGTAAATTTATTTAGATATTTTTCCCTGGTAGAGTCTGCGTACGCTTCTTCGTGTATCATTTAACAATTTTTTAAAAAACCCTTGGATAAATAGAAACCATAGGTATCTATTTATGAATTGAAAAGCCCAGGCTTTACAATATTAGAATCAACTTTCAATAAATAGTTTAAGCTCCATAGGCTATATTTTTTAATTTAAATAAAATAGACTATCCATAAATAATTTAACCTCAACAGGTTATAACTTAATAACTTAAATAAATTACCAAGATCTATAAAATAATTTGAATTTTGATTCAAATATGCTTCGTATATAATTGTACAAAAAAAATTAAACATTCAGCAATCAATTATTTGTATAAACACTCATTTACAGACTAAACGGATCAATTTAAATGTATCGAGAAATTACACAATTTTTATGTCCGAAGTGATTGCTCAATGACCTACTTATCAAATCCCAAATCTATCTATTTTAAATACGAAAACACTCACCTGGTGTCCTTCGAAGAGAAGCTTCCCAACGCTTGACTTCCGGATACATTTAAAAACTAAGAAGAAATGATTCTAAATCTGGGCATGCAATGTTATTCATCTAAGCAACACCAGATCCGCATTCAACGTCGTACTCTGTTACCTCTGTTACCACCATCAATGCAGCAAACATCCGATTTTATATTTCGTTCTTATTAGTTTCAAGGTAAACAAGTATATATCAAGAACAATGCACAATTTCAAGCACAATATATCTCAAGCACTAACATAACGAAGTGGTTCATTCACCTAAAATAGCACACTGTCACTTTATCCTACAACAATAAATTAATCAACAACAAACAAGCTCACTCGTTCAGTTTTTGTTTCTGTTTCATTTGCAATTACCAGATATACGTACCGCTTTTTTTAAAGAAAAATGTACACGCTCAAAATTATCCAATATTTTTTTTTAATAAAAAGTGTTGTGTAACTTAGGAATTACAAAATGTGTCACAACAACACATAGATACCTTTTAAGATCCAGGTCCCACAACACCATGCGTCTTGAGGTATAGGCGGACGCTTTTTTTAAATCTTTGTCGATTTAAGGCACTCGAGACTATTGATTCGGGCAAAGCATTCCATTTGTACGATGTACGTACAAAGAAATCCCTTTGCATTCTTTTACTATGACAGTGAGTAATCTCGACAGTCCGACCACCTGCACAAACCGATTGACGAGTCAAACGGGGAAAAACATATGTCTGAGGCATTATGGACCTGATTTCATCTGAGCACTGCTGGTGACGATATTTATAAAAAACAACGAGATCAGCAACAGTGCGACGATGTTGTAGGGAATCAAGATCTAATGTTAAATCTCGATCACCAACAATTCGTATAGCACGCTTTTGAACAGAGTCCAAAAGAACTAGGATATTAACAGATGCAGCGCCCCAAACTTGACAACATTACTCCATACAGGGACGAATACAGGACTTATAAATGTGGAGTAGGTGATGCGAAGTAAAATATTTTTTACATCTTTTGAGGAGGCCGAGTTTTCTTGACGCGCCCTTTGCCATGGCCATTACATGATCGTTTCAGAGTAAGTCATTAGAAACAAAATCAAATCACCGAACTGAGGTAATGAGTGATTTTTTCCCCCTTTCTTTGTTTTAATTAATTCTCGTTATTGGTATGATGAATGCTTACACGCGTTACACATGCCTCTTCAAGGGTGGTGTAATGTTTCAAATTGAAATTGAAATGTATAAATCAAATGTCTGATCATCTAGAGTTAAATCAATTACTTCGGTCTGAAAGACCTAAGTATTTCATTCATGAGCTAAAAGTGAAATTCTTAACCCCACTTTTTTTGGAATTTCTCGACGTTTTAGGACCTACTAATTCTAAAAAAGCAAAAAAATTTGTATGTCTGTCTGTCGGCCGGCCGTTACAACCGACGCAATCTAGAAAATGCCTGAAGAGATTTAAAAAATTTTGAATTCTATAAATAGGTACACTCAATGGCCGAAAGGGCGATGTGTTCGATAACTGTACCAAAAGTGTGTCAAAAAAATTGTCAAGTGTGTCATAACAAGGTAATATGCATATTTTTTGCTTAAAAAACGTTCATTTTAAGTGATAATGAATAGGAACAAAGAATGTGGAGAAATCTGGGTGGTTGGGATTTATAACGTAATCATGGTCCATGGTCCAAGGGTTAATAATTTGGATCATATGTTTAATGTTTTATCTACACCTATGGTAAATGCAATCATAATTAGACTGTAAAATACGTTATGTCTATAATTGATTATATTGTGCCATTTTTTTTGGTTTCAATTATTTATATGATCGAGTTTTATTTGCAAAAAGGAGAAGTATTAAAACTGGATAAAGTTGAAATTGTTTTTGGCGAATTTTTATTTGGTTTGCCTTTTTTGGAAAAAGATGTTTGATTGGGGATTCGGATTTGTACTTTCACCTAGTAAAGTTGTGAGAAATTTAAAAATTGAAAAGACTAACTTGATTGTTAGAGTTTATGATAGAGTTTATGTTAGCTTAATCATTAATTTATTTTGTGGATTAGTTCTAATAGTTAATTCAATATATTTATTGAAGTTGAGAAAAGTTGTGCAAAGTGTGCTAACAAATTTATGCAATCTTTATTAAATAACATAATTAATATATGTTATTGTGTTGTGCTTTACAAAAAATCCGTGCACTATGACCTATTTATTAGTTGGGTCTTCTATTCGCTTGAAAATGATAATCTCGATAGTTAAAATTATTTGAAAACAATAAAAATAAATAGTTTGACATAATATTCTGTCACCGATAGTGAATATATTATGATATAAATTATTCAACACTCAACTAAATTACTCAGGCTCTTGGTCAACGAACGGCCCAGCCACTGACACTATCCGCAACTAAATGTGCTAGACAAAGAGTGGCTCTTACATATTGGTATGTGAGATCAAAAACTAGATTATTGCTTTATAAATTTGTCAAAAAAATGTTGTTAGGTGTGTCAAAAGAAAGATTTTTATTTACTTTTCTATCCAATATTTTGGAACAAAATAAAATTAATTATTTGTATGACACGAAATTTTACTATTATTATTGAAAATTATGGCATTATCACTTTGTCAAAAAAATGTTGTCTTTTTTTTCCCAAATTTTTGGAAAAAAATAAAATTAATGGTTTGTATGACATGAAATTTTATTATTATTGTAGAGCATTATGGCATTATAGGCTTGTCAAAAAAATAATGTCAAGTGTGTCAAAAATGATTTCATTTATTTTTGTAGCCAATTTTTTGGAAAAAAAATTCAGCTGGTTTTATGACGTAAATGTAATTGAAAATGAAATTGGACATGGAAATTTTTGAATTTGTTATAGTTTTGAAATATTTTTGGAATTTTGAAAAAAGTTTGTGTTTTTGATTTTGTAATAATTTTTGCAATATTTTTATAATTTTGGAATAAGTTTAAATTTTTGATTTTATCATAATTTGTGGAATTTCGTAAAAAGTTACAATTTTTTCAATATTTTTAGAAGTTTTGGAAAAGTTTTAATTTTTGATTTGGTTATAATTTTTGCAATATTTTTAGAATTTTGAAAAAAAACAATTTATATATATTTTTAGAATTTTGAAAAAAGTTTCAATTTTTGATTTTGTAATAATTTTTGGAATAATTTTGAAATTTTAAAAAATTTAAAATTTTTGATTTTATTATAATTTTTAGAATTTTGAAAAAAGTTACAATTTTGCAATATTTTTAGAATTTTGAAAAGAGTTTTAATTTTTGATTTTATTATAATTTTTGGAATACTTTTAGAATTTTGAAAAATTTTAAATTTTGATTTTAGTATAATTTTTATAATTTTGGAAAAAATTTCAATTTTTGATATTGTTGTAATTTTTGCACTATTTTTGGAGTTATGGAAAAAGTTTGAATATTTGAATTTTTGGAATATAATTAGAATTTAGAAAAAGTTTAAATATTTGATTTTGTTATAATTTTTGCAATATTTTTAGAATTTTTGAAAAAAGAGTTAATTTTTGATTTTGTAATAATTTATGAAATATTTTTGGAATTTGAAGGAAATATGAATTTGTGATGTTGTAATTTTTTCTCGAAATCTTAATTGAGAGGTTTTTGAGTAGATTTCAGAGTGTTTAATCTTTTCACTAAATTATGTTAATTTATGATCTGTTATAATTTTCCGGCAACGTATTGATGTTTCGGTAGGTTTGTAATAAATTTGTAAACAGAGATAAAAAATACTTGTCTTTTAACCAAAAGTTATGTTAAAGGACAAGTGTCGTTAAAGGTTATGTTATGTTAAAGAACAAGTTACGGTATCGCTGCACAAAACTAAAAATCATGTCCTCATAAAAGATTTTTGCCGAAAACTATATCAAAAGCCTTAACCCAGACAGAAGTCTTGATATATCAGAGCTTGAGATTTCAGCCCCTCCATATTTTTCATGTTTACGTTGCTGCAACATATCCACAACAGATTAAGATGTTTTTTTTAAATAATATAACTAGGACTAGCGGGCAAGATGAAGCATTTAATGTTTGATAACAAATGTATAACCGTATTGTATTTTAAGAATTCGTTTTATTTCAATTATTTTTTTTTGGTAATCAATTTTTATAATTAAAGTCATATTCAGAATCTAATGCTATGTGCCTCACACTAACAGTTTTTGCAAAACCACTGACTTTTCTAATTAATTACATATGGTATTCATAGATGTCATTCGTATCAAACGTACAACCTGTGCCTGACCTCATATTTAAATTAGAATCTTTTTAAATGTCAAAATTTGTAAACATTGTCATAATGGAGAATGATAATGAAATTGTGTTTGGGAGCTTGTTTTTTTAAAATACTAACATCATACCGAATATTTTCTTTTGTATAAATGAATTATTTTACATTTTTTTTAAATAACTGTTTTTAAATAGATTGACGTTTCAATGAATTGACAACTAAATTGAAAAGCAAGCTGGCGAGGAAACTTTTTGTCCGCTGTCTGGTGGTCAATAGCGCAACTTGGGTATGAAATGAAAAGTCACTGATTTAGCTCAAAAAGGTGGTGTGAGGCACACAGCATAAGTCACATATTAAAATTTAAAAAAATTAAAAACTAGAAATAGTCCTTTCTCCCCTATGAGCAACATAGGGTACCACTAAGACAATATTCAAAGGTGAAGGCTGAATTTTTATCCTCGTCCTTTATCCTGGCATAGGTGCAGTGAGCCCATTTTCCGCATGCCGAATAAACAGACCAGCTTTCATTAGAGTCGAAATACAAGTTTTTGCAATAAAAACTTACAGTAAGATGATATTGTAAGCTGCAAACGGAAGTTCACTGGTATCCCGCGCTGTCATACTGGCAGATCATAGAAAGATCTGTTTGTCCGAACTGCATATAAATGGAAAAGTTTGCCGGAATCCATAGTCTCAGGTGAATTCAATTCGCAGAGGTTTAAAAAAAAAGCGTTTATCAACACCTTAGGACGCAAGCTGTTGTAAGACTTTGGTCTTAAAAGGTATTTTTGTGTTGTTTTGACACATATTCTAAACCCTATAACACATCACTTTAAAAAAAAATTATTCTTAATTAGTTCGATAAAACCGGTTAAAATATTTGCAGTAAGCTATTGCATCACTTTATTTGAGTAGTAACCCTTGTAAAAAAAATTGATAGAAAACGATAGAAACCTATAGACCGTTTTCTATCGTTTCCTATGCGGTTTTTGAATGAGAATTAATGGGTTGGAATCGTTTTTTCCCATAGAAACGGTTGCGGACTCTTACGTTTTGCCTTTTGTGGCGGACCCAATTTCTATCGTTTTTGGGTGTTTCTTATCGTCTAGTAAAAATCTAGTAAAAAAATAGAACCGTTTTCTATCGTTTCCTATGCGGTTTTTGAATGAAAATGAATGGGGCTGTATCGTTTTTTTCCGAAAGAATGTTTGTATCGCTTTAATCGTTTCCTATCGTTTTTTGGTAGATTATCTGAATCGTTTTCAATGGGTTATTTCACATTATTTTTTTTCTGTCAATTTCTATCCGTTTTAATCGTTTCTTATCGTAAAAGCCGAATTTCAGTGCAATATCCTATCGTTTTCAATGGGTTATTTCACATTATTTTTTTTTCTGTTAATTCCTATCCGTTTTAATCGTTTCTTATCGTAAAAGCCGAATTTAAGAGCAATATCCTATTGTTTTGAATCGTTTTCAATGGGTTTTTTCACATTATTTTTTTTTGTTTATTCCTATCCGTTTTAATTGTATCTTATCGTAAAAGCCGAATTTCAGTGCAATATCCTATCGTTTTCAATGGGTTTTTCCACTTTATTTTTTTTTCTGTTAATTCCTATTCGTTTTAATCGTTTCTTATCGTAAAAGCCAAATTTTAGTGCAATATCCTATCGTTTTGAATCGTTTTCAATGGGTTTTTTCACATTATTTTTTTTAATTTAAAAATTCAAACTTTTTCCAAAATTCTAAAAATATTCCAAAAATTCTTACAAAATCAAAGATTGAAACTTTTTTCAAAATTCCAAAAATATTTCAAAAACTATAACAAATTCAAAAATTTCCATGTCACATTTACGTCATACAAAGTACAAACAGCTAAATTTTTTTTCCATTAAATTGGCTAAAAAAGTAAATGAAAATCATTTTTTTGGCATACTTCACAATATTTTTTTAACAAACTTATAATGCAATAATCTAGTTTTTGGTCTCGCTTACCAATCCCAATCATCAAGATTTGTTCAAATTCAATGTTTCTATTCGTAATCACTTAAAATGAACGTTTTTTAAGCAAAAAATATGCAAATATCCTTGTTTTGACACACTTGACGATTTGTTGACACACTTCCGGTACAGTTATGGAACACATCGTCCTTTCGGCTCTTCCCATTAGGTAAACCTATTTTTAGAAAAAAATTTTGGAATACGTCCAGCAGTTTTTATAGATTTCGTCGGCCGGCCTGCAGACAGACATACATTTTTTTTTTTTTTGCTCTTTTAGAATTAGTAGGTCCCAAAACGTCGAGAAATGCCAAAAAAAGGGTGGGTAAAAATATCACTTTTGCAATGCTTAGGTTTTTTCAAAACCGAAGTAATATCCCATAGGTGACGGTAGATGCTGATTGGTTTGTTTTATCTTGAAAAAATTTCAATCGTAAATTTCAGATTCAAACCGATAGGAATCTGATGGCGTAAAAATACGATAGGTTACGATTAGTTTTACATCTGGAATGTACGATAGAAAACGTTTAAAAACTTGTTTAGTTTTACCAAAATATTTCAATCAAAAACTTCAGATTCAGAACGATTAACAACGATAGAAATTCTATCGGAAAAAACCCATTGAAACCATATCTGAAATATCCCATAGGTGACGAATGATGTTGTTTGGTCTGTTTTTCTTGAAAAAATTTCAATCGGAAATTTCAGATTCAAACCGATAGGAATCTGGTGGCGGAAAAATACGATAGGTTACGATTGGTTTTACATATGAATTTCAATCGTAAATTTCAGATTGCAGCCGATAGGTATCTGAAGGCGGAAAAATACGATAGGTTACGATTGGTTTTACATTTGGAATGTACGATAAAAAACTATTCAAAACTTGCTCAGTTTTACCAAAAAATTTCAAGTCGTGATCTTCAGATTTAAAACGATTAACAACGATAGAAATTCTATCGTAAAAAAACCATTGAAACCGAAAAGTAAAAAATCCTATTGATAACGATAGATTACGATTAGTTGATTTCTCCTGAAAACATCTCAATCGTAAATTTCAGATTCAGCCCGATAGCAATCTAATGACGGGAAAATACGATAAGTTACGATTGGTGCTATATATGTAATGTCGGATAGAAAACGATTCAAAATTTTTTCAATTTCACCAAAAAAAATTTCAATTGTGATCCTCTGATTCAAAACGATTAACTACGATAGAAATTCTATCGTAGAAAAACCATTGAAGCCGAAAACTTAAAAATCCTATAGGTTACGATAGATTACGGTGCGTTTTCTATCTGGCAGATATAGTCTATGCGTTTAGAATAATTAAATCCGATATAAACGGATAGCAAACGATAGAAAACTATTCGTTTTCAATCGTTTTCTATCGGTTTCTTTCGATTTTTTTTATAAGGGAATAGAATAAAAAACATTTAGGATGGTGGTTTTGTAGTTAATGTACTTCGCCAAATAGTGGCGAAATATGAAGACGTGACATCAGGTGGTATCACGCATCTCATTGATTAATTCTTTCATGATTTAAGTCTAGTGTTCTCTTTTGCTCGATATTTAGTCGTGCATCCCTCCTTCCTCTTGGGTGGTGCAGGTCATGCAGGTTTTAAGGGAAATGTAATTTTGCCACATCAACCAATGGAAAACTTATTTCCTCTTCTTACTCAACCAATACGTCAAGACTGATAATTACCATCTCGTAATCTGATGAAAATCATATGAATTACTAAATAACACTATATTTTCCCGAAAAAGACTGCAAGATAACCCAATCATAAAAACGATAAAAATTTACAACGTAACGTCATTATAAAAAAAAATCAAACTTCTTTTTAGCTAATAAACGGACTGTGAAGAATTCTCACGTTTTCAATTACCAAAGATGGAATTCTCATATAAATATTTGAACAAAAATCTAAATCAATATTCATCGCATTACATAAAACCTCAAGTAAATAATCGCATAACATGTGTAAGTTTCAACGGAATCACATCAAAGAATGCTTAGTCTTAAATTTTTAATAATAATTTGTTTTAACTTAAAATTTACATTTGCACAAAATATTTCACAAATAAGTAAAAAATTTTAAATATTTTATTTATCTTAGCTAATAATTTATACTTTTATTTCAGAATGTAATGAATACGCTCAGATCAAACTTCGACCATCTACGTTCGATCCTTATGTCGCAAAAATTCGAAAAACTTTTAGTTTCGGTGTAGCAGTGAATTGTGTGGGAACTTTGATAAGTGATCAATTTGTGATTACAAGTGGTGATTGTGGTAATGATTTATTTGTAAATTTTAGTCAAGCATTTTTTGATAATGCTAATACAATAACAGAAGCGTATCCGTACTATCTAAAAGAAAATGGAGACTACAGAAATAATATTATTTTATTCAAACTTAGGAATAAAATTAAGTAAATAATTCTAATTAAAAATTAAATTTGTATAAGAAAATTTTTCTTTTCAGTTTTAATCAAGGAATACATCGACCAGTTTGTTTATGGGTTTATGATTTCGTTCCGGTAGATCAAACAATTTACTTAAAAAATAATAACGTGTTTACACGCAACCCAGAGTGTGAGTCTTTCCTATACGGTAACGGAAATAATTGATTAACAATGTTTTTTATTGTCTAACAGTAGAAGTTGTTCAGCTTTACCGACAAGATATATGTGAACTAAATGATAATCTGTATGATGAAACAAAATTTTGTTTTCATACACCTAATGGAACTTTAAGTCCAGATTTTGAGGTAAACATTTCTGATTTAAAAATATATTTTCAAGTTTGAACCGAAAAATCCATTTTGAAGCCATTTCAAGGAAGCCCGACAATGTATCACTACAAATTATATGATTTGTTTTATTTATATGGCATCTATACGAACCGAAATGATAACCTGCTCTCTGGTGTGAAACTTAACGCACAACATATTGAATGGATTGAATCAATTGTTTGGAAGGTAATAGTAAAAATTTTTGTAGAGTTTTATAGTTAATGTTCAATTGTGATTAGGAGTACAAGTCATCACTTTTAACATGTGGGGAAGTGAAAATTGAGCACAAACCATACATAACATTTGGTAGTTCATCTTTTCACGGTCAGTATCCATGGCATGTAGCTGTTTATCGACGAGAAGGGTTTAGAACAAAACGATACATTTGTGGTGGTACGATTATCAATAATCAAACTGTGCTAACTGGTAAGAGTGGTAGTTGCATTATTGCAAACGTTGTTGTTGTTAAAATTTAAATTTATTTTATTTTATTTGTTACAGCTGCACATTGTGTTGCAAATGAAAATGGTGTCACATCCCCCGACAGTCTAACGGTTGAACTTGGAAAATACGATTTAAATATTTTCTCACAAAACAGCTATGAGATTCAAGTTCAAGCAGTTCTTCCACATGAAAAATTTAATATCAAAATTTTAGAAAATGATATCGCCATTTTGAAATTAAAAAATTTTATAACATTTACAAATTTCATACAACCAATTTGTATCACGAATGACACAGAAGTATATGAAGAAAATTATGGAATTGGAATTGTTCCTGGATGGGGTCGTGATGAAAATAATTATCCTACAAATCTATTAAATCAAGCATCGTTACCGATTCGTACAAACAGTGATTGCCGTGAAAGTAATCGTAATTTTTTTCCAAATTATTTAAACGAAAATAATTTTTGTGCTGGCTATCAGAATGGAACGAACGTATGTACTGGAGATAGTGGTGGTGGAATGATATTTAAAAAAGCTGGACGGTGGTATATTAAGGGAATTGTTTCATTGGGTGTTGCCTTACCAACAGAACAACAGTGTGACATAACGCAATTAGTATTATTTACTGATGTTACAAAGTTTTATGATTGGATAATAGTCAGAGCATAAACAGAATTAATTTTATATATAAATCACAACATTACATATTTTCTCATGTTTTTTTATATGCACTTTTATAATCTTGAAAATAAAAATCAATTTGGTTTATCAAATTATTCAATTCAGATAAGAATGGAAAATGATGAAAAATTAAAAGTATTGTGCTTGAAACCAAACCCGAGATAATCAGTCCTGTGCTGTTTTTGGGCCGTATATGTTCCATACAGGAATGTAGATTTTTAACAAGTGGTGTAGTTTGAGCTAACAATTATATAATGATTTGTGTTACTAATTGTGAACAGTAATTAGTTAAATTTATATAACAAAGTGGAAGGAAGGTGAAAAATAAAAACACAACTAGTGAAAGCATTTAGAAATCAGTTAAATTCACCACCTGAGCTCGAGTTAGGCTATTTCAGCTTCAAAAATTCATTCCGAAATTCCATTGTTGTTTTCTTAATTCCTTAATTGTTCGTGATTGTGAGTGTTCGCAGAAGTATCTTTCCCTCAATATTTGTTCTTCTGCGGTATTCGATTTATTGAAGTCAAAACTTCTTTAGGCGCACCACATACAGATTTTTCCGTAGGTAGTAAATTAAACTGATTCGTCATGCTAAAAAACGAAAGGCTAAAAATAAAATAAATAATAATCTATCATTTCTTAACGTTTGCGTTGTAAATTGCGTTGTGGATATCGTGCTCGACTGATGTGCTGTAGTTACTGAGTTCAACTCCAGGTGTGGTACATATTTTTTTATTGTTTTTTTTTTAATTTGTATTAAATACCATTAAAATAATTTTTTTTATTTATGAATTCCTAAAAATAATAAAAATTTCTTTATACGAATTTTAAAAAATTGATCTATAACGCTTTTTTTTAAAGTTATATTGCTACTGTCTTTTGCAATTTGCATTGGAGTCATCATGCTAAATAAATATTGAATATATATAAAATTGAAAGTATGTCTGTTTGTCTTTTATGCATTAATACATTAATCATCATGAAAATTTGGGAAGTTGTTGTGTACACTTCATTTGCTTTTTATTTAACTATTGTTTTAAACGGTAGTTTGCTTTGATCAATGTTTTTTTTATTGAACATAATTTTTATGAAATTAAAAATAACGTAAGAAAGATAATATAACCTGAAACAATTACATTTGTATATCAAAATTATATTTTTATGAAATTAAAAATAACGTAAGAAAGATAGCATAACCTGAAACAATTCCATTTGCATATCAAAATTATATGTTTTGGAATTTTAGCATCTTCACTAAATATGTTGTCGGTTTGGAATTGTATGTAATACATGTTTCTAAAATTAAGTGAAGACTTAATACTTGTAGCTTGATACTTGATGAAATCGATATATCGATTTAAAGCTCACAAAATTACGAGACGGAAATCGCATAAATTCTATACAAAGAAGCATAGCTTATGTATGATTAAACATTGATGGCAATCATCATAAATAAAATAATTAAAAATGGTGGCACTTAGCCGATAGTGATTTGCAAACGACAACAATGCGCATTAATACCAATGAATTTGCTTAGCTTTTCGCAGGAAAATTTGTAAAATTTAAACTTGTTGATCTATGGGCGTGACAACCACGCGTACTTTAGTCCCTGCTATTGGCATATGAGTGCTATTTTGACAATTATTTGGTTTACATTGTGAGGTTAGTGTGTGTAGCTAGCGGTTTATCGTTCTGAGTTGTTTCTCATTTATTCTACTAATACGATCCAAATACTACTAAGACTGTAATACTACTAATTGATTGCGATTGCCAATGAAGTTTTCACTTCTGCCGTGTGGTCTTAAGCACAGTCTTTGTTTTTTATTCATAAATACATAAAAATTTCGTTTTATGAATTTTAAATTGATCGATAATGTAGTTTTTTTGAGAAACTTTTTTCTGTTTACAAAACAACTAAGAAAAACTAACAAAAAATTTTTTTATATTTTTTTATCAGAAATTCAAGCTTTTAGCTTTTATTATTTTTTATATATACTCACCATCAAAAAAAGAAATTGAACCTTTCATTCCGAGATGATATCTGTATTAAGGTGCGATAGCAGAGAGAAGTGTAACAAAAAGGCGCCGAAAAACGAATCTTTTGGCTTGTCTTTATCAATCTTGTTTTTATTTAGCATGCATTGTCTTTTTATGAGTCTGGAAGTAATAATTTTTACTGGCTGATTACAGGATCATATGCTTCAGATTGGGAATCAGCTTTCCCAATTGTCGATTAAACTTTTTTGTACCACTTTTTACTTAATTTCTTAGGTTATCTTTAAATATAAGGAAAATAAATTGTTTGAGTTGAAGTTTTCTTGTGTTAAGCATTTTAGGGCAGGCGTATATTATTGTTGTAGCACTATTAATATTAACGACCGGTTTCTTGAATAAATTTTGAGTTTTCATTTGTGTTCTTTCTGTGAATCTCTTCTCCAACAATGAGTTCAGCTCGTAGATGACAAAAACCATCGCCGTCCAAAAACCGTCGCCATCACCGTTAAAGAGGATTGTGAGAGCATCAAGTCTCAAGCACCAATAACCAACCTGACTGACAACCTGACACCATGCAACCTGACTGAATTTAAAAATTGTCCAACACAGTTGTTTTTGGATTTTATGGACTTTTTAATCACATTAAAAGTATATATAAAAATTTGATTTTTATAAACAAGATTATAAAGAAAATGGTTAATAAATCTAACGATCAAGAACTTGCCGAGATCGCAGGGAGAAAACGAAGTGAATGTAATCTTCGGGACGCAATAAAAATCGTTCACACGGCTAATATGGTTCGACTTATTTTAAAAGATGGCGGGTAGCAAAAAGAGACAAAGAAACGAGGAGCTTGAATCTGAATTTGTCAAAAAACTGAGTCGAAAGCGAGTTAGATCAAACAACAGAAAAACTGAGACGATAAGGTACTCGATAATATAGAAACCGAAAAAATGTTTGTTGTTGCCTTAGTTCGGCAAGGTTTAGATGAGATAATGCTAGAACTAGTGTTCCTAACCCTTTTTGTTTTCCTAACAATAAATAACCCTATCCGAGTGATAAATGCAACACAACTTATGTACATACATTATTATGTAGATTCAATTTTCTACTCTTGAAGCTAAACAGGACAGCAATAAAAGTATGAAATCTGAGATTCTTAAGAAAGTCAACGATTTATTAAATCAACATAAGATACCGAAAACAGATATACAAAAAATAAAACAAAAAAAAATAAAAAATTCCGAAACAAAAACAAGTGCAAAACCGCAAAATATTATATGTTGAAGCTGTATAGACACAGGATATCCAATCAATAGATACTTCTGTTGTTCCACAGCACCAACAAAGCAACAAAACAGGGAGAAACACGACTGAATCAAATAGAAGTGAAATTGAACCGATTAGTGAAGCTCGTATACTATAGAGAAAGAGCGAATCCTAGTTGGTTTGGAAATGAAAAAGAAAAAGGTAAAGTGGAAGCGTGGCAAAAGACAAAACGTAAGAAAATGAGCAAACAGATATAACAGAACCAAATATTGGTAATCCACCTTCCTGTCAGGTAGTGCGATGAAATAAAATCTGGTCTCTGAACCGACGTTAGCACTTATGATGGAGGTTTGAAAGCATTATAATAAAGAAGTAAGAGCTGACCTTACTTAACTAGAACTGGCTTCTGCAATTATAAGGGGCAAAATACGCTCGATAGAGAAAAACTGAACAATCCTATCTTTAAGATTGGGGCGTAAATTGTCGTAGAGATTAGGTGAGTGATGTAAATAAACGCTGAATGTAAGAAGCAAATTCCAAACAAAAAAAACGATTTTTTGTAGAGTGGGCATCATGTATATAGTTCAAAAGTACGTTTCTATCAGTTTCTTTAAACATATATGTCCATACTATGCACACTTAAGCTGCGCAGACATATGGTCACTGTTTATTAACGGGGAGCAAGGAATAAGATTGCCCATATATATGGCATCATTCGTAGCGTGTGCACCTTGTGAAACACACGACAAACCACAAGGTAGGAGGAAGAACCTGCTACAGTTAAAATCATGAACTGCATAGCATCAAAAAAAAAATCTCTATGCATAGATACACCAATGCAGCGTAGGAGCCAAGTCTGAATATCAAGATTACAATCAAATTAAGAACACTCAGTAGTGGCAGTGCACGAGATGCGTCTCTACTCTTAAGGTGGACACCCTGGGTGCTCAGGAGTCTTACGGTGTAAGTGCGGTTGCAACTCCAATTAAATCCATTTTTAACATTTGTATGGGAATCAAACCAATCTCATATTGCAGTCTTCAGACTCTCGACATTCAGAGAAGTAAGTTTTGGGAATTAGAAAGCCCTGTGGTCAAACCTATTTTTTCATCAGAGTTGATGAGCTCGCTACAAGGTATACGTCGTACTATCACTTTATGAACGATATTCTCTGGCCTCATTCCGAGAAGAAATTAGTTAAGGAGAGACTGAATACAGTCACAGTGTGTTGAGAGCCAGAAAGAGCAAGCCCTATTAGAGAAATCTGATGTGGAACTCTTCTTGGCCTGAATTAGAATACCTTAAAGGTTCACCTTATTTGAATATATCCGACCCTGATTTGGTTGTTCGTAAATGACCTCTAGTTGGGCAATCTGATAATGTCCTGATTAGGGTGGCCTTTAGGTTACTCGGATTTTTTTTTGCATTGTACAGTTTGCGGCACCCTCCCATTTCATGTCAATAGCCATTAAAAAGTTATTTGCAAAATTCAAATCAATCTTTTAAATCTAAGGCGTGCCTCCTTTCAACTTAAAGTTGAAAGGTTTTGTTCTGGACCTTAATGTTTAAATTTTTTGTACGACACCCTCCCATTTCGTGTCAATACCTATAAAAAAATTATGTGTAAAATTTAAAATCAATCGTTCAACTCTAAGGCGTACCTCCGGCCACTTAAAGTTGAGAGGTTTTGTTCTGGTCAACTTTAACTGGCCGGCGGCACGCCTTAGAGTTGAACGATTGATTTCAAATTTTACACATAATTTTTTTATGACTATTGGCAGGAAATGGGAGGGTGTCGTACAAACAATTAAATTTTTTTTTTAAGGGCCACCCTAGTCCTGATATATAATGCCTTAACTAGGATTCGCCCCATTTAATTTAAATGATAAACTTGATCAGATTCAAGGTGGTAATAATTTACCATAGCAAGAAATCGTTGTATTTGCTTTATCCGATTCATTACAATGATATGTAATTTAATAATTATTACTTTAAAAATAAAGCAAAATTTTAAAAATGAAAAAAAAAAACGATTAAAAAAATTTTTTTTTTAATCGCAATATCTGTTTTTTTCTATGAAGTCTAATTATTTTGCTGCCTAGGCAGCAATGTACTTGCTTTGCTGCCTAGGCAGGAAAAGTGCCACTTTACTGACTGAAATATGTCTGCAAAATTTATATTTGCTGTCTATCGGAGAAAAAATATTTTAAAAATTTCTCTAATAATTACACTTTTGCGGGCTATAGGTCATTCCGTTGTCATGATACACTCAAACAATGGTACGCCCATACTACATCAATCTTTGAATATATGGTACACTCATGTAAATGACTGGAGAAATTCTGAATGTGGTATATCAATTAACGATTGTGTACTGTGATTGCATTTAATCGATGAAAATCCCCACATGATCTGTATTCTGTAATCATTATCGTATGTTTTTGCTACCATATGTATTGGCGATGACGCTTCAGTTGATGATGGTCGGCAAATTCAAAGTATGACCATATCTTCAAACACTAGTTTCGCAGCTGTATGCCTTGTCGGGTCGAGGTGTCGAGGTCTTTAAAATGGTAACCTTTTAGTTGTCAAAATATAATGAGCTACGATATGTAGGACAGATAAATCACAACGAATATTCTGCGTTAGAGCTGGCGACTCTCGAAGAATGTTGCTAATCTCGTTTTTATCTAGCATATTATTTTTATTGCTGAAACACTGGAATTGGCAATAAACGCGTTGACCGATAGAAAAGTTTCACTGCCCATTAGCTGTCTCTTAGCTAGGTCCATCATTAGATCAAATTTAGTTAAGAAGTCTGCTCCTATGTGTAATGAAGCACTGCTTCGTTTGACAATCAACGAAGTGGCATAGCAGGGCGCGCACCTAGCGAGATTTGTAAGCCCCAAAACTAGTGACAGTCTGTGGATTCGAAGAGGAAAAACCTGCTGATCCAACACAAATGAACAGTATAGTACGCTATTTTCGAAATAGAAACGGATGAAGGAAAAGTGAAGTGAAATAAGTAGGCTCTAGCGACCACCGTATATAAACAAACCGCGATCATCACGTCCAACCCCACAATTCATCTACATTCACACGCTCTCGCACCTCATACGCTCACACACACACATACCCATACTCACGATAATATACACACACGCTCTTGTACCTACCCCCATATATATACGCACACGTACATTCACACACGCACCCATTCATACATTCCTACGTACCCATATCTAAATAAAAAAGAATATGACTCACCCAATAGCTAGTCCAGATCCCACTCCTCCTCAAACCTGGCTACAACTTAGCCCATCACCTTCCCTAGGCTTAATGTTGTTCAATTATACGTTCAAAATAAAGGCTGTTGAGTCCAGAGAGCGTGAATGAATGTTAAATGGTTGGTAGAATGCAATGGATTCTATGGTGGATTAACATGAATACTAATATATCAAAATAACCCCTTTTTGCTGCAACTAATGGTACAGGCGACTGTGGATTAATAACAATAAGATGATAACATAAAACAATCGGTGCACGGAATATTAATAACAACTCGATATAATTGCAATCATTGCGTCTACGGTTCAGGTGACTGTTGCAAACGAATAATAGTAAATCCAAATAACGGTCAATCGTTCCGCCAATAGTACCGGTGTTTACCGAATACACATAATAAATCGATACAATAGCCAATCGTTATAACAACCGTTGCCACAATAATAACTGCATCCGCAAGGTCAACAAATAAATATTCGTTGAATCCCGTTTACACATCCAATAGTTGAAATTGAACGTTCATTTGGTCGTAGTCAAACAAAAAAAAAATTCGTTGTATCAAACGTCATTTATTTATACAGGAATTTATTAAAACTGGTTTACAACTTTTCTCTCTATCAGATGCTACCGAGAAAATTCAATTATCGGAACAATCAAACATATGATATGTTGTTCCACATTTATTAGAACATAAATGCAGTGGAGATTTGGTTCTAATGATTTAATGACCTTTCCCGTTGCAGAAGTTTTCGCATTTAACTATCCAATTTCAAATTCCAATATCAGTAAATTTTTATGAACCGCTACCAAAAAAAAACAATATTTTTTACCAACCGAATGAATCCATTAAAGTTTTACAAACAAAGATAATTTTTCTAATAAAATTGACTTTTAAAAGTTTTCTTATAAACACCACAAACATAAATTAATTTTTTTTTCTAATTTCTTTTAATTTTAGGACTAATTTAAAAAAAAATTGAACTTTTGTTTAATTTGTAACTACGTTTCTTTTGATTTTCAAGGAACTGACAGCATAATAAAATTAATATATTCTTCAATTTCTATTAATTTTATCATTAATCAAACAAAAAAATTGATCTAGAATATAATTCGTATCTAATACTATGTCTTGACGTAGCAATTAATTGGTTACTACAATATATTGTTTAGGTCAATTAACTATAGTTTCAGTCTTGACTAATGAAATTATTGGGCAATTATTTCGACCTGACGCTTAGTGGTCAATACTAAAACTAACTGAATACAATTTTTCAATTGTTTCAGTTTGTTCATTATTATTTTTTGTGGTACATTTTTTGAATCTAGACAATACAATTGGTAAAAAAGTTTTCGTTGTACACATTATTTTTATAACATTAATTTCACTAAAATGTCTTCAATGAACGAACAAAAGTTGAAAAAAAAACATTTTCATATAGATGAAACCCAAATACTTATCAGTATTTGGAAAGAAGAAAATATTTCAAAAATGTTTTCAAAATCTCGGCGTCATAATGAAATCTACCAACTAATTGCAGAAAAATTGAATGAGTTCGGGTTCGTTAGATCTCGGGAAGAAGTGAAAAACAAAATCGCTAATTTAAAGCAGGAATTTGGAAAAAGAAAACCAAAATCTGGTAAGCATTTTATATTTTATTGAATGTTAAAATAAAAACATCATATTGATATTGATTTCATATTTTTGTAAAGGACAAGCGGATTTTTTATGATGATCTGAATATTATTCTCGGCGCTAAAGATAAATATGATATGGATTTAGGAGACGACAGTATCCCAAGCAGCAGCTTTGATATAAGGTAAAATTTTTTTATTTAAAATTATTTTCAAAATTGAAATCGTTTGTATCAATAACATTTTTTTTATAATTTATAGCATTGATGATAACATGAGTAATAGCACAGAATCAAACGTGGTGGAATATCTCACAATTGAGCCATTAGATATTGATGCTGAAATAAGAGATGATTTATCTAATGGCAAAAAAAAATCAAAGCGCATTATTGATCAGGCGCTTGATGAATTAGTGGAAATGGGAAGAGAGAACAACAATATTCTACAAAAAATGCTAAAACTAGAAGACCGTGATGAACGTCAAAAAAATCAAGAAGAGACTGACAACAAACTTTCTAACGCCTTAATAAAGTTTTTAGAACATCAATCTAAATGATTTCATATTTGTTTTTAAACTTATTTAATTTAAAATTTTTAATAATAAATGAAATTACAAATTATATAACGAATTTTATTTAAAAAAGAAAATTAGTAGTCAATACCAGAGTCTGCATAAAGCTGTGTAGCTGGTACATCGCGTTTTTGCTGTCCACTTGTTGTACGTATTTCACGATAGACTGAGGGACTGCAAGGAAATCTTGTTCTTCAGTTGCAGACCTCTCCAACCACCTCTCATAAAATGGACATTTATACTTTATGCGCATTATCAAACTTTTCATCGTTCGAATAACCGCAATAGTATTCTTAATAAAGGAAAAAAGATATTTCAATTTAAATATTCATAATTTTAATTACAATTCTAATGATACTTACGGATGGCATTATATCTGAATGAAACAAACAAAAAACTTTTTATAAAATATTTTGAATTCAAAAACAACTATTTTCTATAACAATATACTAATGTCATTTGGAGCAACTCAAGTGTTGCAAGCGTCAATAACGAGAACTAAGATAATTGACTCCAATAATTTGAGTAGAAAACATAATTATTGTAGTCTTCAATTATTGCCGTATTTTACGTCTTCACGCATCAATTAATTGGAGTGTAGGATAATTGTAGTCAATTAATTGCTACGTCAAGACATAGTATAAGTTAATTTTGCTATCCACGGAACTGACAGCACCAAAATGATTATTTTCTTTAATTTCTTTTAATTTTATCATTAATTAAACAAAAGATTTGAACTAGTATATAATTTGTACCTAAGTTATTTTTGATATCCACGCGTATAAACGTCAAAACAACCAAATCCCATCAGAGATGAAAAAGAAATATCAGACTAAAATTAAGAGGGCCTCTATCGGCTGGTATTTATATCTCGAGAAAGACCGTTTTTAAACGACAACAAAAAATGGTAGGCATTATCTGGTAGCTTTTAATTTTTTTTAAGATAATGAAACCGACTAAGGAGATTGCACATCTGCTTCGTAACAAACGTGACCAAAAATATGTAAAAGATGATTATGAATTGAATGTAAGAAATTGTGTTCGAAAAAGGAATAAAAACAATCTCAAAAGTTCTTGGCATTAAGGTAAACGATCAGTAATATATTGAGCTCAATTTATAAAATAGTGCATGTGAGAAGATAGAGCGACTCTAAATTAAAGAGATTGTACAACTGCTTCGTAACAAATGATAGGACAAGAAGAAACAGCGACGGTAAAAAGAACGGATAATTCAAGATGAATATCTACATTTAGTCGAAGATGTTTGGTTCCGTACGATTTCATGACTAAACCGTTAGCGGCTGACAGTTTTTCTTTGTCGTCTGGTAAGTTTTGCAAAAAGTTATAGTATGTTATGACCGAGATGTCTACACCAGTATCAATCAGAAAATTTAGTTTATTATTTGAATCAAAAATAAATAAGCAACGTGAATTGAATACTTGAGCCTTTTTGATTGATTTATTTGATTCTTTGACTTATACTGGCGTGGCTCTCGGAATGTTCCTGCTAGTTTGTACAAATCGAAAATTGGTAAGATATGGCAGAACATAAGTCTATTGTTTGTGAGTCGTAGGACTGCATAGCGCCTTGTTGCGCGACGTTAAACTTGTCAAAATTGTGTGTAAGTCTGGCGATTTGTAACGGGCTTGATCTTATCCGCTATTCCCGTTAATTTCAAAACTTTATTTTTTTCGAACATTGAAGTGGTTATGAAGTTTACGTATACATAACTGCTGCAAAATTGATGCCGAAAAAGATTCGGAAGAACTCACTAACAATTTCATTGACCGATGGAATTTCGATTGTTTCTAATCAACGATTGTTTCTAATCGCTAAGCAAATGACACACAATGAGCAATTTTTTAGCGTTGCGTTAAGGTGAGAGGCAGACGGATTTTGTATTATATCGAGAATGGAAACCACTACGTCCTGCGGAATACCAGGGACCACATAGCCAACCAAGCGGCCGACAAATAGCGTTATCTTTATCGTGACTGCTAGAATATCGAAATCATCCTTTGACGTATTATCGTGGGTAATTTGTTGCACGTCTGTCTTTTTAATGTAATGGCCTGGTCTTTTTAATGTAATGTAATGGCCTTTTTAAAACAAACAAAAGTTTTACAGAACTGTCCACCTCAACAAATTATTTGCGTTCGGTTTGGCTTGACATGTTGTATAGTGGGTCCCCAATATTGAAGTTGGGGCGTCGAGTATTTACATTTTTTTACGGCGAATAAGGAAATAAGAACACTGCAAAACTGACTGGTGTTGACAAGTTAGGTAACAAAGTTAATTTTTGTTTTTTGTGTCGAATAAATTTGATTGATTTGTTTACTTTTTCTTATGCGATCGTTTGTGGGGGTGAGTATCAAACCTACACTCCTGCCTCCCTATAACAATTTGTTTGATTTCTCCTTCATCAACGGGAAACAAATGACATAAAAGGTATTACTAACTGTCATCACTTATTAATTTTGACTCGATCTCTCCATAAACAAAGCTATCGAATTTTTCGAAAGAAACTTTTCATATTGAGTAATTAATAAGAATTAACCTAAATTCGACTTCGGAAGATTTTATAATTTTCGACACCAAAAAAATGCCGAATTAGAATTAAAAAATAGATAATTCGATTTAAACGGATTTCACTGTTGTTCAAAAATATTCCCCAGGTCAAATCAAATGAGAGTGCAAATAACTTATATAATCCACGTCTTTTAAGCTGTCGAATTATATGTTTTTCACAGCTTCAAAACTCAAATATTGAAATTAAAATCAATATTTAAGTAAATATTAATCTTGTTTTAAAAAAATACAAAAACTGTTTAGTTAAACTCAAAGTTTCAAGTCATCAACACAAATCCACTAATGTTGAATCTTAAAATTTTCTTTATAATTAGTGCCAGCTTAAATTTCACATATTCACAAAATATTTCACAAATAAGTTAATAAAATCTTGGAAATAAATTAAATTATTATTTTAACATAAAATATTATTACAGAATGTGATGAATACGCAACAATCGTGCTTAAACCAGACCGAATCAATGCCCATCTTACCAATATTCGGAAAACTTTTAGTTTTGGATTGTCAATGAAATGCCTTGGTGTGCTTATCAGTGATCAATATCTCTTAACCAGTGGTGGTTGTGGTAATGATTTATTTGTAAATTTAAGTCAAGCAATTTTTGAAAACGGTTATAACACGATAACGGACACGTTTACATATTATTTGAAAGAAAATGAAGACTACAGAAATAATGTTGTGTTACTGAAGTTACAGGAAAAAATTGAGTAAGCGAACTGATTAAAATTTATATGAATCTTAAAACAATAAAATATATTAACTAGTTTTGATCTTGGACAACATCGACCAGCTTGCTTATGGTTATATAACTCAGTTCCGGAATATCAATATATTTATTTGAGCAGCAATGCCATCCTCGACAGGCAAAAATACTGTGAGTAACTCTTAATTCACTTGTTAAAAAATTAAATTATTAATATTACAGTAGAACCTGTTGAGGTATTTGGAGATAATATATGTAGAAAATATGATAATATTTATGATGAAAAAAAGTTTTGTTTTCATGCATTTAATCGAACATTGCCGGATTTTGAAGTAATATTATACAACAATTATATCAAGCAAAATTAGTTATCAAAATTCAATTTTTTAGCCATGGGAGGGAAGTCCAATCCTTTATCATTTTAATTATTATGATTTATTTTATCTAACTGGAGTCTATACAAATCGTAATAATGGTTTGTTGTCTGGGGTACAACTAAATGCACAACATATTGAGTGGATCGAATCAGTTGTATGGAAGGTAAGCTAATGATCTTCAACTTCATATTACAAAACCGGAATTTAATAGGATTTTATGTTAAGGAGTTCAAGGAATCGCTTTTGAGCTGCGGGGAAGTAAAAGTTCAACATATACCATACATAACATATGGAAGCTCAACTTATCAAGGTCAATATCCATGGCATGTAGCAGTATATCGCAGAAAGGAGTATGGAACAAAACAATACATTTGTGGTGGAACAATTATCAACAATCAAACAGTGTTGACGGGTAAGGATGTGAATAAAATTTTGAAAATGTTTTACTAATTTTTTTCCTAATAATTCTGCAGCTGCACATTGTGTAGCGAATGAAGATGGTGTTATATCACCAGACAGTCTAACGGTTGGACTTGGAAAGTACGATTTAAATATTTTCTCACAAAACAGCTATGAGATTCCAGTTCAAGCAGTTATACCGCATGAAAAATTTAATATCAAAATTTTAGAAAATGATATTGCTATTTTGAAATTGAAAAATTTTATAACATTTACAAATTTCATACAAGCAATTTGTATCACGAATAATACAGAAATTTATGAAGAAAATCATGGAATCGGAATTGTTCCTGGATGGGGTCGTGATGAAAATAATTATCCGACAAATCTGTTAAATCAAGCATCGTTACCGATTCGTACAAACAGTGATTGTCGTGAAAGTAATCGTAATTTTTTTCCAAATTATTTAAACGAAAATAATTTTTGTGCTGGTTATCAGAATGGAACGAACGTATGTATTGGAGATAGTGGTGGTGGAATGATATTTAAAAAAGCTGGACGGTGGTATATTAAGGGAATTGTTTCGTTAGGTGTTGCATTGCCGATGGAACAACGATGTGATATTTCTGAATTAGTATTATTTACCGATGTCACAAAGTTTTATGATTGGATAATGTTAAAAGCATGAAGATGATTTTTAGAATTAATTATTTTGAATTTTCTTTGTTGTATAGTTAAAAAAAACAAATTTTAGTTTTTAATTTGTATTTCAAGTTATGTAGTGTTTATTTGTTTTTTACTTTAATTTTATTTTCCAAAATAAGTGTTCAAATTTGGGTTTCCCATTTTGCGATCGCTATGATTTTATCAATTTATCTTTTAAAACCTAGGTCTCACGATCACGTGCATTATGAGGTGTTGATGAACGATTCCAGCAAAAGCAAAAAATGTTGTCACTGATCTTGGTAACCATAACATGTACCGTGCTGCACTATGAGCTTAATCGAATAACAGTATTATATTTTGTTATTAAATCGATAGTGTAACCACACATAAAGCTAATTAGTATTTTTGGTAAATGATAATTATATAATCTTTGTAAATAAGTGATTGTATTGTATATAGCCGAGCTTAGAGTTATACGGAAAACATTATGACTGGCGACGAGGAAAACCGGTAAGATTGTGATTGTGTTTGTGCTAGTTCGACTGTTGAATTGTTTAAACTGTGAATGCGTGATCATCGATTAATTTAAACCAAAATATCAACTGCAGTCAATACGTATTGCAAGGCTAGAATTTGGTTACTATAACCATAAATTGGTGACCCAGATTACAGACAATAAAAGAAAAAACAAAAAATCCAAAATACAGGCATGAACCCTTTCGACAAGTTTAATCCTGCTCAAATTTATTTCTTATCGGAAAAAGAGCTTCAAGCTCTAGTTAATGAACGGGCTTGAGCCTTTATGGCCTAAGTTGACGTAGCTAAAGGAGCCTCTACCATTGATGTATAAGGACCTTAAAATGTTTTTTGCCATCTTGTTTTGTAGAACCAAAATATCAAGAGGCAACCCATATAAATTAAATTTCAGTAGAAGTTCCTCCTTTCTGGTAAGACTAACCAGAAACTTTGTTCACTATTTTAAAAGAACAATTCCGCATCTTTCGCATTAAATCGCATGATGGGTATATAGATATATTTTAATGTTACCACCCAGATATTTATTCCCTTATCTGGAACGTTTTTAATGCATCTAAATGAACAAACTCTTTTGACCAGGTGAAATCAGCCCTTATTCAACGTCTTATCTCTAACACTGTACGGATTGCATTTGACACGTGCTAAGATATTTTAAGCGAAGTGCTCCGTGAGGCACAAAACGCATTTCTGAAGAAATTCTCAATTTGCTCTCAAAATAAAAACTTTCTGCCTCCGTCTGCTCAGCCCAAGCTGTGGCTTACCTTGAACTAACTCCGGTAGCCAATATTTTAATCTCATCTACGCTGCCGATGAAGAATATTCTATCAAGCAATTACTCTAATGAAATAACTTCTGTAACTGGGAAGTTCAAGTTCTTCTCGCCTCAAGGTGTCTACTACGGTGGCTCTTAGGTTACTCTAGAATTTTTTTTGCATTGTACAGTTTTCAGCACGCTCCCATTTGATGTCAATGCTCATGAAAATATTATTTGCAAAATTTGAAATCAATCGTTTAACTCTAAGGCGTGCCTTCGGCCACTTAAAGTTGAGAGGTTTTGTTCTGGCCATAAAAAAAAATATTTAAATTTTTTGTATGATATCCTACCCTTTCGTGTCAATACCCATAAAAATATTATTTGCAAAACATGATATCAATCGTTCAATTCTAATGCGTGCCCCCACCCCCAGAACAAAACCAATTTTTTTAAGGGCCACCGTCTACTCTTACCATCATAAGTTTCAGGAAAAAGCCAGACGCTGTGATCCGAAATGCAAGCACTTCAAATCACGCAGTCAAAATTCTTTTTCTCCTCCACTCTCTTCAAAAAGTTAAATGGTTTATCACAAGTGACAGCATGTTTTTTTTTTTTTTTTTAATAAAATGTGTTGTGTAGTAGGGATTACAATATGTGTCACAATAACACATAAAAACCTTTTAAGACCAAGGTCCCACAACAACATACGTTCAAAGGTGTTGATGGACGTAAATCTTTCTTTTTTTGTTTTTTTATATTTTTTGTTGAAGAATGGATAACTAAACAAAAAATCCTATCACTGACAAAATATGACATAGGCCAATATTTTATGATAGAATAGAGAAAATAAAAGTAAATAGCAAATTTTTACAAAAATTTGCTGAAACAAAACAAAAATGTAGTTGCCAATAATCCAGCCGGTTGCATATTCCTTGATCCTGTGACGCACTGTCTTTCTTGAAGAATTAAGCCCACACATAGTTATATGAAGGCTCGTTTCCTCAATTACTCTAATTATAGCCAATCTCATTCGATTTTAATTGATACTGGGGCTGAAGTGTCTCTTTTTCCAGCTACGATGGAAGAAAAACTCTCCATATTATCCGATTTCCCACTCTTTACAGCAAACGTTTCCAAAGTCAAAACATATAGTATTCAGTCCTTAGAATTAAATATTGGTTTTACTTGGCGCTGACTTTTGAAATAAGTGGATATCAAAAATATCTTAGTGGATATCAATAACCGACCATCCACTTACGAAGTTATTTGCTTTCCTTGAAGCAAATAACTTCGATCGTCGGTTTTTGATATCCACTAAGAGACCATACTTGTTTCAAAAGTCAGCGCCAAGTAAAAGCAATATTTAATTCTAAGGACCGCAAGTTAGTTCTTCAGTCTTCACTTTTACTACAATTGACAATTCTATTGATTTTGCTGTCGTCAATATTCTAACGAATTTTAAAAATTCATCTTCTGCAAGTGATCTTGTATCACCGGTCAAACGAAACGTCACACATGTTATCGAAACGACTCCCATTTTTGCAACTACCATAGACTCGCCTGGAACAGATTGGCGACGGACAAGACAAAATTCGACACCATGCTGGCGCAAAGTTTTTGTCGACCTTCTAACATCCCTTAGTCATCTCTTCTCTACCTCGTTAAAAACAAAACAGACGAGTGGAGACCTGGCGGTGATTACCATGTACTGTAAAATATCACTCTTCCATATAAATTCCTTATTCCACACTTGCTAGACTTTACCAAAATATTATATTGATGCAACATTTTCTCAACTTTCGATCTTAATTGCACCTTTCATAAAATACCTATTGATGAACACGACATAACTAAAACAGCAATATCCACATCGTTAGGACTGTTTGAATCAGTTCGAATGAATTTCGGATTGCGAAAGGCTGCGCAATCATTTCAACGGTTACGTTCATTACTTCGAGACCTTGACTTCTTCTAAAACTTTTAAGGCACACGTTTTCTTTTTTTTGCTATGATTAATTTCTACCATCGTTTCCTACGTCACGCTGGTGGCAATCAATTTATAGCCACTGGCTTCCTTAAAGGTTTCCAAAAGAACAACACACGAGTCATTCAATAGTCCGGAGATACCTTTCAGGCCTTCGACATACGCAAGCGACAACTTGGTTGGGCAACAACTCTTGCCTATCCCTCGCACACTGTCTAATGGTCATAATGGTTAATGCTTTCGATAAGGCACTTAACGCGGAAGTCCAACAAAAAATCCACAACTGCTGTACACCTCTCAGATTCTTAAACTAAACGATTTGCATAAAAAAAGCTGCGCTTATAATCGCGTTCTTCTATACCCACTTACTCTGCTTTTAAACGATAACTCCATGAGGTAGAACAATCACTCTCTTAATCGATCGTAAGCCTCTTATACACGTTTTGTCGCAAAATTCTGCCAAAGCAAGTCCTCGATAATTCAGGCATTTAGATTTTATCAGACAATTCAGAACTGATATTTAACACATCTTTGATTTTTAACATATCTCTGGACTAAAGGAATTAACGGACACTAGCTCCACGTTTCAATTCTGACACCATTAAATTTTGAGCAATTTTCTTCTAAAAGAGTTCAATCCCGTACATCTTCTGGTAACGCTCTTCCTTATATACCAAACTAATTTTTTCAATCCGTTTATCCCATCCAAGGGTTAATAGGTATGTCAAACGTTTTACGGATAAGGTTATTTGGCCATCCATTAAAAAGGACGCTAAAAAATGGCACAGAACTGCCGGGCTTGTCAAGTGGCAAACATTTCCTATCTATTTTGGGTAATTATTCCCCAACTTTACAAACATTTTTCGAGATACATATAGACATCATTAGTTCACTTCCTACTTCTAAGAGCATAATTGAAAATTGTGATATTGTATCACAATTATTCACCGTTATTTTTGCTGGCCTGAAGCCAACCCCATCTCCTATAACACCGATTAAACAGTAGCTTCGGCACTCATCTCTCATTGCAAATCTCATATCGGAGTACGTTCTGTAATCGTTACGGATCAGGACTTCCAATTTGAATCAAATCTTTTCAGTCAGATGTCTTAACTTATAGACTTGGAACCGAAACGCAAGTTACAATTGAACTCTCAAAACTGCTTTTATGGCTTACGACAGGGCAGACTGAGCACGAATGTTTACATTAATCTTACTTAATTTACAAACTACTTTTCGAAAAGATTTCCAATCTTCATTAGCCCTTTGTTACATACTGATTTAGTTCGTATGTTGCTCCAGCTTCCACAATCCTTCAGCTTCTATTCTTAGCCAGTCAATAGTAGCGATGAAAAAAATTTCATCATTGACGCAAAGATCATCACATGCACGTCTTCATAGACAGGTAAAAACTTTGTTTTAGGTCAGAATCCGAAGATATTTCAACTCAACCTCCATCATCTTCTAGTACAACTCTTGGTCGTGCATACGAAATACTGTCTTCTACAGACAACGTCCAATATACTTCTTTGGACAACTTAAAATTTTGCCTTCCCCTTATACCCCTACATAAGTTAGAAAACATAACGCAGTTGACACTAAAACCTCTAAAAGGGTATAATAATCTTATAAACGCCCGTTATAATTCGACCGATCTAGCAAAACAAAACAACCCAAACAAAAACACTATCAAATGAAGAAGAGAGAGAAAACAAAAATCATCTTTGGCAACCCTTTACAATTTGTACAGAAAATGCCTAAAATTATATTTTTCTATGTAATGTAATAATTTGATTTTATTTATTTATTTTCAGATATGCTAAAATCAAAATAATATATATTTCTATGTATTATAGTAACACCCCTAAAATAAATTATTATTTTTTAAATATTTAAAAAAAATAAATTTATTTATTTATTTGTTTGTTTAATTATCGGGTGTTACCTTATTTAACACAAAATATTTATTTATTTAAAAAAAAAATAAATAAAAATATTTAATATACTATTGATTTAATATCTGGATGTAAATTTTTTTAAGCAAGAAAATTGTATTTAATTAGTTTTACCTGAAAATATTTAAGCCTATTTATTTATAAAAAATATATTTTATTTAATAAAATTTTATTTAATTATGTTTTCAAAAAAATTATGTCTTTTATTTATGAAAAAAAATTTTTATTTATTTTATTTTTATTTATATAGATAAGAGATTCCCAACTCAAGATTCGTCTGAAGACAATTAAAAATAAGTATGGTATCAATGATCATTTCCTTTAATACTAAAATTCTAGCGCTCGCGAGCCCACTCCAAAAATGCATGTGAGAACCGAAAGGATTAGCCCCTAAGACCAGATTCTACAAAACGGTTTCTCCCTAACTTAATCAAGGCAACCACAACTGTCACGATTAGTCCTTAGGCCCATTTCTACTGACCCAGTTGTGGTTCCTCCACCTAAAATAAATTATAATTAGAACTAATGCCATAATCGGAGAACACTCCCGAGCACCAGACTTCAAGTCTTAAACTCCACAGACATTGTTTTATTGTAAAGCTAAAGTTTATTTAAATAGGACTAATTAAAAAATTGTATGAGGTGAAGCTTCTGATCCTGATAAAAAGTAAATTGAGTTTTCTCTTCATTCCATTGAAGAAGCTTTCGAGGAAGGAATGGTACTACTGGTTTGTACCTATATACAAACACAGCAGCAGTCATTCTCTGCCACCAGAAGACTTCTTCGGAACGAAGAGAAGAGCCAATCATCTTCGATCACGTGACCATTATGGCCAGAGGCGATCTAGGAACATCATCAATGTTAAGGGGTGAAGCCCCATGGATGGCTTTTTAGGCCTACCAGTTAAGTTAGAAACAAATTTTATTTACCTTTCTTAGTAAACATTCACACAAAAACTTACAAGATTGTACCACAATATGTACATTATTCAAATTCATTTAAAAAAAAAAATAAAACCACAACTGGTTTACCCAAAATTATACAAAAAAACCGACACTAGTTTTACCAAAAATAAAAAATTCACCAAAAGTGGTTTACCCAAATAACACAAAAAAACCGACACTGGTTTTACAAAAAATAAAAAATTCACCAAAACTGGTTTTACTCAAAATTTAATCACGAAAACCGAAACCAGTTTAGCAAAAATCGCGCCAAAGCTTTGCGCCAAGATAATTAAAAAACTACGCAAGGTCCCTGTTTCGGCGCCACTTGTTGTTAGTACTGGACTTATAACACTATAATTAAAACTACTGCGGGATACGAGTTATGTCTCACACGAAATATTACACCTTAGGAATCTCTTATCAATTTCGGTACCTAACCTAACATTTAAAGTATTACAAGAAAAGAAAATTCAATAAAAAAACATTTAAAAATAAAGGAAATACCTTATCGTGCAGTTGTTGATAGTTGAGTTTTATTTTTCCTGTTTATATCTACCAGAGTTTTGTACCACTTCGATTGTTTCCTTCCCAAAATTAACCCTTTTTCAAAATTTCCGTAGTATTATATCAAAACTGCCTCCAAAACCTGTTACAAAACACCGGTTTTTATGTGTTATTATGGTTTTCCATATTATTCACTGTTTGTGTGCTTTTGTCACTTTTGAATTAAAATGCAATATTTAAAAATATACTTTTTACTGTTTATTTTTAAATTTATTTATAATAATAAAACTTCCTTATAGTAACAATTTGATTTTTATTTTTTATTTTTTTATTTTAAAGAATATCAATTTCGACTTACGTCATCCTCAGTTCTTAAATTATTATTCATAAATTAAATTAATAACTAATTAATATTATTCATAATTAAATTATTATTATTCTTAAATTATTATTGAATAATAATTTAAGAACTGAGGATGACGTAAGTCGAAATCGATATTCTTTAAAATAAAAAAATAAAAAAAAAAAAAAATAAAAAATAAAAATCAAATTGTTACTATAAGGAAGTTTTATTATTATAAATAAATTTAAAAATAAACAGTAAAAAGTATATTTTTAAATATTGCATTTTAACCGGTTTTTACTTCCATTAATTATGATATCCACCATTACTCATGTCACGATATATCAAAATCCATCATTACTGCTATCACAAGAAGCATTTCGATATGATAGAAATATCGTACTAAGAAAAGCCACGAATAATGTTTATTGTTGATTTTATCCTTAAATAGGTGCAAACACTTGTCTTAAATTTTTCATTGGTAGCTTCACAAATAAGAATTTGACCATTAAATCGATGCTTCTCGATAAATGTATATTTTATATAAAAACACCTTTTTATTCAACAAAACATATGAAAATAAACTTTATTTATTATATGTTTTTTTTTCCTTTCTTCTTACTTTATTCACATTTTAACCGACAAGAAAATACTATTAGCATTTAAGGTTAAACCAATAACAAAAAGCTTTTGTTTTAATTAGAAACATGGAATCTTTTCCTTTTAATTTTAAAATTGTTTTTCTATCTCTTATGTTTCTTCTTTCCAATCAAAACTTGGAATGATCTGATTGAAAAAAATCATTGTGGACTAGCTAAATCTTTTTCAACCAAACAAAATAGTGTTGCCCATTGTGATTTTTGTTTCGTCAAATCTTCGTTGTGTTTTTTTTATGTTGTTTGGTTAAGAGGAATTTATTTGTTGCTGAGTTATGTTTTCATTTCGTTAATTTGAATGTTTGAATTTTTAAATTCGAATCTGAAATTTTCTTTGGAACTTTATTTTTATTGAAATAGAATTTCTGAAATGATTTGAAAGTTAAGAAATTTTTATTAAGACGTATGACCGACGTTACAACTTGTGGGAAAAGGAGCAGAGAAACTGAAGCTTCAGATTTAGGATCTTACAAATAATTTTGTGCTGAAATCATATGTAGCAGATGAAAACTTTTCGATCTTGGTTGATAAAGAAAAGTATGCATTATTAAAAATTGCTGTATATACAAGATAAAATCGTTCTTAGGTTCCACATATTTATGCGAATAAATGTTTTCAACTACGAACATAATTAAATCAAAAGACAGATCTCGAATTACCGACAAGCATCTTGATGATTGTTTTTGGGCAGGAATATCGGCCTACGTCCATAATTATGAGGTATTGGCCACTGAAAGATCACTTTGAGCTTGAATAAAACTTTTTGTAAATCTTGTTTGGAATTAAATTTAGTTTGTTGTTTGTTATTTTTGTGTGTTAATATATATTATACATGTTTATGAAATCAATAATTTTGTTATCGATTATTAAATAATTATGTTATTGATTATTAGAGTCACTATACATTTACCTTGATAAATTGTACCCGTTACATCATCGGTAATTTGGGATATGCTCTTTGTTACTAAAAGGTTGGGGACCACTGCTCTACTGGAACTTCGGCAATTCGAAACTAACCACCAATTATATCAAAAAACGGTGTACAACAATACAAGGAAGACATCATTCAACATATACATATAATACGTTTCTTTGTTTTTCTCTATTTTACTGATTATATTTTCTTCGTGTATCGTAAGTGTATCCTTAATGGATAATTAACGTCATATCCTTTTTTTTATTTAGAATAAATTTGTTAATAATATGGTTATCAGGGAAATAACAACTAGAGATTTTCATGGGCCAGAGGCCATATTTTCGTTTTGGTATAAATAAAATTTTTTGTAATCTCTGAATAAAACGGCTACCGTTTTAAATTATCAAAAGATACTCGAGACTTTCATAACAAACATTGAGCCCGTGTATTTCTTTGTTAATCATTTTAGTAATGAGAATTAAATTTTACGCATTGACCTTGTGATATTTTCTCATTTGTTTTTTCTAAGCGACTGGTCCCTCTTCATCATAACATGCAGGGTAATGCAGACTCAGATCTCTTTATATGCAGGTTCGGATTCGCAAGAGAATTTGGAAAATAGAAAACAGATGAATCCTGGAATAGAGATCACAGCTCAGCCGAATTGCATTTCGTTGATTGCATTCTAGATCGAAATTCAAAAATTCTTCTATATAATACTATCACCGGTGTTTCAAAAACAAGGCATGTAAATTTATGAGCCTGAACTCGTTCTGGAGTGGGTGTAGACTCTCTTATAAATACTACTGGTTAGATAATAGCTCCGATTGCGGCATAACAGTCTTACAATTTTGAGTTATTAGTGAGTAACTCAAAAGTCCCATAAGGAGTTGCATATGGTGGAATGCGACACTATTAGTTTCGATTCCTTATTGATACGGGTTCAGACGTATATGTTCTGCCCCGGCTTATTCGCTTGATAAACGTCTCCCCAACAACAAAGAATTTTTGTCAGCTGCTATAATCGTTCTCAAGTAGTTACTGAGGACATCAAGCGAATCAGTTTTAAACTTGGTAAGCGCATAATCTGCGATGATTTTAAAATATTTACTCGAGCAAACTTCCTTAGACACACATGCGACCTCTCGTCGATATACGACCGCTTACTTCGCTTTTGCAACTTAAAAGATTAATGAATCAAAAATTCGGCAACAGCATTGCCCGGTTCTGTTAAATTTTAAACGAGAAATAAAACTAGGATTGAGGAGAGATCAACAAATAAAAAAGAACTAATACTACTCTGCACTTTTTTTGGAATATTATCAAACATGTGCGTTTTGCTTTGGAATCATATAAACTTACAACTTATTTATACCGGGAATTTAAACTTTTGCCTACCTAGGTGGTAAATTTTATTAAATAACTTGCATTTACACACAAAAAACCAAAAATAACATATGTTTTATTTAACAAAAAAAAAATTTTTTTTATTACAAGTATCATAACTTTTCAAAAACTCCATGTAAAATTTATTAGGAACCTCCCTAAAAAACAACAGTATCAAGGTCAACGTAAACATCTTCGCCATCGAAAATAAGTAACAAAACAAAATCAAATGAAATTGTATCCAACTACAAAAACAATTTACATCACAAGTCCAAACAACCACTACCACTGAACAATCGTCTGAAGAAAGTACAAAACCATTACGTTTTATACACAAAAAACAGTATTTCGTGGAACTTAGAAATTCCAAAAGCAAATACAAATTAAAATCAAGTTGTTTTTGATATGGGATTTTTTTTGTATTTATTTAAAGTTCACGTTTATAAATAACTTTTTCTATTTTGCGTCTAAAATAAAGTCATTTCGATACCCAAATGCGTATCGAAATGGCCTTCATTAAGATACGCAAAGTTTTGTTTTTCAAGGTTGGTCACATTGGTCATACAAACGTCAGTGAAAGTTAAAACGAATAATTATAGCCGTGTTCGATTTGACTGACACAACTGAAGTAACTGAAAAATTAAATGCAATTGTTGTTGTTTTTTCAGTTGTTTCAGTCAAATCGAACACGGCTTATATAAATAAAATTATTCTTATTAATTTATCTTATTATTAAAAAATAATCTAAATTAGTGTTAAATATTTTAATTAATTAAAATAATTAGTAATAATAACAAAATATCAAATTGACTATATTTTAATAAAAAACACATTTTATGTAAGCTAGTTTTGCAACAAAAAAATATATAGAAATATGAAGAAACGCAGAGCTTACTATTTTGAATTGAAATTTTTAGAAATTTTCTTTAAAACATTAAAACATAAAAAATATTTTTTTAAATTTCAAGACAAAAAATGCAAAATAGAAAAAATAGTATAAAAAACTCGTTTCATAAGACGTTTTATCGCACTTATCCATTAGAAAACTCCCCGCTGCGCGGGTCGTTTTCTAAACAGATTGCGTGCGATAATATCGTCGATTATGAAACTAGTTTCTTAATATACTATTAAGATTATCTTGTTTTGCTGATCTCGTAAATGCTAACCAGTTAGCTTATCGGTATTTGGTAACTCAGTTAGTGTTAACATTTCTCCAGACAATGATCATTTTTGATCTTTAATTGTAAATAATGAATAAAATATTTTCGGTTTTAATTGTTATAATTTTATTACTTCAGTTGTCCGTAGCACAACGAATAAGTGAAAAAAGTGAGTGAAGTAGTGAACTAAGAAGTCTAAACAACGAAAAAGCTAAATTTTTGTGTTTGCAGAATGTCGGGAATATTCTGAGATAAGGTCAACAAAACCTTATCCTCAAATGGTATGGATTCGAATGGCAACTACAAAAAATATTGTTGTTGGTGCAATTGGTGTTTTGATAAGTGATCAGTATGTTTTAACGTCAGCTGTTACGGCTTTAATCCCCCAAAAAAGTCAAGTATATTTTACAGCAGATGAACGAATAAATATTGTCGAACGAGATACGCATCCATTTTTTGGAGGCACAGCACATCATGATATAGCCTTGCTTAAGCTTGAACGCAAAGTGAAACTAGATGGTAATCATAGACCAGCATGTTTATGGACAGAAGAGCAGATCCGCGATACTGAAGCAATTTCGATGAATTGGAGCTCGAAGGATTGGAAAGATGAATACGGTAAGTCAATTTTTGTTGAAAATATTGTTAAACAAAGAGGTTTGAAACCTGTTTGTTACATTTTTCTGATCTTCTTTTTTGATGATAAAAATATGCGCATCGACTATTAACAACTATAACGAATGTAATGAAAAAATAACGAGTATAATGAAAAAATCTACTTTTGGGCATATAGATTTATAGCTGGTTTAACTGCTATATTATATTTTGCTGCATGATCACCGTTGGTCCACCAGGATGCATTTAGTTGGACAAAAATATTTGTCTCCTTTTGATGCGTGTAGTGGGACATAAATATTTGTTTCCTATTCTGCAAGATCATAAAATCTAGCCAGCACCTGAAGTATCTTGGAGTCGTTCTAGACTACAGACTCAACTTTAAAGACCACTTGATGTACGCTGGTGACAACGCCAAATGAGAGGGGGCTGCTCTTGCAAGGCTTATGCCAAACATTGTCGGCCCTAGACTACCGATCAGAAAGCTTCTCGGTAGCGTTAGTACACTATATTGATGTATGCGGCATCCATATGGGCCTCAGCGGTGGAAACACCATCTGATGTTAGACCTATCAAAACGGCCTACAGACTGACAGCGGTGCGTATTTTCTGTGCTTTTCGTACGGTGTCTGACGAGGCTGTAAATATTATTGCGAGTAGGATGCAGATCAATATTGCAGCAAAAGAGGTATCGGCTCTGCGTTTAGCAACGCGAAATGATATGGACCGACGAACACGTGAAGACTTCAACATGGACGGTCATATATAATGGCAAGCAAAATGGGAAACTTCAACCAACGGACGATGGACCTTTGTGATGATCTCTGACATAAAAGTATGGACATCAAGAAAACACGGTGATGTCAACCATTATTTGACGCAGATGATCTCAGGCCATGGATGTTTCCGTGACTACTTATACAAGCATAAGCACGTAACGGATCCAAACTGCTTCTTTTGTGAGGATAAGACCAAGAATGCTGAGCACGTGCTAATCGAATGCGGAAGGTTTGCAAACGCACGAAGACTTACTGAGCAGCATATGGGAGCAATTTATGCTGAGCTCAAAAGACAGCTGGGACAAAGCAAATGAAATCATCACAAGTATGATGAAACGACTGAGACAAGAGCAACGAAGAGCAGCCATGATCAACACTACACAGCAAAGCCACGAAAACACAAAATAATCGAGAAAGTACTAAACTCAGCCCCTGCCCTGCGAAGGAATGCCTTAATTGGTAGTACCGCAGGGATACAACTCCTCATATATGTATATATAAAAGCATTCATCCCATAATGGTTGGTTCCCACTTATCAAACTCCTGTTGTTCTATCAAGGGCTCATTGAACACTTAAATGATGCATATTATCTGTGAAATTGTTGAAATATAATTTAGGGTCTCTCAGTCGGTAACTACAAATTGCTGCCTCTGGTACCAGGACCAACTTTTGGACGATCACTCGGTCGTTTGCCTTTCAAAGTTATACAGCTACAATCTTCGTTTTCCTTATCATAATGATGTTAATTTTGCTGTCCATAGTATTTGAGCCTATGCCTGGAAACTTTTCTTTGATGACAGAATCATAATCTTTTTGTTGAATAATGTTGCTCGGATTACGAATTGGTTTTTAGTTGATTTCGTTACAAAATTGAACGGAAATATTCCACAATCCCGAAGCTTCAATGAAATCGTTTTCCAAAATGTTTATGTTTTCTATAACCCAATATATGTTCTGCCATTGAAATCATAGTTTGGATCTAACTCGTACTAGACTGTAGTAGCTTCTCAAAACAAAATCCATTTAAAGCAAATGTCTCTTTTCTAGAATAAAAATTGTTGTAAGGTTGAAGCCAAATTTGTTATTCTTGAGAAAAAGACTTAACGCCAAGCTTATAGCTTTTCTGAGAAATGGTTTTATAGATTAAAGATTTGCAATATTAAACTAATAATTGCTCCGCTGTTAAACTACTAGCTTAAATATTTTTCTTTAATTTTTGCCAGTAACACCAACACAACAAATTTTACCTGAATCGGAATGTCTCATCCCTCAAAAAAATAATTCACTTTTCTGCACAAAACCATTGAAAAAAAATGATTGGGTAGAGTATGATTTTACGAAGAAAGAAATTTTATCAAAACTAATTTTCTTAATTTTTTTTTAATTTCAGCCAGCAGCTGGGAGTCCAATACAAGTGAAAAAATCCGGTACTTATATTCCGGATAATCATTACGTTCTTGGAATAATTTCGTTCAATAATCATAACGCAAATCCTTTTATAATGGCTTGGACTAAAACTTACGTCCATTTAGATTGGATTGAGAATATTGTTTGGCCGGTAAAAACTTTTCTTTACATAAATGCATGTCACGATACAATAGTCAATAAATATTTATAATTTCTATATGATTTCGAGTCACGATAACAAAACCATTAATAAAACTTTAATTAAATCATTTATGGATGATGATAACATAATTTAGGAATAAATTTTATAATGTGATTTTTATTCATTTTGAACTTTCAATCAATAAACAATTTCATAGTTTTAAGTATAATTTCATCAAAATAGGGCTTGATTTCTTTTAGTCCAACCATTACTTATTTCATTAATTAACCAAACACATTCATATAGCTATCTAAAAAAATTTGATTCACCAATAATCTTCATTAGCATGGCACCAAGAATTGTGGAAAAGTTAAAGTCCAACATCAGGGATTAATTTCATTTGGAGCTCCAACATATCATGGTGAATTTCCATGGCACGTCGCCATACAAAGAAGAGAAGGTCATGGCATACGAAAATATATTTGCGGTGGAACAGTTCTAAACAAAAATACAGTCTTAACAGCAGCCCATTGTATACTCGATGAAAATGGTGTAATAGCACCCAATCTTTTAATTGTTTCATTTGGAAAATACGATTTAGATATTACAAACGCGGATAGTCGAGAAGTTAAGGTATCGGAGGTTATACCTCATGAAAAGTTTAATTTAAATTATTTGGAAAATGATATTGCTCTATTGAAGCTTTCGCATTTGATTTCCTTCTCTAATTATATTGAACCGATTTGCATAACCGATGGTGCAGATATTTTCTCAACGCAAATTGGTGTGGTAAGTTAATCAAACACCACAAATCTTTACTAAAACTGTTTTTCTAATATTTTGATTTTTCTTAAATTCATTAGGTAGCAGGATGGGGACGAAATGAACAGAACAACCTAGAAAGTCTTCTTACCAAAGCTTCATTACCAGTTGTTTCCAATACTGACTGTCGTAATAGTAATCGTGGTTTCTATCCAATATACTTAAACGATAGAAACTTTTGTGCCGGATATGGAAATGGAACTAATGTGTGTTCTGGTGACAGTGGTGGTGGACTAGTATTCGAAAGTAATGGAAACTGGTATGTGCGTGGAATAGTATCCCTAGCTGCAGCATTACCCAATGAACAACGATGTGACATTACCAAGTTAGTGTTATTTACAGATGTTACAAAATTTCACGATTGGATTGTAGATAAATTATAATTTTTTAATAGAATTTTTTATTGCAAGAATGGTTAGTTTTTATTTGTTTTATATACAAACGTTAAAGGAAACACTTAAAAGAAAGATGACAAAAGATAATTTGTGATGAAGTGCCTCTCAAGATGATAATGGGAGTGGCTTAGCAGGATGCGTACCTAGATTTGTTGTATTGCCGTTCGACTTAGTCTCAATCATCGTGAGTAGGAGATAGTATAAACCTGCTGCTTCAGCACAAATGCAGAAATGTACGCAATTTTCAAAATAGATCAGAAATGTAAACAAATACAAGTGCGAAAATGAGACTCTGGCGATCCTCTTCTACGAAAGAACCACGGTCGGCACGTTCAACCCCCTTGTTCGCTCACATACGCCCACACACACACACTCATTCACACCCCTTTATCATAAGGATTAAAGAAACAAATCAAATTCACTCACCCCATGGTTATAACCGCCTGACCTCCTATCCTGATTATATCAGCCTTCCATCAGCACTGCGATATATATATAAAAGCGTGTAACAATATTCCAAACAAAAATTATAGTTGAGTAGGTTGGAAATCCGTTGTATTAATTGGTATAAATGGTCGTGGATTTAAGTTTGCAAATCGTTGAATAAGTTGAAAATATCATAGGTTGATTTATGTAAATAAACGTTGAATCAATTGGTAACTATGGTTGAAATCGTGGTTAATACCGTGTAACAATATTCAAAAAAAAATTATAGTTGAACCAATTCGCAATTACAGTTGAGCATGTTGTCAATTCATTGTGATGGTTGGTCTCAATATTCGTTGAAATAAATTTGCAGATCGTTGGATAAGTTGAAAATATCATATATTAATGTCTGTAGCTGACCGTCGAATCACTTCGTAATTATAGTTGAGTAGGCGGAAAAGTCGTTGTATTAATTGGTGTAAATGATCGTTGAACAAGTTTTGCAAATATATTGGAATACGATGAAGATTACGCAGTAATATTTGATATTAATAATAGTGGAACAGACCCACAATTATAGCTGAATACGTCCAAACAAATATGCAGCAACCAGTGATATAAATATTAACCGTTGTATACGTGGAAAAGTCGACGAAAATATTTGTATATATAAACGCTGAATAAATTCGTAAATATAAGCGTTGATCAAATTTGTAATTATAAACGTTGAATAAATCCGTAAACATAAGCGTTGATCAAACTTGTAATTATAAATGGTGAATAAATTTGTAATTATAAACGTTGAATAAATTCGTAAACATAAGCGTTGCTCAAATTTGTAATTATAACTGTTGAATAACTTTGTAATTATAAGCGTTGAACAAATTTGGAATCATCGCAATTTATTTGAAGTTGATCTGTTTATTTAATACTACAGTTTCACTAACATTACGTTACAATAAATAACTTAATTGAACGGATATGACGTGAAATCAAAACGAATTTGTTCCACGTCTCGATCAAGCAATCCGTTATCTTAATTAATTAATTACAGTTAAATATTCGATATCAATCCAGATGACCAGAAATAAAACAAGCAACCTTCTCGCCCTTCACGAGAAAATTTTCATTCTCCCCCTCGAGGTTAATAGTTAACACGTATAAATTATTTTATATCAATTACCACGAATAAATTATATTTATAACACACGACTGCTAATGTTACAGGTTTGGTAAAAATTTTACGATATAACGGACATTGCACACCAAAGCATGTAACCCAAAAATTATTATTAATATTTAACACGCATAATAGTATATTACATATCTAGAGTTGTAAATAGCATTTTACATGCGAGGGAAAATTTTGCGCACGAGACGCGTAGCGTCGAGTGCAGTATCTTCACGAGCATGGAAAATGCTTTACAACTCGAGATTTGTTATATACTTTTCCTACGACTTTGTTTTAATGCCCAAACGCATATAATTACTTGAAAAAATGAGCTACTAATTATAAATTAAATGCAAATAGTTTACAAATTGTGGTAGGCTTTGCATTATTCTGTGTCAAAATGAATTGAAATATTTAATTTTTAAAAATCAAATTTTTCTTTAAATAAAAATTTTTCTTTTTATTAAAAGCGTGCGGTAATATATATATGAAAATCCATTACCGCACGCTTTTTTTTACTTACCGCACGCTTTTTTTTACTTACCGCACGCTATTTGAAATAATCAATTTACATGTCATGGATAGTGTGATGTAATTTATAATTTACTGTGATAGGAGTAGGAAAATAATTTTACATCAATTAACACGAATAGATTATACTTATATCACACGACGGCTAATGTTACAGATTATGTAAAAATTTTGCTATATAACGGACATGATCAAAAATTATTATTAATACTTAACACATACAAATTATTTTATATCAATTGCCACGAATAAATTATATTTACATCACACGACGGTTAATGTTACGGATTATGTAAAAATTGTCCTATATAACGGGCATTGCACACTAAAGCATATAACCAAAAATTATTGAATTACTTATCTTAATGTTTCTGATTCCCGGCGGTTATTTCGGTTTTTTTTCTGGTTTAATTTGAATCCACATTGAATTTAGGTATCTCGCCTTGGTTCATGTAAAATTTGCTAAACCACAACACAAACATGTATATTCTATTTTTTTGTTTATTCTAATTTTTCTTAAATTTCACTAGTTTTGACAACACAATACAGACATTTATTTAAATTCTTTTTTTTTTATTAGAATATTTAAACACATAAATTAATTCCTTTTTTTTTAATAATCAAGAAGAAAAGAAATTCCTCCGGAAAAAGATACAGAAAGTAATTTTTCCTGCACAGATGCAATTTGACAGCTCAATCACCGCGCGAAGCAGTCACAATCACAAAGTTGAAAATCTAATAGATGAAGAGATGTCAAACCACAACATCAAAACGTAATAGAATAATAGAGGATGAAAAGGCTACAGTGGCTCATTATATAGCCAAAATTTTCAGTATCGAAAAAACTCGAATACAGGGTTTTAGATGTAAGACAATTAATTTTACATCAAGCATATAATTGTTAGGCATTTTTATGGTTACACAAAACTGTTTATGATTTGGTAATATTGCACAAAAAGAATTTTGCGACAATCATTTCCGATACATTAATAACATTTAACATTGAATTTAAAATGAATTAAATGCAAGTTCCATCGATGTTATGGTGTTTAGGTATTATAAAACTATAATCTATAATAGCATTACAGTGAAGTTTAGTTCCATAACGGAAAGATTATTTGAAGGAAAATATTCATACAAAACAATCGAATGTTTATCAAAGCAAGAGATTAAATCTTTGTATGCTGACGACTGGAAAAATACGCACAGCTCTTATGAGCTTTGAAAACTTTGTCGTTTAATAGCGGTTAGTATAAAGAGAATCCAAATTCAAATAGTATGGTGAAATTAATCGGATGGAAACGTAGCGTGAGTCAATTTTAGCGGGTTGTAAATTAAATTTTAATGTTTGTATAGATAATATTTAAGGATAATTTTTAATTAATTACAATTCAAAATTAGTGCAATTAGTTCAATTCTCTTCAAATGTGTCTGTTCAGCTAATGAAAATTTAGTTAAGTTTTAAGAGAAATAAGAAAACTATGGGTTACGGGGACTATAAGAAATATGACCATTGATGGTGAATGGATGGGAAACTATTACGAGCTGTACATGTTAATAAAAAAAATGACAACTAATGAACCTGAGACTATACGCCAAACGCGAAAACTCTTTGAAAGCACACAGTATTTTATTTTTGAAAGCCCTAATTTTGGGCGTTTAATGACAAGAGATCCCTTACACTTCAAAGAGTTTTTGCGTTTGGCTTGCACTTCTCTCGTTTCAGATTAACTTTCAAATAATGCATTGTACATTTAGAATTCGAAGGAAAATAAATTTATACTTTGTAAACTTAATTGTGTCGACCATCGGGACTATTTATTTATATATTTTTTATTTTTAAGTTTTAGTTCATAAAATGTACATACATTTTTGTAGCTTGGTATGTTTATTGAAAATTTTAGCTTGAATAGTTACATGAAATGTTTTTACTGTCGCAGTATCCAATTTGCTTATCAAAATGTATCATTTCTTTGGTTTGGTACTTTTATGTTGTGTATTAAACCTTAAAAACAAACTCCTGATTTGGTTCCTTTGACGTTCTTACCGCTGAAATGTGCGTGTGATAAGATATCATTGCTTTTTATTTGTTTTTTTACGTTGTGTACCTAATCTCTCTAAAAACTGCTGTATTTACATTTTTGATGTTTTTTTATAAATTACTTATAAAATAGACTCAAAATATAATCTAAAAAGGTATTCAGAACGAAATTGTCAATTGTTGCTTAAGAGCAGGTAGTGTTTTTTAATAATGTTTTTTAAATTTAACTTGTTTATATTGAAGTCAAACAGATCGGATATTTCATTAAAAGTGGATGCCATCGCATTAATTGGTTCATGCATACCGTAGTTAGTTCTATGAAATTGAATATTTAAGAAATCATGCTTGCGTAAGATTTTAGCCGGGACATTGAATGATATATTCTCAAGAATGTAAGGAGAACTCATATTTCCGTTTATGATGTTTGCTAAAAAACAGGATGATAGAAGTTTTCTTCTATTTTCGAGATTAAAGATGTTGAATTTGTGGCATCTTTCTAAATAGGATGGAAGGAGTGCGAGGTTTTCATGATATGGGATGCTGGAATCATATCTTCCTCCATTTTTATAGTGTAGAAAGATTAGAAACTTTTTTTGAACTTTTTCTAATCTGTTTATGTGCACTTCATAGTAAGGATTCCACACTTGAATAGCATACTCGATTTGAGAACGAACATAAGCAAAATATAATGTTATTATGCAATCAATATCTTTTATGTCTTTGGTGCAACATTTCAGAAATCCTAGCATTTGATTAGCTCTTGCTATGGTGATATCCATGTGCTTATTGAAAGTTAGGTTTTGAGTAAAGGTTATACCCAAATCTCTAACTTCACAAATTTGGGCCAGTGGGATGTTATTGATATCGTAGCTGAAATGGATAGGATTATTCTTTCTATAATGACTTATGACTTTGCATTTATCAATATTCAAATCCAGCCGCATTTTGTAACACCAGTCATTAGTATGATTAATGTCTTCTTGAAGCAGAATACAGTCTTCAATCGTGTTAATAACTTTTAAAATTTTCATATCATCAGCGTCAATAAGTACCCGAGAGTTACATATTATTTTGGTTATTCCGTCAATTAAACAAATAAAAAACCAAGGTCCTAGATGCGAACCTTGAGGAATCCCAGATGTTACCTTGATGTTATCAGAGTATTTTCCGTTGATGCATACATACTGGCTCCGATTGGATAGGTATGATTTTATCCATAACACAAAGTGTTTCGAAAACCCGAATTCGTATAAAGCATCTAATGTTTTTAAATGACTACAAGAGTCAAAGGCTTTACTAAAATCCGTATGAATTGTATCTACTTGTTTATGCTCCTCAATTGCTTTTACGGCAAAATTTGTAAACTCCACCAAATTAGTTGTCGTTGATCTGCCAGGTAGAAAACCGTGCTGATTTATGGAAATGGAACTTGTTATTCTACCTTTGAATGAATTACACATAATAACTTCGAACAATTTAGGTATTATCGATGTAGAAGAAACTCCTCTATAACATTTTATATCATTTCTGCAACCCGATTTGAAAATAGGTGTAATTTTAGAAGTTTTCCATTTATCAGGAAAGGAATAAGATATGAGCGACTTATTAAATAATAATGATAATGGAAATGCTAGATCGTCCCTAAAACGTTTAAGAAGATAGGATGGTATTCCATCAGGACCACATCCATCTTTAAGGTTATTAAGGGATTCAATAATTAATTCCTCGGTTATAGTGGGTGTGTCGATAAATATATTGTTTTGGTCCAAGACATGTTCAGAAAAATTGTGCTGGTTAATATCTTCTTCTTTATAAACGGATTGAAAAAAGTCTGCAAACATGTTAGAAATTTTTTGATCATCCGAAGAATGAGTATCATCCAAGCTAATAGTTTTAGGAAGAATATGTGATTCTCTTTTAGATCGAAAATAATTCCAAAAGTGTTTCGGATTTGATTTAATTTTAGTTTGCAAATTCTCAATATACTTGTCAAATTTGGAATTGTAGTAAATTATAAATTCACTAGAATATTCACTGAAGATCTTAGAGTTCTCTTCTGTTCTTTTACTAAGCATGTTGCGGTATGCTTTGTTTTTTTATTTTTGAGATTAATCAGTGTATTATCATACCAAGGGGAATATTTTGTAGAAACAGTTTTTTCGAATGGTACAAATTTTTCAAAACCAATTGTCAGCAAGTCATAAAAAATGCCAAGACAATCATTAATATTTTTGTGTTCAAATTCCGAGGACCAATCAATGTTTGTTAAATATGCTGAAAAATTATTATGAGTTTTATGAAAATTAAATTGAAAATCATTAACATTAGCGGATGGATTAGATTTTTCGTTAATCTTGAGAGAGACTTCCAAACTTTTGTGATTAATATCGTTCGATACAAATGGATGATTTGATTCAGTGATATCAATCCAATCAGTATCATTAGCAAAAATTAAATCAAGATACTTATTTCTGTTGTTAGTTATACCATTAAGCTGGTACATGTCAAGAGAAAAAACGGTGTCCAAAAACATAGACTCAACGCTGTTTGAAACATTAGATGGAAGCATACAATTAGATTCTATGTCAAAATACCAGTTTAAATTGGGTAAATTAAAATCTCCAAAAAGTTGAATTCTATCTTCAGGGTCGATTCCGGCGCAAATTTCACTAATGACTTCACAACAGTTAGCATACACCGTGTATGGGGAAGATGGAGGGATGTACACAACAAATATTAATAGATTCAACTTTCCAATCGCGGTTTTAACACATAACATTTCCAGAGATTCTAACGACAGTTTAATCCTTTCACTTTGAATGATAGATTTAAGAGCTATAAGAACTATCGTCTGAAGACAGTACAGCTAATGACAAACCATTACGTTTTATACACAATAAACAGTATTTCGTGGAACTTAGAAATTCCAAAAGCAAGTACAAATTAAAATCAAGTTGTTTTTAATTTGGGATTTTTTTGTATTTTTTTAAAGTTCACGTTTATAAATAACTTTAAGCTTATCTTGTTTTGTATGCAAACCAAACCAATTGCAATATGCCGTTTGCAATATGCAAACTTAGCTTATCGGTATTTGGTAACTCAGTTAGTGTTAACATTTCTCCAGACAATGATCATTTTTGATCTTTAATTGTAAATAATGAATAAAATATTTTCGGTTTTAATTGTTATAATTTTATTACTTCAGTTGTCCGTAGCACAACGAATAAGTGAAAAAAGTGAGTGAAGTAGTGAACTAAGAAGTTTAAACAACGAAAAAGTTAAATTTTTGTGTTTTCAGAATGTCGGGAATATTCTGAGACAAGGTCAACAAAACCTTATCCTCAAATGGTATGGATTCGAATGGCAACTACAAAAAATATTGCTGGTGTTTTAAAAATAATTGGTGTTTTGATAAGTGATCAGTATGTTTTAACATCAGCTGTTACGGATTTAATCCCCCAAAAAAGTCAAGTATATTTTACAGCAGATGAACGAATAAATATTGTCGAACGAGATACGCATCCATTTTTTGGAGGCACAGCACATCATGATATAGCCTTGCTTAAGCTTGAACGCAAAGTGAAACTAGATGGTAATCATAGACCAGCATGTTTATGGACAGAAGAGCAGATCCGCGATACTGAAGCAATTTCGATGAATTGGAGCTCGAAGGATTGGAAAGATGAATATGGTAAGTCAATTTTTGTTGAAAATATTGTTAAACAAAGAGGTTTGAAACCTGTTTGTTACATTTTTCTGATCTTCTTTTTTGATGATAAAAATATGCGCATCGACTATTAACAACTATATAATGAAAAAATCCAGGGTTGTTCCTTTACGCGTAATCTAAAATAGATTACATTACATGTAATCTATGTCATCTATGTAAATTTGGTGTAATCTATTAATTTTGATTTAAGAAGAAATACGTGGAAATATTTTATTATCCCTACTGAATTTTTTTTTTGATTTTTTTGCAAAAGACATGATCAATAATATTGTCAAAAACAAGATCTTGCGACCTTGAAAAAAGTTAATTTAATTGCTAAAAAAGTTTAGAATGCACATACCAATTAAATAGATTACATAATAGTTTACATTATAGATTACACGAAAATATCTCGCGTAATTTACACGTAACCTATGCGTAATCTATACATGTAAAGTAATCTATTTTGTCTACGGCACAACCATGAAAAAATCTACTTTTGGGCATATAGATTTATAGCTGGTTTAACTGATGTATTATATTTCGCTGCATGATCACCGTTGTTCCACCAGGATGCATTTAGTTGGACAAAAATATTTGTCTCCTTTTGATGCGTGTACACTGAAAAAAATTCTATATTTCTATTAACTAAAGGACTTTAGTAGTTAAATTTTAGTATCTGCAACTAAAATATATTTAATACAACAAAAAAGGTTTTATTTCTTATAAATACATTCAGCTATCTCAACGATGGACGTTTTCTTAATTTTTTAGTTGTATTAAATTAAGATTTTAGTTAATATAATTAAAGAAATATTTATTTAAACAAAAGTGTTCCCCAAAAAAAAGAAATAAATCATTTTGTAAGGATAACAAAATATTTGGTGGATTAAGAGAAAAAATTGTTAATAGGACAAAATATTTTGGTGATAATAAAAACAACAAAAATTATTTCTGATGGTTGTTTCATTTCTATAGAAGTTGAACGTAATATGTTTTCTCTTTCTATGATAACAAAATATTTTTTTAATAAAAATGTTTGTTCTCATACATTAACTAAATGTTTTGTTATCCGTATAAAATATACAACTGAATAGATGAATTTTGGTTCTAATAAATAAATATTTAGTTATCTCATAAAGATATAAAAGTGCCGTTAGAAACACTTGCAAATATGTTTTCTTCTGCATGACGGATTATATTTAGTTTAAAATTATTTGTATCACAAATCTTTTGACGCTGGAACGTGTTTGAATTTGTTTGAAAATTTAAAATAAAAATTTAAACTAAAAATAAATAGATTATAAGGGCGATTCCGTACTCGCGGGTGCAACATTTAGACTCACTCAAGGCTTCTTACTAAGAAAATAAAAACTCTTTTTAAAGAAATGACTGGTCGCATGATTACATTGTAATCTGTTTTAAAAAATTAATATAAAAACATTTAATAAAATGTATATAAATAGACACTGGATAGGTTCAAAGTGCTATCGCGGGTGCAACGAAATCGGCCCACCATTAATGGTCATGAAGCTAGAATGAAAAAAGTCTGTTAATTGTGGAATATTTATTAAATTATTCTTACATTCTTTAAAAGAATACAAAACAAACTAATTATTGACTTAAATAAAATTATTAAAAGAAATAAATATTATAAATTATTCACTTTTTATCCAGTCGCGGGTGCAACGTAAAATTATTGCGGGTGTAACACGTTTCACTTTAGTGAATATAAACATTTCCATGTAACTTTAAATTAAAGATATGAGATCATAGATGCTGTATCACTAGTTAGCACTTTCCTATGTAACTTAAATAAATTATTTTTTTGGAATAGTCAGCGATTTATGAGCCTAAAGGTTCATCTTCAGAACCGCTGTAAACATCAGAAACGCGTAACTTTTGCGTAACTTTTTTTGTAACTTTTCGACGTTTTTTTTAGTAGCAGTTGTCAAAACTAATTTGCTTTTCAAATTAGACTTCGACGTTCGTGCTACACAAATGCTCTTACCCTCCTCAAATTGAAAAAAACGTTTTGATTGAATGGCTGGCATAATTTTTAGTCCTTTCCACCTATCATCTAACATGGTTTTTCCTTCTTCAATTTGTTTTTGGGATACAAATATAAAAGAAATATTCTGAGAAAGGCGACGAGCCAGATCATAAAATTCTTCAGCGTTGTTAACAATTGCTTTCCGAGCTTTAACAGCAGTCCACACTGATCTTTTCACACTTCCTCCAAGTCCATCGACGGCACCTTTGCCATGTGAAGCAGCAAAAAAATTCCATTCAAGGTGAGTAAATCCGTGTTCTGCTTTAAGAGTATTCATACTCTCAATTACATATCGGTTCTTGAACTGAGCGGCACAATTGTCGCTGAAGATGCGTATAGATTTTATATTATTATTTATTGACTGAATGTACTGAAAAATTTTTTGCAGGAAAACATGAACTGTATATTTACTGTGGCTTAGTTCATCGCCTACTATGACCACTGAGTGAAGTTTGTCAGTTGTCCAAATACAGCACGTAAAAAGCGACACATGACCATGACACCAATAAGCTGATTGTATTTCGTCTTGACTAACTAATCCATAGTTTTCAGCAAAGTCAATTTGTACAATGGCTTCCTCGCTGGACTGGACATTTTTAACTAAAAAATGCAGCTCAAATTTCGTAGTGTTCTCACGTAGTTCATTTAACGTTTCCCTAAACGGTTTGTTCACTACAATCTGTTTTGGTCTCTGATTCTCCAAAATCCAGGCCTTCCATTCAATATTTGGATTAGAATCTAGGGTAGTATTCCAAATATCAGAATTTTTGCATACATCGCAATCATTTGACATACAATTTTCATTATCGATATTACACGATACCAGATTTAGTAGCTCTCGGTGTGTTTTTGGGAAAATCGGTCACATGTTTTGAAATAGCAGTAGGAAGATTAATATAATTTGAGTGTATTGTACATACACAAACATTATGAGGAGTTTCGTTAACTGGCAAAACGTAAGCAGGTCTTTCATTATAAAAAAGAGTCTTGCCTATTGATATTTCGGGGAAACTTATTTGAAATAGCTCGAAAGCTTCACGGACGCTCATAATCATCGTTCTTTTTTGGATTCTTAATTTTTCTCCCGTACTTGTTTTTATTGATTTAGCATCTTTTATTCCAGGCATTTGTCTGCTAATATCATCCCTTTCATAAAAGTTACGAATCTTTTCTTTGACTTCATCTATCGATTTAGAAGGCATCGTTTTAGTAGGATCGATGACAGCAACTTGAAATTCCGCAGCTATTTTTTTTACAACTTCAACTGCTTTAGTAGGGCTAGCGTGTAAATTACGCTTCACTTTTGCTACTGCTTTTCCCAACGTACGAGAATTCTTATATGAAACACTTGTTCTTCCACGTTGTCTTGTCGCCCGCATTCTTTCTTTTGAACGCATTCTAGCCAGCATTTTTAACTCTTCATTTTCTTCCATATTTTTTTCATAACTTCTCTACGTTTCAAATCACGAGCCCTTTCTCGACGGAGATGGTTTGCAAGAAGTTTAGGATTTTCCTTTAGTCTTCGCCTATATTTTTGAGAAGCAGTCTCCTTTTGCTGTTGTTCTGCCATTTCATTTGATCTATTTATACAGAACTATTTACACAAAAAAAGTAAAAAATTAACAATAAACTCTTATTAAATAGGATCAGTAATTATAAATAAGATTTGAAGTTATCAAAAACTTAATAATTGAAAAATATATGACAAATAACAATGTAATCGTAAGAGTCATAACTGTTTCATTCACCCGCGATTCTAATATTTTGATCGCGGGTGCAACTCATTTTAGTCAACGTTAATTTTAATTAAAATGATAACATACCTTCTGTTGCGACTGAATCAAGTTTTTTTTATTTCTTGTTACTTCTACAAAGCTTCAAAAAATTACCAATTTATTTCTTCAAGAAAACCAAACTTTCATATCTTTTATATCGCGGGTGCAACTGACCAACAATGGTTTCGTATTTAATCAATATTGTTAGAAAACTAATAATAAATATTTAATTGTTTTATATAAGGCAATAAACAAATGTTATAATTTCAATATTCATCAGTGAAATATAACCTCAAGCCACCGGTAATAGATTTCGTGGAAAAGTTATCAAGTGTCGATGAATCATTTGCATCAAGTCTTCAGGCGCCACCATTTCTGACCGCGCCAAAAAATTCAAATAATAACTTTAGTTCTTAAAAGTTTTTTTTATTATTAAATTTATATCTGTCTCTTTGTATTAGTATAAAAAAAGTAACAAATACTGTAATTTAAAAATTTATATAGAAAATCGTCTCACGCGGAATCGCCCATAAGTAAAGTGGATTTATGATCTATATAGATGCAAGTAAAATTGATAAAATTACGGTAAGTTGTAGTGAATCATACTTTGGTAATTTAAGAAAATTGAATATGTTTTTTCTTTCAAGCAACATTTTCATCCAACGAAGAAAATACAACAATTGTTCACATCTCAAGTTATCGCAAAACTAAGTTGGAAAACTGGTGAAGCCATTGGAGCCACAAAAGTTAAATTGGCTTCAGTTGTAGCGGTTTATGAACATCTTCGTGTTTTAACATATTCATCATTTGGAAAAAAATCTGATTAAGAATATCTTGAAGAAATCAATCACCAGAAAAGAACACGTGAAACGTTTAAAACGTTGCCATATTACAAAAACTAACTGGTAATCTAGAAAATTTATAAAGCTTTAAAATTACATATTGTTCCATTCGTTCTGTTTTATTTCCAGGTTAACATCTCATTTTAATGGCGTTTATTAAAGTTTGTAGATCTCCAACACAAATACACAAACACAACTATATTGTTGAAAGAAAGAAAATCGAGAGTGTAAAAATGAAAATGTTTATATCCAGACTTAAATATGAAAACATTAAATGAAATAAAATAGTATATTAAGACTATAATATATAAATATAGAAAAACATATACATATATAGAAAAAAATATGTAAATATATAAATATATATAATATAAAAAATCTTTAATTTATAATAACAAACTTCTTTAGTATTAACTAAAATTTCTTTTAATAATAAATAAAATATATTTAATTAAACAAAATGTTTTATTTATCACTACTAAAACTTCGTTTAACATAAATTAAATTTCTGTTATTATTAAATAAACCTTTATTTAACAGAAAAAAATGTTCGCTGAAAGTTAAGAAAACTCTTTCGTTATAGAAACAACATTTTTGCTGAATTAAGAAAAGTTTTCACATTATTAAATTATGTTGATTAACTAAAGTTATTCTTTTATGATAACAAAAGGTTCTCATTACCCAAAACTTAAGTACTGACAACGATGATTTTAGTTAATAATACCTAAAGTTTTTTTTCAGTGTAGTGGGGCAAAAATATTTGTTTCCTATTCTGCAAGATCATAAAATCTAGTCAGCACCTGAAGTATCTTGGAGTCGTTCTAGACTACAGGCTCAACTTTAAAGACCACTTGATGTACGCTGGTGACAACGCCAAATAAGTGGGGGCTGCTCTTGCAAGGCTTATGCCAAACATTGTAAGCCCTAGACTACCGATCAAAAAGCTTCTCGGTAGCGTTAGTACACCATATTGATGTATGCGGCATCCATATGGGCCTCAGCGGTGGAAACGCCATCTGATGTTAGACCTATCAAAACGGCCTACAGACTGACAGCGGTGCGTATTTTCTGTGCTTTTCGTACGGTGTCTGACGAGCCTGTAAATATTATTGCGAGTAGGATGCAGATCAATATTGCAGCAAAAGAGGTATCGGCTCTGCGTTTAGCAACGCGAAATGATATGGACCGACGAACACGCGAAGACTTCAACATGGACGGTCATATATAATGGCAAGCAAAATGGGAAACTTCAACCAACGGACGATGGACCTTTGTGATGATCCCTGACATAAAAGTATGGACATCAAGAAAAAACGTTGATGTCAACCATTATTTGACGCAGAGGATCTCAGGCCATGGATGTTTCCGTGACTACTTATACAAGCATAAGCACGTAACGGATCCAAACTGCTTCTTTTGTGAGGATAAGGCCAAGAATGCTGAGCACGTGCTAATCGAATGCGGAAGGTTTGCAAACGCACGAAGACTTACTGAGCAGCATATGGGAGAGTCAATCACTCCGCATAGCCTCATGCAATTTATGCTGAGCTCAAAAGACAGCTGGGATAAAGCAAATGAAATCATCACAAGTATGATGAAACGACTGAGACAAGAGAAACGAAGAGCAGCCATGCTCAACACTACACAGCAAAGCCACGACAACACAAAATAATCGAGAAAGTACTACACTCAACCCCTGCCCTGCGAAGGAATGCCTTAATTGGTAGTACTGCAGGGATACAACAGGACCATAAGAGCAAGGGCGTTGTTTTTACCTGGCAAGGACCCGCGGTCGCCCGAAATTACGAAAAACAAAAGAAAACAACACCAACATATATCCATATACATACACCTACACATCCATGCTCATATATGTATATATGAAAGTACTCATCCCATAATGGTTGGTTCCCACTTATCAAACTCCTGTTGTTCTATCAAGGGCTCATTGAACACTTCAATGATGCATATTATCTGTGAAATTGTTGAAATATAATTTAGGGTCTTTCAGTCGGTAACTACAAATTGCTGCCTCTGGTACCAGGACCAACTTTTGGGCGATCACTCGGTCGTTCGCCTTTCAAAGTTATACAGCTACACTCAAAAAAAAAACCAAGTGAAACTAATAAAATTCTACATACATTTTACAATTTTTTTATAAATATACAACATACAAAAATTTTTGTAACATTAACATTTTTACAATAAATATTGTCATTGTGAAAAAAATTATTTATAAACACTACAAATTCTTTTATTTACATCTAACAAAAGATTTTAAGGTTTATAAATTAAATTATGAAAATGGCAGAAACATTTTTTGGCTTAATAAATATTTTGTAAAATCTTCAAATTAAAAATTTAAGTTTATCAGAGATATTGTGAAATTTATAAAACTTATTAAATTGTTTTCACAAAAGTTTTAGAAAAAGTACAAACCCTTTTATAGTATCAACAAAAAGCATTTATGGATTTAATAATATTTTTTTGTAATATATATAATTATATATATATATATATATATATATATATATATATATATATATATATATATATATATATATATATATATATATATATATATATATATATATATATATATATATATATATATATATATAGATATATATATATATATATATATATATATATATATATATATATATATATATATATATATATATATATATATATATATATATATATATATATATATATATATATATATATATATATATATATATATATATATATATATATATTTATATATATATATATATATATATATATATATATATATATATATATATATATATATATATATATATATATATACATATACATATATAAATATGCACATGTATCATATGGGAACTCCGTTAATAAATAAAACACTTTTTTTGCATACATTTGCTATATTTTGTAAATAATTTCTAGTTAAAATTTTTTACAATATTTTATAAGCCTATTCGGTATGTTGAATGAATTTTCGTTTACTAAATTACTAAATTAAAAATCGCAGTTTCTCTAATTCATCAAGAAAAGGAAACTTTTTTGAGATCCGGAACACTAAATCCTAAAGAAAGATACATGTTTGTTTTACATTTTCTTTCGTCACTTAATGTGATATTAACGTAGTGTATTAAATGAAATAAAATCGCAGATTATCCTTTGTTATAATATTGAGAAAAATGCTACGTCACTAAATGGTTTTACTTTTTCTTGTGGCATAGGTTTACTTTACCATTTTAAATCTTTTTCGGTCTGTAAACAAATTTAAAAAATAAATAATTATCAACTTTTTCATCAAACTTACATGCTGCATGTTTATGCTTACCAATTTCTAACCCTATGGTTTCCTCTCCTGTTGAAAATTAAGAAATATATCTCCCGTTGAGGCGTTGAATTTAATTAATTTTAGTCTTGTAACACAAGTGTTTCTCCAATTTTGGTTTAGTTCTGCCCATGAACAATTATTTTTTTGTCATGAACACTTCTCCCTTTATAACAAGGGTTAATTTTTAAAAAGCACGAGTTTTATAAATGTTTAATTTAATGAGCTAATATGAGATTTAAAAATTTTTGTTGTGTTTAAAGGTTAAAAAAAGACATTTTTGATAATAATATTTTAAGTTATAATTTTTTAACAATTTACTATGTAAAATTAAAACATAATAAGGTTTATATCTCATCGATTGTTTTTTATATTTTCTTTTATAATTTTAAAACTTTATTAATTTACAAAAAATTGGGTTTTGTGCGATATTTTTTGGAAATTATAGAAATTTTTGAACAAATTATTATCTCTTTAGTTTTTTTTTTAAATTTCCAAAAAAAAAATCGCCAAAATCTAAATGTTTAGTATTATGTAGAAAAGTAATGAAATTATAAGGCAAAAAATAAAATTTAACGGAGATATCCACCCTCCATCCCTTATTATTTTTTAATACTTTTTATAACAAATAATCAAAAATTGCAATTGTATTTATTTTAATTAAAAAAAGACTTACTCATTCATTAAAACAAAAAAAATTTGAAAGCCGTTAAGTTGTTAATGAAATACATCAAATTGAACATATATGAAACTCGTGGTTTTTAAAATTACACCTAACTTAAAGAGATTACAAAAACTTTTCTTCCTTATGAAATGTTGTTTTTTATTTTCTCTTCCACTGTAAAAAAAAGTTAAAACAAATCAAAAAGTTTGTGTTAAAAACCGAATTTCTGGTTTAAAATTCGTGATTTTGACCTATGTATGGAATGTACCACGTCAAACGGATCAACGCTGAGCTCAAAATTCTATTAGTCGTTGAAAGTTGAACCCTTTTTCTGACCTTTGCTTGCTAAACACGAACATACCCTTAAACATTTTGATATAATAGTTAAAAAAATTGAAAAAACGGTTTCTATTAAAAGATGCGATGAATTTTACAAGTATAGCAGTTAAACAGTTTAAGAAACTCTATAATCTTGCTTATCTTTGCGCCATAAACAAATTTTTTTACGACGGAGAATTTTGAACACAGCCTTGATGCGTTTGAGATAAAACGTCCCATATGTATAAAGAATGTAGACTCTTAGTTAAAACAACTTACCATACATTCAGTAAGGAACGGATTTATTATAGCTCGCCAGTTGTCCTGCTATGCCAGTCGCCATATTTTGATTAATGTTTATTACATTATTATTGTCCATCAAAATTGAACGTAGTCGACAATTTAAACTATTATCATAATATCATCATAATATTAATTATTATGTATTAACCATCAAAAGTGTCATTTAAAACGACGATGATGTTAATACTGTTCAAACTAGAGACTATCACTACCATTATTTATTATATATAGACCACCAAATTAGCACAATTTAAAAAATTACTTTTCTACTTAGACAACCAGTACCCTATTTCACCAAACTTACAAATTTGTAATTTCATGCAAATTTTCACAAATTTTGTTAAAATTTGTATGAAGTTACAAATTTGTAAGTTTGGTGAAATAGGGTACAGATTGTAACTAAAAAGGTTTAATACCAATTTTCGTTATGACTTCAATTTATAAATTTTTATAAAAGTGTTTGTAAAAAGAATTTTTTTTTTGTAAAATAGTTGTTGATTTTTTAAATTGCAAAAGTCTCTTTGTAAAGTTTAAAAAAAATCTTCAAAATTCGAATTAAGTTTTACAACAAAAATTGTAGAATGTTATTTTTCTGTTCACAAAATTTTACAAAATTTTGTACAATTGATTTTCATTTTGTTATGCGGATACACGATTTATGATTTAAAATTTAAAAAAATCAACATAATTTTAAAAATATTTTTGTCAAAACAATAAAAAAAAGTTGTAATTAGAAATATTTATGATTTTGTACTTTTTCAATCTAAATCACAAAAACAATTGGTAAGTTTACAAATGTTTCTCATATTTAAAAAAGTATACAAAATTTTCTATAAAGTTTAGGATTTTTTGGTAAATTCACAAAAATATTTTGTTAGCAATTTTACAAAACGATTTTGTAAATCTTACCTGCAATATTTTTTTGAGTGTACGATCTTCGTTTTCCTTATCATAATGATGTTAATTTTGCTGTCCATAGTATTTGAGACTATGCCCTGAAACTTTTCTTTGATGACAGAATCATAATCTTTTTGTTGAATAATGTTGCTTGGATTACAAATTGGTTTTTAGTTGATTTCATTACAAAATTGAACGGAAATATTCCACAATCCCAAAACTTCAATGAAATCGTTTTCCAAAATGTTTATGTTTTCTATAACCCAATATATGTTCTGCCATTGAAATCAAAGTTTGAATCTAACTCGTACTAGACTCTAGTAGCTTCTCAAAACAAAATCCATTTAAAGCAAATGTCTCTTTTCTAGAATAAAAATTGTTGTAAGGTTGAAGCCAAATTTGTTATTCTTGAGAAAAAGACTTAACGCTAAGCTTATAGCTTTTCTGAGAAATGGTTTTATAGATTAAAGATTTGCTATATTAAACTGAATTGCTCTGCTGTTAAACTACTAGCTTAAATATTTTTCTTTAAATTTTGCCAGTAACACCAACACAACAAATTTTACCTGAATCGGAATGTCTCATCCCTCAAAAAAATAATTCACTTTTCTGCACAAAACCATTGAAAAAAAATGATTGGGTAGAGTATGATTTTACGAAGAAAGAAATTTTATCAAAACTAATTTTCTTAATTTTTTTTTAATTTCAGCCAGCAGCTGGGAGTCCAATACAAGTGAAAAAATCCGGTACTTATATTCCGGATAATCATTACGTTCTTGGAATAATTTCGTTCAATAATCACAACGCAAATCCTTTTATAATGGCTTGGACTAAAACTTACGTCCATTTAGATTGGATTGAGAATATTGTTTGGCCGGTAAAAACTTTTCCTAACATAAATGCATGTCACAATACAATGGTCAATAAATATTTATAATTTCTATATGATTTCGAGTGACGATAACAAAATCATTAATAAAACTTTAATTAAATCATTTATGGATGATGATAACATGATTTAGGAATAAATATTATAATGTGATTTTTATTCATTTTGAACTTTCAATCAATAAACAATTTCATAGTTTTAAGTATAATTTCATCAAAATAGGGCTTGATTTCTTTTAGTCCAACCATTACTTATTTCATTAATGAACCAAACACATTCATATAGCTTTCTAAAAAAATTTGATTTACCAATAATTTTTATTAGTATGGCACCAAGAATTGTGGAAAAGTTAAAATCCAACATCAGGGATTAATTTCATTTGGAGCTCCAACATACCATGGTGAATTTCCGTGGCACGTCGCCATACAAAGAAGAGAAGGTCATGGCGTACGAAAATATATTTGCGGTGGAACAGTTCTAAACAAAAATACGGTCTTAACAGCAGCCCATTGTATACTCGATGAAAATGGTGTAACAGCACCCAATCTTTTAATTGTTTCATTTGGAAAATACGATTTAGATATTACAAACGCGGATAGTCGAGAAGTTAAGGTATCGGAAGTTATACCTCATGAAAAGTTTAATTTAAATTATTTGGAAAATGATATTGCTCTATTGAAGCTTTCGCATTTGATTTCCTTCTCTAATTATATTGAACCGATTTGCATAACCGATGGTGCAGGTATTTTCTCAACGCAAATTGGTGTGGTAAGTTAATCAAACACCACAAATCTTTACTAAAATTGTTTTTCTAATATTTTGATTTTTCTTAAATTCATTAGGTAGCAGGATGGGGACGAAATGAACAGAACAACCTAGAAAGTCTTCTTACCAAAGCTTCATTACCAGTTGTTTCCGATACTGACTGTCGTAATAGTAATCGTGGTTTCTATCCAATATACCTAAACGATAGAAACTTTTGTGCCGGATATGGAAATGGAAGTAATGTGTGTTCTGGTGACAGTGGTGGTGGACTAGTATTCGAAAGTAATGGAAACTGGTATGTACGTGGAATAGTATCCCTAGCTGCAGCATTACCCAATGAACAACGATGTGACATTACCAAGTTAGTGTTATTTACAGATGTTACAAAATTTCACAATTGGATTGTAGATAAATTATAATTTTATAATAGAATTTTTTATAGCAAGAATGGTTAGTTTTTATTTGTTTTATATACAAACGTTAAAGGAAACACTTAAAAGAAAGATGACCAAAGATAATTTCCACGGGGCGATGAGGCGAAATAGAACATCTTTTAGTCTCTATACACTTAAATATACGTATATTATTAAATTTTTGGTTTTTACAGTTTCTACGTATAAAACATAACGCCTGAATGTTACTTTTATCGTTGGTTGCTGTTGTGTTTGTTCTATCATCACCATTTAGATAACGTTTGTTTATTTTCATATGTTTCCTTCTGGGCGAGAAATTCATCTTAAATGTGTTTGCCTCAAACCCATTTTAAATATTCTCAATTGTACAATGTGCGTCTTCCTGTATGTATCATTTCATTGGTAGTTGACGTTCATAAAATATTATTGAAGTTTGCCTTTGAATGTCATAAACAGCCATCATTCAAGGTTTCTGAGTAGAATAAAACGAATCTGCAAAACATAGATAAAAAATGGAAAACAGTTTGTTTAGTTAGTGGGTTAGTGAGTATAAAATTTTTACAGTCCAACAAACTTTACAAAAGCTTTTATGGTCCATCCAGCCGAATTGTCGAAACCAGGAGGTTTTGTATGTTTTGAAAGAAAACAAAATAATCCTCTGCAAAATTAAAGACAATATTTGCCACAGGAAATTTTGGCATTTAGAAATCTTTACAAACATTTTCATGGTCCAATCGAGCCGGAATATAAAAATAGCAAATTTTATTTTTAAGATTTTACATCATATAAATTGATATCACAAGTTAATAAAACAGACATCACGACAAAATCTAATAAATAAGTGACTAAAATATTTAACTTCACTTCCAATTTTATTAGAAATTTTTTTAAAGTAATACGAATATAGAACAAACTAGTGTATAATCAGGCATAAAGGACCATGTATCTCATTCAAGTAAATCAAATAATATAGATTTTAACAGTTTTTTAGTTTATAATTTCGTGTTGTATTCTTAATAGTTAGATGTTAGGGAATTAAAAAAAAAACAGAAAAGTAGATTATACAACAATGGAAAAAAGTGCATGTTTTCCCCGAGATGTGTATGGAACTCATGGGCGAAGTCTTAGCCTGACCACAATATTATTATGAATGAATTTATCTTATCCTGTCATAATATAGGGGCAGTGGAAAGTTCAGATTTCAATTGTACGAATTCATTCTTAAGATTTTCATTCCATATCCAGGTTTTCTTTGTAAGTTCACTTAAAGGACGAGGAATATATAAAAATGTTTTTCCAAATTTTTTGTATTACCTGCAAATTTGTTGTATTTGGAGAAATTTAGTACCTAGATTCGACCTTAAACATTCAAAAGACCTTAGCTAAGTCTTTAGTTCATGTTTTAACTAACAAATTGAAAACCTTAGTAAAATTAAATGAAAATACCATAGCAACAATTTGTTATTTAGCAAAAATGGTTTTCACACGGGATTAAAACTGCATGAAAATAGAATTTTTATATACTAAATATAATAAATCAATCGAAATTGCTATTAAATTCAATCGAAATTGGGATAGAAATAATTCAATCGAAATTGGTATTAAATACAATCGAAATTGGTATAGAAATTAAATAATCGAAATTGGTATAGAAATTATTTAAACGAAATTGGTATTAAATTCAATCGAAATTGGTATAGAAATTATTCAATCGAAATTGGTATTAAATTCAATCGAAATTGGTATAGAAATAATTCAATCGAAATTGGTATAGAATTCTTTTTAAATTGGTATTAAATTCAATCGAAATTGGTATAGAAATTATTCAATGGAAATTGGTATTAAATCGAATCGAAATTGGTTTTTATATAATTCAATCCAAATTGATATAGAATTCAATCGAAATTGGTATTAAATTCAATCGAAATTGGTATAGAAATATATCAATTCAATGGTATAGAAATATTAAATTCAATCGAAATTGGGATAGAAATAATTCAATCGAAATTGGTATTAAATTCAATCGAAATTGGTATTAAATTCTATCGAAATTGGTATAAAAATAATTCAATCGAAATTGGTATTAAATTCAATCGAAATTAGTGTAGAAATAATTCAATCGAAATTGGTATAGAAATTATTCAATCGAAATTGGTATTAAATTCAATCGAAATTGGTGTAGAAATATATCAATCGAAATTGGTATTTAATTCAATCGAAATTGGTATAGAAATAATTCAACCGAATTGGTATAGAAATAATCCAATCGAAAAAGGTATATCATATTTTGACAGGGTATACTATATTGCAACAAAAATTCTGTTTTCCGTATTAGAACAGACAAAAAATTGAAACTTTAAACGTTTCTCACCTGTAAAATAAGATGACAAAATCCGAAAACACAATGTCAAAAAACATTTAGATGAATTAATAGAATGTCAAAAAAACATGTAAAGTTAGTACTAAGTAAAGTTTGTTAGTTTAGATAAAAGTTGCTTCAATCGAAACTGGTATAAAAATAATTGGTATACAAATAATTCAATCGAAATTGGTATTTAATTCAATCGATATTGGTATATAAATAATTCAATCGAAATTGGTATTAAATTCAATCTAAATTGGTATTAAGTTCAATCAAAATTGGTATAGAAATAAATCAATCGAAATTGGTATATCATATATTGACAGGGTATAGCGCAACAAAAATTCTGATTCCGCTTTCAATCATCAATCGGAGTCAGACGAATAAGGTTGTCTCCTAAATTTTAAAGGAAAAAAATCAAAAAAAAAATTATCGGAAATAGAAAAATAAGTGTATGTTATAGTGTTTGTGTTAGTGTTATCTCCCAAATTTTAAAGGAAAAAGAAACAAAAAAAAATAATCGAAAATAGAAAAAGAAGTGTATATTATAGTGTTTGTGTTAGTGTTTATGAAAATAAAAGTGTTGAAGAACGGAGGCGGAGACAATTATATAATTGGTGAGATTGTTCTTTATTAACAAATTATTTGGTATTTTATGTTTCCTGTTATCAGGTAGGCAGGTAAAATTTTACCTTTATTGCTTTGATGTAATAAATTTATTTATTATTTTAAAGTGTAGATTTGTTTTGTATTGCTTGGTGATAGGAAATGTAAAATTTCGTTTTAGTTGTTAGTAGGAATTTCAAATTTAACCCTTTATTTGTACTCTTCAATTTTGTTAGTGTCTTTTGTGTCCCCATTTGTGTTTTGTTTTTCTCTTTTTGTGCTACTGTTGCATGAAACCTGCTATCGTGTTTTTGAGACAGAGATACCCAGTGTCTTTTGTACTGTGTAGTGTTGAAATTTAGGCCTGGCCGAATTTCAGTATCTATACCTGCAATGTCAAAGGGCAAGTCTGTGTCTCAACAAAATAGCAGCAGAGTGAACCAACAGCTTAGCATTGACTTCACCAACATAAGAGGTCTCAATTCGAATCTAAACGTGGTCCATCACTACATCGAAAAAATAAACCTGACATATTGTTTCTTACCGAAACAATTGTTAGTAGCAAAGCATCGAAATTGGATCTCGATAAATACCGGATACCTAGCTACCAATTGGAACATTCCTTTTATAACAAGCATGGTGTCTGTGTATTTGTTAGGGATTCCCTTTCAAGTATGAGACTTAAGGCTTACGAGTTGAACTCTAAGCACCATAATTCTATAGCACTGAAGATCTCAGGTGTTGATGAAACTATGTTTATAATAGGATTATACAGATCCCCAAATTTCCCCCTCCAGGATGTCAATTTTTCGATCAAATATCGGCTAATCTGGACAAGATTCCCACGGACTACCCCAAAGTAAGACTGGTCATTCTTAGAGACTTTAATATTCATAATAAAGAATGGCTTAAGTATTCATCGCACACCGACGACGTAGGAAGACAAGCCGAACTGATACTTGCAGATTATCACGGTTTGACGCAAATGATAGAGTGTCCCACTAGAATCGCAGACCATTCACATCATAACAATAATTTGCTGGATCTGTTTTTGACAAACGAACCAGATACTACAAAGACAAAAGTTGAACAACCCCTCGGAACATCGGACCATTTACTAATATCAGCAATAGTGCAATTTAAATCACCGACACAAATTAAAGCAAATCCTCGTCGCGCTCAGAACTATAAACGCACTGACTGGGAGGGACTGAGAAACTGTTACACCTTGGAAAACTATTTGCTGTGTCGATCAAGATCCTAGCACATCAGCAATATTGATCTCTGAAATCATAAAAGACGGAATGCGGCGGTTTATTCCAAATCGATTAATCACTCCTATAACTGAGCCTTGGTTCCCGCGGGATGTTGATGAGGCAGTGAGGAATAAACGCAAAGCATTTAAGACGTATAACGCTAATAAAACACTTGAAACCCATAGCGCCTATAAGAAAGCCAGAAATATTAGTAAATTCAAAATAAACTTGGGCAAAGACGCGTTTATCCAGAAGAAAGCAAAGAAATTCGCCGAGCACCCATCTGGCTCACGTAGTTTCTTTCAGGTAGTTAAATCAGGCCAGAGAAATTTTACGCGATCCTCTATTCCCACCTTAGTTCTGAATGACATTCCCGTGAGCGACTCGAAAGAGAAGGCGGATCTTTTGGGTCGTATCTTCGCAGAAAACTCAAACATAGTTGAACCCCTCCATTCTCCTACACTCATTCACCCAGTTGTAACGAAAATGCATATTGATGATAATGCAATATTGTACGGAAAATGCTTCTTTCTATCAATATCAACAAATCTGCTGGCCCCGACAGTATTCCACCCCTCATTCTTAAAAACTTTGATAGGCAACTAGCTCCAATTTTAACAAAAATTTTCTATTTATCTTATAAAACCGGAATATTTCCCGATTCTTGGAAGCTGGCCAGCGTTCAACCCATATCAAAGAAAGGCAGTAAGATAGACCCTAACAATTATAGACTAATTGCAATTCTGTTGGTTTTAGAAAAATATGTTAACTACAATTTGATAGATTATTTAGAGATGTCGCGAATTATTGATGATAAACAGTATGGTTTTCGTAGAAATCATGCAATAGGTGATCTGTTAGCCTACGTATCCCATCTCTGGAACAAATCGCTGGAAAACCATGGTGAAACATTCAGTATTTCACTTTACATTTTTAAAGCATTTGATAAAGTGTGGCATAAAAATCTCATAGCTAAATTAAAATCTTATGGCATAGACCATCTTACTGTCTCATGGATTCATAGTTTTCTTACAACTGGGAGGGGTTGAGGAACTGTGTGAGGTTGAATCAGTTAAACTTCTTGGAGTAGATATTCAAAATAACCTGAAATGGAATAAACATGTGTTCAACCTCGCTAAATCTGCAATGCAAAAATTAGGATTTTTGAGTCGATGTAAAAAGTATCCCAAGTAACAAATTTTGTTTACAAATTTATTACAGTACATTTACTCTGTAATCGTAAAGTTACAGTGGTAACTGTACCGTAAACGTTCAGTAAGTGTTTCGTATACATTTTGGGGAATAATTTTGGCTTTTACTGAACGTTTACGGATATCAATTTGCGTAAGAATTATGTATGATTACAAACAGGTTCGTAGTGTTACAGGAAGCAAAATGTATGCGATTTTTATCACTACGGATTACTTACAAAAAAGTTACAATCTCATACTTTAATACGAAGTTTTAGATGATTTTTTGTAAACAAAAAATATAAATAAATATACAAATATGTACAGTAATATATTTTATGTTTATAAAATGCAAATACTATATTTTGGCATAACTAATTTCGTATTGTTGGATGTCAAAATTTACAAACGAATAATAAAATTTCGATTAAATTTTGGAAATACTTTTAAATTAATAATGCGCCATAAAAATAATAAATTATTAAATATAATTTTAAAAAAAATTTTATATGTCAATTTATTTTTGAGAGATAAAATTATATAAAATTTGTTTTATTATTTTCATAAATTTAAGTATTTCTAAAATACTTATAACATAAGTTGTAAAACCCAATAAAGTTTCATTAAATGTATTTTGTTATTTTTTTTAAATACAGCCAAATATTAATTTTGTATAAAAATGGCTGAGTTTTCAATTGTAAGCTTTCAAATACAAGTTAGCCCTATGTAGCTATACAGAGAGTGCACAGAATATATACATTTACATTTTATTTACATTTACACTTCCATATTTAAAATGTTAACATGTTAACGTAATGTAAACGCTATGTGTTTGATCTGTAAACATAATCATACAATTACAACTTCCAATTCAAAGAGTTTACATGTATAAATTATGTAAACGTTTAGTATTAGCCTCGTTGTTGTGTATTTACATTTACACCTTCCTTTTACAAATATTTACTTGTATATGTTTTGTAAAAGCTTTGTATAAATCCGTTTACAACTTTTGACATTTGTGAAATAAACAAAAGTGACATTTATTTTTGTCCAAATTTTTTTTTACATAAACGGGGGGTGGGAGACTATGTACATTTGTACCAACACAATTATTTACACATTGACATATGCCAATAAATTAGTTAATGTAATCCTGGCATTGCGATTCGGCCAGATCTAAATATAATAAGTTTAAATGTATCTTGTAATTATCTTACGGAATTTTGCCTCATAGTGTTCTAAGTTTGGCATTGTTGGACCACAATAAAATGCAAATGGTCTCCGAATTCCGAATGATCGGTTATACATAAAATCGACCAAAATTCTTTTTGCTATTAAAAATGGGAAGGCCGTCAATGTTAAAGGTAACTGAAATATTAATTAAGTGATCCAAATTCGAAAACTTCAACCAACGTATTAGCTCATAATACCGAAGCTTTCCACTACCCATCAAAATAATATTTATATTTTGAAGTATTTGCAATAATTTTCGAGGATCCTTTGGTTAGAAATTAAATCCACGAAACTTTAAAATCACAAGTAACTCTTAAATTAATTAAGACTTAAGATTCGATTAACTAATGCCCAATATATTGAGTCGTCTATCACTGAAAGCTGGCTATAAATTTCTTTATCATCGCACGATGAAAACAGACATCTTTTATTAAACAAAAATTTTTGACTTAAGAAAACTGTATAAATTATGTGACAGTATAAATACATTCCGAATGTAAATGTCCCGTAAATATACGGTAAGTGTATAAGTTCTCAATAAAATAAAGTTTTGTAATTAATCTGTAAATGTAAAAATACATTTACAAGGCCAACGTTTAGTATATTTACAATGTAGCTATAAGCTCTCGTAGACTTTACACAATGTAGTCATTTTGTAGAAGTAATAATACAGTTACATAGTACATAATCAGAAACGTTACATTCGAAGCTATAAGTTTACTACTACACTGTAGCTTTACTGTGTACAATAAGAAACAATATTTTGTAGAAGTATAAATACCGCAACCTATTTTGAGTACAGTATGTGTTCCGTAAATAAAACAACAATAGTTTGTGACTATAATATATACAAAATGTTACTTGGGATTTCAATCCCGAGCAAATTTTGCTAATCTTCAAATCCTTTATTCGTCCATGTATGGAGTACTGCTGTCATGTGTGGGGAGGTGCTTGTCAGTCAACAATAAAATGTCTAGACTCTGTACAGAGAAAAGCAATACGGTTGATTGGTAATACCGAACTAACGGACCAGCTTGATTCACTCCAGCACAGAAGAAATGTGGCTGAATTTCCAATCTACTATAAATATAACTGTAGGGAATTCTCCTCTAAGGAAATTCAAAATATCCTTCCATCGTGTGCGCAGTATAATCGACGAACAAGAGCTGCCGAGTTATCCCATCCATTTGTTGTACAAATACCTCGTTGCAGAACTGTTATAGCTGTTCTTGTGGAACTTCTTGTGGAGCAGAACAGTGTAGAACAGAGTAGTTAACAACTGGAGGCTTGCATGCTGACACCGAAGCTGAGTTGACTAAGTTGAATTGTTATCCAGAAATAAAAGTCTAGCTTTTAGTTAAACAGTATAGATGAGATTGTAAATAAAATTAATTTGTTCCAAATGTATAATAGAGATTGGATGATGATTATAATAGAAATATTTTTGATTGTTTTTCTGTAATCAACTTCATAAATGTTTATGCATTTTTCATTTTTCAAAAATCAATAATCAAATTATGTATATACATAAATTATTTCTGTAATTCTTTTTATTAACATAATAACACTAATTATAATAATTTATTTGCATAAAAAGTTACACAATTATCCATCAGTTTAGAGCGTAATAGTTTTGAAGAGAAAAATGTAGATTACTTTTTTTTGAAACAAAAACATTTTAATTAGTGAATAAAAATATTTAGAGAACTTTTAATAGTTTGTAGAAAAACTAGAAGTTTTATTATTTATGGAAAAATTAGAATGAATAAAAATTTTGTTTTTCTTTTTAATAATCAGTAACATGAAAAACATCGCCAACTCAATTTTAATTTTTTTTAAAATTTTATTAAAATGTTCGCCACACTGTGTCCTTCCAGAACGACTATTTTAATACAGTGGCTAAATTGTGGAACTCAATGCCTTCCTCTGTATTTCCCGATGAATTTTCTCCTCAAGCATTTAAAGAAAATGTTCATCATCATTTAAAATAATTAGTTTAGTTATCCCTATATCCCTATTCCTTCCATTTCCCTCATCTCCTTCCTTTATAGTTGACATGGTATCTTCGGATATTCAAAGAGTCTAAATAATGAATATTTGATATATATATTTAGTGTGCTAAACATGTCTAACTAATTAATAAAAAAAAAATTAGAACAGACAAAAAATTGAAACTTCACACGTTTCTCACTTAGGACGGATCCGATTATTGATATAACAAGTTGTATTGTAATAATTTTATTAATATACTGCACGCAGCCAAATTATTACGGTAATCTCTTGTTATAACATTGACATTTCCGAAACGAAAACATAAAAAAATAAAATCTAATCGACTCAACACGTTTCTACTTTCTAGTGTATTATAACCTACAATTATTTGATTAAAATATTAAAATGGAGTCATTGAGATATAAAAGAAGTAAGTAAAACACTTTTGTTCGCATTAATATTTAGTTGATATGATTTAAAATAAAAATTTTACTTTCCTTTTAGTGACTAATGCAGAAATCACACGGCTTATAAAAGCCAGGATTGACAATGAAGAATTATTCAAAAAAAAATTTTATCGGAGAGATGAAAATTGGGCGTAAGTTTAAAATTATTTTTGTGCACTTAATTATCTTTTAATTTGTTAATGTTTAATTTCAGAATAATTTTAAAAACCGCTAAACTGAACGGATTTACGCCGGAACAGGCCCGGATAAAATGGAATAACCATTTCAAACAGTACAAGGTTATATGTTTTATATACATATATTGTAAGGAAATATTACAAATTTTTTAAATTTTAGGAGCTATTAAACCCACCTACAGGCGTTCAAACAGAGGATGGCGAGTTGACGGCGTCGAATTGGGAGTTTTTTGACCTAATACACTCCTATGGCTCAACTCGCCATACTATACACCCTCCATTAATACTTCACAACAGCAATAAAGCCTACTGTGTAAATAAACAAAATAGTTTCACTGGCTTGGACGAGGTAAATCAAAGGACCAAAGATAATTTAGAAAACCAACCAACCAACCAACCAAGTACTAGCACTCAGTTAGCTAGGAATTATAATAAAGAACGGAAACCAGCAAAAAAGAGGACCCACGATGACATATTAGCAAAATACAAAAGAGAATGTAAAAGGCAAAAACACGAAACGAAGGCCTATTTTGAATTTTTGGAAGGTTTTTCCACTCATTTTGGTTTTCCGTTTAAACCACCAGTATCGGAATCTTCTACGGATACCGATTAAAATTTTATTTTAATAAAAAAAAGTTCCTTTATAATTTAAACTGAAATTTAGTTGAATTTAAATCTAGTTTATGTTACGTTTAAATGTAAATATACAAAAGTGAAATAAATATTTAGTTCCAAAACTTTTAGTTATTTTATTTATTATTATTTATTATATACATTGGATATTTATTATATATATTTAATATATATTATTTATATTTATTGTGTATTAAAAAGCATGTTGAAAAGCTCTTCTCTTAATTGGATGCCAGTGTGTTGATCTTCGACCCCATCTAAATAAGAACGTGTCTCTTCTTCTACAGTTTCATTATAAAAACTTTGAGAATGATCATCCAGTAGTAATGCTGTGTCGTCATTTGTAAGTATGCAGATATTGTGAAAGGTACAACATGCTGCAATAGTTTTTACAATATTTTCTATTTTTAGGTTTAAGGCACGTCCAAAAATTGATCGCCAACGTATTTTAAATTTTCCAAACGCACATTCTATTACATTTCTTGCGGCACTAAACACTTCATTAAAATGTTTTTTTTCATTAGTCATATTACGTTCTTTACATGGAGTTACAATGGCAATTGGATCTGTTCTGCATGCGTACCCACTATCAGCCAACAAAAAGAATCCAGGTGGTGGATGCAATTTTTCCTTGAATAAAGGGCTACAGTATAGAACACGCGAGTCATGCACTGATCCTGGATATCCAATAAATATATCAAGGAATTTTAAGTTTGGGTCGCAAATAGCTTGACACTGGATTGAATATTTTAACTTTCGATTAATATATTGATCGTGCAGTCTTACTGGGCATATTATTTCTATATGAGTGCCATCTATAACACCACCTGCATTTCGAAATATACTAGTTCTGGCCCGTCGATTTAGTTTAATACCGATTTGTTGTAATTCTGTTGGATTAGGCAGATTGATCACACGTGGCATTATATAATCTATTGTAAATTCAAGCATTTTATGAACTATATCACAAACAGTAGATTTAGGAATATCCATTGCAGCACCTACCATCCTATAGCTAGTGCCACTTGCTAACCACAATAAAAATGCCATAAGCTCTATTTCCGGGCTCCAACCATGGTTTTTGTTAGGTAAAAATTGACAAATTTTAATAAATGTTCTCGATGAAATCCGTAAATGCTTCCTAATTACAGCATCATTGTAGCTTAATATCGAGTCTACGATACTATTCGTTGATATTATTGTATACATTGGTTGGCGCTAAAATAATTACAAATAGTTAATATCCATAAACAGTTCTCTATTTTGAATTTATCACACCAATGGGGTTATGTCCATTAACAAAGGACGCGCAAGATTGTGTCTTCTTTGTAAAAACTGCCAATAAGCTGCAACTAGCATGAATAATATAATACTTGGATCAAATTCGACATCCATTATTTTATTACGATTGCTTTTAGAGTTAACAACACTAATAAATGTAAAATATAAAATGTCAAAATTATTTCGGTATTCGGGCAGCAATTATAATTATGACAAATATGGGAAACAAAATTATTTCACAACTGTCAAAATTATTACAAAATAGTTGTCTATTACAATAATCGGATCCGTCCTTATAATATTTTATCGGTTAAAACTAATTTAGAATTGACGATCTGGGCGGCTCATGCAAAAGCCTAATGTGCTTGTGAGGCTAAAGTTAATTAGGGGTAGTTTTCTCCTAAACGGCTTGTGTTAAAAAATCTGAAAGGTTATTTTTTATCGGAACAAACTATGATGGTTCTAATTTAGAAGTGACGATCAGTTCTGCTCATGCAAAAGGCTAATTTGCTTGTGAGGCTGGAGTTAATTAAGGGTAGTTTTCTCCTAAACGGCAAGGGGTACAAAATCTGAAACTTCATATTTTATCGGTACAAATTATGATGGTTCTAATATGTAATGAAGAGCTGATTCGTTGCAGAACAACGAAGAGGCTTAGCAGGCCGCGTACCTAGCGAGATTTAACTAATAGCCCCAAGCTAGCTCTAGTCCATGGGGACGAGTAGAAAATCCTGCTACTTCAGCACAAATACGGAAATGTACGCGATAAACAAAATATAGACGGAAATGGAAAAAAAAACAAGTGAAAAAATGAGACTCTGGCGACCACTTAGGTGAAAGAACCACCATCAGCACGTCCAACCCCGCAGTTAATCACACACTCTCACACTCTCACACCTCATATACTCACGCATTCGTACGCTCTCGCACCTACATTCATCCTTACATTCATACGCGCTTAAAACAATCCAATATCAATCGTACTTGGTTTTGATGATTTGTAAATCTTATCGAACGTTCACGGCATGTTCGTTCTTTACTACACTGTCATTTTCAATTTTATTATTTAAATCACTTACAGATAGAAATAAATTTATATCCATAATTTTGTTAAAATTTCATTTAATTTATGGTTATCCTAGGTTTGTACTTGAATTTGATGAAAAAAAAAGTTTTCTACGTTATTCGTTTCATTAAAGTGTATGATTCATTAGAATTATCATTATCAAAAAAAATAAAATGTATATTAATTCAGTCAATTGACTTAAATTCTTTAACTACAATTTATAATTCTTTCGGTTATACAATTAAGATGTTATCATTTACAATAAATACATTTTGAATATCCTGACATTGGCTATTCCATAAACCTACTAAGGATGCAGCTGAATTGGAAGCAATTATAAAATTATCGGTCAAAGCTAGAACGAAGGCGTCGTTATAAGAAAACAAATTTGAAAAATGCATTGCATTTATAGGAGAGATATTGTCGGATGATTTTCTTGATGATTCAAATCACTTGTATTATTGCCACTACTACCACACCTAATACCGCTATAATCATTTGCTATAGCACTTAATAGTGGTTGTAGAAGATGATAGAGCAATTAACGTTACCTTGCCCGTTTATCACCATAAAACGAACTTTCATCAGCATCCCTCCAATAAAAGAAAATATTAGAGGGTATCATCATTTGGCGTTGCTATCAGTGGTGGTTCTGATGCATTCAATACATCAATCGTAACCATGCCCATAACCCCTTTTACGGTTGAAATCGACATATATCTTTTTTGTTTTGTTATTGCAATTTGATTCATAGGACCATGTTTTGCAGGCGAGCATTAACGTTTGGACATATTTTAAAGTTAAATACTGGCCGAGCTTCTCATGCCTATTAACTGAAAGATCCAGAAGAGGTAGGGTCAGTTTAATATATATAATTATCTAATTTATGTCGACAATTAAAACCGCGCAATAAAGTAAACAATTCCATTTGAAGTGTAAATTGAAAAGGAATTTCTTTAGATTTGTATCACGGTAATAAATATTAAAGGTGTTTATTACATTTCCGGGTTAATCTAGAAGGGAATCAAAACAATATGACAGAGTTATCACTGTATTAGCAACGAAGGTGAAACCACACACAACAAGGTAAGGGATACACCACTTTATCGATGACTTAAAATAAATTACCTACACAAATGGAAATTCGATGATCATGCTTTTTATTGGTTAGATTACCGGTGTAAAACTATTGCAATAATATTTGTATTAGCAAGTAAAGACATCCCATGTAACAATTTCGCCTAAATTTTTTTAATTATTCCAACTTAACTTGAGGAAGCATTGTGTAAGGCCATATTATTCAAGTTTTACCTAAAAAAAGCTTGTAAACGACTAGATTCACTAAGTTTCTTATATAATTCCTTAAGTAAAGCTTAATTCAATAATAAATATTTAGGGCATATTCAAGCAAATGTTACTCAAGTATAATACCTTTTATAAGGTTTTATTCACATATAACTTTTAAGGTAGTATTCAAGATATTTTTACTCAAGAATTCTATCCCTTATATAAACCTTTATTAAAGTACATCTTTTAGGAAGAATCCAAGAAGATTCTTACCCAAGGATAGTTCCTTGTATACGACTTTATTAGTGTATAATAATTTTAGTAGTATTCAAGAAAATTGTTACTCAAGTAATATTTCTTATATACGGCTGTTTTCAATGAATATTAAAAGATTTACAACAAATCGATCTGTCAATATTTTTGACAGTTCGTTGTTTAATTCGCGATTGTGTGTTTTTTTATTAAATCACTTATCGATGCGTTTAAAAAGTTAACAAACCTTTAAGAACTTTAACAAACTATTATTGATTAATACAAAAGATTATTTCAAAATAGTAGAGATATTTTCGTCAACGGAAATTTGCAATTGCCATTATTCCGCAACCATTTAATCAAACGTTTCTGATGATGGTTTATATATAATATAATAATAATAATAATAAGCTTTATTTTTGTTTCTTCAAAAAAATTATACATACAAAATGTTCTATTTAGGCTTAACTACAAAAAAAACAATGGACCAGCGGTCCGTCTGTTCGCTTGCATAATAAATACCAAATTAAAACAATTCAAGAATATTAGAACCTAAATATTTTGGACAGCAAAAATGAATAGGAAAATATCATATAGACATTCATATGTATATAAACATTAGTAGATTCAATCTCTGTTGGTTGGACATTCTCTTTTCTTTCTCTTTTGTTAGTAATTAAACTCATTAATGAGTTGGTTTCTATAATTCCAGGCTTCCAGGCAAAAATTATACAGATCCTTCCAGTTTCTATATCCATTTAGCACATCAAAAACATCCTGCCGAGACAATGCATCGTACCCAAAGTACCGTTTCCTGATTGTTCCAAGAACTGGACAGATAGCAACAAAGTGGATAGCATCTTCACGTACATTGAGATTGCATATAGAACAGTTTTGGGCATTGCCTGATCGCCAAGGCCGGTAATTGAGGTTTATCAGATCTCCTCGTATTTTAAAGATCCAACTTTGCATCCGTACATCCATAGTTGTAAGTAGGTAATGACGCTCATCCAGGTTAAGAGCAAAGGTGCTATAGGCGTAATGATTTTTTGAAACTCGAGCTTTTTCCATGTTCGAAATTACAGATTGGGTTCTCACTTTTGCCAGAATAGTGTTCAGTTCAATTGTTAATGTGCAAATATCCACCTACAGATTCACGCAGTGTGCACAGATGCATTGTAGCTAGACTTTGCCAGCCTCTAAACCAGGATGTTTTATTTCTTATAATCTCATTAGCCAGAAATCGAGGTAGTCTCTCTGTTGGTAGCTGCAACACGTTTACTATGTACTTGAAGTGTAGTTTGAGTGTATGCACAAAAATTTCACTTCTATTCGTTTCCAATAATAGCATGTAGTTTGGTGTGTTCCTCGGCAGTCCTAGAATTTTCTTAATAAAGAACCTCTGCAATTTTTCCACTTGGTCATAGGCTTCCCAACCCCAAATCTGGCATCCGTAGCACATTATTGATCTACTAACTGCATCAAAGACCTGCATTTTGGCTGCAATTGGAACCGCTGATGTTGTTACAAGATCCTTCCACACCACATTTAGCGCTTGTTTGGCATAGGTTAATTGCTGATCCATGTGTGAACTCGTTGAAAACTGTGGGGTCAAGATCATACCAAGATATTTGTAAGAATTTACCACTTCAATCGCTTGGCCATTCAGCCACCAGTTTTCTATCGCTGCTTTCTTTCCACCATTGCTAAATATCATTATCTTCGATTTACCTAGGTTAATAATTAAGTTCCACATATTGCAATACTCTTCCAGGCGATTTATCATCTTCTGCAATACTTCGGGGCTTGGCGCCAAAAGCACTATATCATCTGCAAACATCAAGACTTTAATTCGAAGATCACCAATAAGTATTCCTCCACACAGAAAGTCAACTAAGTCGTTCAAAAATAAAGCAAACAGTAGAGGACTGAGTAAACAGCCTTGCTTTACCCCCATTTCCGTAGCAAACCATTCTGATAGGTCAACGCCATTCCAAACAGCTGCTTTTGTATTTTCATAAAGACTCCTTAATACCCTTAAAAATTTCGTCGACACATTAGCACTGCTTAGTTTATAAAACAGAGATGATCTTAAAATGGTATCGAAAGCTGATTTGAAGTCCACAAAAAATGTGTAAATTTTTTGCCCCTTAGAGCGTAGTCGCAGGGTTACGATGCTTTTAAGATTAAATATATTATCAAACGTAGAATACCCCTTTCTGAATCCAGCTTGAAATTCGTTGAGCACTTTGTTTTCCATTACCCATTTTTCTAATCTACCTAGTAATATGCTGCAAAAAATTTTTGTAACCGAATCCATAAAAGAAATACCTCTATAATTTTCAGGTACCGAGCTGTCACCCTTCTTATGAATTGGGAAAATGAGTGATTCCTTAAAAGACGGTGGCATCTCTCTTGTTTCGAAAATTGTATTATAAAATGAAAGCAAATATAATAGAAAACTATTAGGTGCATTTTTGTAGAACTCGTATGGTATTCTGTCTGCTCCAGGTGCTTTGTTGTGTTTCAATTTACCTAGAACATCTTGTAGTTCGTCCATTTTTATTGCACTATCAAGTGTATCATTTGCTATATATGGTTCCACTGTTAATACCGTTGTGTAATTCATTTGTGGTGAGAGTAGTGACTTAAAATAACCAGCAAGAGCTGGGACCCCAACCGAGCAAACTGCAGTATCCTTGCGGCGCAAAGTTTTTACTATACTCCAGAACTCTTTACCGTTTCTTATATAATTTAATGATGCATATAGAATAGAGTAAAAACTTTTTTTCTTTGTTCTGCACAAATATTTGTAATCTTTATTTGCTTTTAGGTATAAATCTTTTGAAACCTCGGTATTCAGTTTTGCTGCTGTATGGAGAAATTTGTATGACTTTTTCCTAGCTAATTCACACTCCGCATCGTGCCACATGTTATGAGTCTTTTTTATTTCCTGGCCCTTTTTGGATTGATGTAAATGAATTCCCGCTGCTAATTTTATTTGTTCAGTTAGACATTGCAAAGATTTGCTCGGACTTTCAGACAGGTCTCCCATATACCGCATACCAGTTTCAAGCTTTTTACAGAACATGGATTTGTTTTCCTCCACCCATTTCAGTTTTGGAGAGAGGCCTTTTCGCTTTATAAATTGATTTTCACCCCATTTCAACGTAGTGATGATGGGCATGTGGTCAGAAAAAACAAGAGAGCCCGTTTCAAAATCCAGAACTTTTCCCAGTAGATCTATTGAACAACAAACTAAATCGTTTGTTGAGGATCCCATAACGCCCAAGAAAGTAAAACTCCCGTCTGGATCACTTGGTGTACGCCCATTTAAAATAATTAACCCATAATCATCGCATGGGTTTATATATATTGATTGAGATTTACCATTTCTGATGATGGTTTATATAATGATTTGAGATGGTCAACATATAAATAAACTGATGATAGTTTGTCATACAATTCGTTTTTGTATTAAATGTATGTAATCGCCATATTGTGCGCAATTTGCTTGGGAAAAAATTATAGCAAAACTTGCAACAGATTGCAACTGACTTATGGAAAATATAACGTAGAACGTTTATTTAATATTATCATTTAACATTTATTTCTTAGCAAGCCAAATTGTGCAACTGATCGTAATGCCAACCACAGCATACTATACCCCTTACGAGGCTTAAGTAATACTTTTATTCTGTATTGAGTAACGTTTTATTCCTGTCGTGGAAATTGATTTAATGAACGAGTGCGTATGGGTTAACGATGAGAAAGTAATTATCGGGCCTGTGTTCGATTCCTGCCAGGCACGTTTTTATTTATGAATTTTATTTTCCTTTTCCTTTTTTTTATTTTATTTTTATTCTTTAGTCATTTTTAATCGTACAATTGAATGGAAACACATGCGTAGATATCGTATATGAATACGCAAAATTATTTTCATTTCGAGATTGTCCTCAATCATAACCAATATTATTTTTAACAAAAACCCATATATTCTCATTTTAGGAAACCATTAGTACACTTTTATATGCATTCCCAATCAAATGTTTGAATAAAAATTAATTCATAGTCGTGGTAGTGGTTCGAAACTTGAAATGTGTACAAATTATTTGTTAAACAATAGTGATTAAGTTTCAATTTTCCTTATGACAGCTGCTAAATAGAGAAGTGGATAGCGTACGGTCCTGGAGAATCAAAGGTTATGAGTTCGATCCCCGCTACAGGCGTTTGTAAAGATGCGAAATGTGTAAAATAAATTGTAATTTTTGATAAAAGATTAACTCAGTAGCAGCAATATACAAAAAAAAAGAAGTTTAATGCGCCAATTAGCCAAAATAACTAAAGGAAAGAATCACCAATTTTTTTTTCAGTGGCATCGCTTCTTGAATAGGCACTGAGTAATTCTCTTAAGTAAAGATTTACTCAAGCACTTTATTTAAGTAATTTTGACAGTATTTGAATAAACCTTGAATAACAACTTTTGTACAACTTTATTCAAACACTTATATAAAACATGTATAAAGCATTATATATGTCTCCTTGAATAAAGAATATTTTTTCATACGCCTTTTCTCCTTGAGTAGAGCTTGTATAAAACTTTTCTCATGCATAGTTCAAGAATTTTAAATTTCCCCTTCCATTTTAAATTCCTCTTTTAAAGCTTTACTCCATGATTACCTAGGTTAAATTGTTACCTGGGATATCTACACATCCACACATGCACGCACTCACATAGATTCACACTATACATGGATAATAAACAAAATGTGACTCACCCCATGGTATTGTCCAAATCCCGTTCTCCCTTAAACCTGGCTAGGATTTAGCCCCTCATTACAACTGCCTGCTTGGTTCTGGTGTAATCATAACACCGACACATCCAGTGAATAATAGGTGAAGATGTATGTAGGCAAAATTAAATTCGCAGCAATTTCCAGCAATAATACGGTAAATCGTTGCACCGACACATCCGGTGAATAATAGGTGAATATAGATATGGACTTATAAAATTATATTCGTAGTAATTTCCAGCAATGATACGGTTAATCGTTGCACCGACACATCCGGTGAATAATAGGTGAATATAGATATCGACTTATAAAATTATAATCGTAGTAAGTTCCACCAATAAAACTGTAAATCGTTGCACCGACACATCCGGTGAATAAATAATAGGTAAAGATACTTATAAAATTATATTCGTAGTAATTTCCAGCAAGAATATGGTAAATCGTTGCACCGACACATCCGGTGAATAATAGGTCAGTGGTATCAGCGTATATCGTACCCTGACAATGATGATTGTAAAACAGTATAGCTCATAAACAGAGAACCAACACACTATATGGCCGACTCATACACCACCAAGTTCATCAGTCAAGAGAAAAAATCGCCCTAATTAATTTCCTCCTTCACTGTAGATTACTACAACATCACTTCAACCAGCTACAAACAAAACAAAAGTGTTGTGTCGTCCATAAGTTAGGCGTGATCAATGAACGGTATCAAAGCGGGAAAAATTCCAGTTGTTTTATAGTCCACAATGTCCAATAAAAACACTATGATAATTTAAGTTCTTCATACAATTTAATTCAGTATAACAGTACTGTTAAATAATGCTCAATCCGGATTATCCACTAATTATGAAATAAACGTAACCCGAAATTAAATTAAGCTTTTAAAACTATTATGTCCACATGAACTAAATTCTCTATAATTTAATTTACTTAACACCTAATATCTTTATTTTTCCATTACTTTACACACAGAAAATTATTATTCGTGAAATAAGAATAAAAGCAAACAACTTATGCTAATTAATTAATTATTTGTATCATATAAAGAATAATTTAGATTTGTATACAAGGACGTTCATAGGAATCAAGTTTACAATTTTATCAATGTCTAGCACATCACGATGCTTTTTCTGTTGTTCAACCAACACAAAATAAACTTATTATCCACGAAAGATATGGATCCCAAATGGATCCCATCCCCTCCTCGTATAATCCTAAGAAGGTGGACTAAGCTTAACCAAATCAGTGGTACTCACGTTAAGCGGTTATTATAGTTATACTTGGTTTAGTGGATTCCAAGACCTCCGGTCTAGAAATTTCATATGAAAATCAAGATAATGCATTCAATCATTGATCCAGGAAGGTCAAGTATAAATCTTCCTCCAATGCAGTGTCCTACTTATGACCTTTACGCAAAATCGTTCTCGAATAGACCGAGGAATACGACACAAACATTAACTTATTTTTTATCTATGGAATTCACATGTACAACACATATTATTATTTTTATTTTGCTATACGAATATATTTTGCTACACGAATATATTTTACTACACGAATATATTTTGCTACACGAATAACTTTATATTTATTAATACAGGCCCCATAAACCACACAAGGAATGTAGTTTTGTTTATTTCTTTTACCTGAGCTTGATTAAAAAAAAGAAATAATATAAAACTATTTACAATAAACACTAAATCGTCAAGCCCACATATTTTTAACTCATCAAAACGAAAAGATGGCTACTGCAAAGCATGACGTCAAAATACGAAATCAATCCAATTGGAAAAAAAAAGAATTAAAAAAATAGAAAAAAAATATTCAAAAAAACTTAAAATATTTGAAAAATAGTAGATTGTTCTACAAGTAAAGAAAAGTGATATTTTTCCACCGAGTGAAATGTTTAATTTACGAGCGTAGCGAGTAAATTAATTTTAAACGAGGTGGAAAAATCACTTTTCTTTCGAGTTGAACATGCTATTTTTTCGTGTACCAGAATAAAATTTAAAAAAGAAAAATGAAATAATTTCTAAAATTGTATGTATATAAAAATTAATGCATTCATGTTTATCAGAGTTGCCTTTGAACTTTTTTGTTCTAACTTTTCATTCGAAAATTTATAAACGATTTGAACGTCTCAATATTTTTTTGATAAGCGGATAAATAATAAATTCTGTGAAACAAATTTCAAAAATGGATCCTAGTGTTATGAAAGAAGCAGAGGAGGCTATTTCGAATTTACTTCCATCGAAATCTAAATCGAAGTACGAGAAAAGCTATAAGTTTTTCAACGATTGGAGAATGAAAAAAAATATTAAAGAATTAGATGAAATCGTTATGTTGGCATATTTTCACGAGAAGGTATTTCTATATATTAATTGTATATAATATATAGATATAAACAATGATGTTATATAAATAGAATATATCGGAATATATATTTTTATGATTACAGTCGAAAACTTTGAAGGCGTCAACAATGTGGTCGAATTATTCCATGTTAAAATGTATGATACAACTAAACGAAAATTTAGATATATCTACTTTCAAAAAAGTGATTGCGTTTCTTAAGCGCCAAAATGATACTTATACGCCAAAAAAGTCGAAAGTTTTGACATTCGATAACGTATCTTGTTTTTTGACTTCAGCTCCTGATCGAGAATTTTTATTTATGAAAGTTGTTTTGATTTTCGGGTTAAATGGAGCTTGTAGAGGAGATGAATTGCGATTGCTCACGCTGAATGATGTGGAAGATACTGGATCTGTTATAGTTATAACACTCAATGACACAAAAAACAAAAAAAAAAGAGTTTTCACAATTACAAATGATGAAATTCCAGTTAACGGAGTTGAGCTTTACAGAAAATATCGTAATATGCGGCCAGCAACGACAAGTCATAATCGTGTGTTTGTGTGCTATAGAAATAATAAATGTACTGTGCAGCCGGTCGGCATCAATACATTTTATAGCATTCCCCGAAATATTGCAATGTTTTTGAAGTTGTCAGAGCCTGAAAAGTACACAGGTCATTGCATTCGAAGAACATCCGCTACACTTTTAGCTAATAGCGGCGCGGATGAACAGTCATTGAAGAGACATGGAGGATGGAGCTCAAGTAAGGTAGCTGAAGGATATGTAGAAGAAAGTATCGAGACCAAAATCCAAGCATCTCGGAAGGTTTTTAATATAAACCCCAAACCATCAACTATAACTTCTTCGTCATTAGGTACTGCAAAATCAATATCAAGCGTTATACCAAGTAATTCAGCACCAATATCAAGTGGTCCCGAGTGAAAAAATATAGGCCGAAAAGACGCTGAAAAGAAGACAAAAAGCCGATTTATTGTCGAAAAGACACCTAAATATTACTAGAGGCCGATAACAGTCCGAAAAGACGTCGACATAAAAAGTTTGGACAACGAAAGCGGACCGATAATATTTTCATTTTAAAACTGCAGCCGAAAAGACAACCGAATATTAGTAAAAAGCCGATAATAACTCGAAAAAGCGCCGATGAAGTAATAATATAATATTAAATTTATCTGCAGCTTAAGCAGGACGATATTACACCGATAATATTGACAAAATAAGTGTATCATTGTTCATTTAGGATTATTTTTTAAAAACTGGTTCAAATTCAAATAATAAAATATCAGTCGTTATTTTAATTTGTGACCATATAGACGTGTGTTCGTTTCATTCTATACAATAAGTTCAAATTAAGTGGGGTAATTCCCGATTTTTTAGACAGGTGATATTATTAGGTATGTTGTTTATAAATATAAATAGAATTATAATATAATTATAAGTTGTATTGGATTATAGATCCAAATTCTTTTGGGAAAAATTGTTGATGTGAAATTCTTGAGAAATTCTATTATTTTGATAAGCGGAATACCAGAAAAATCGTGGTTTTGGTGACTGTGGGTATAATAACTAATTGCTTGTTTTTGCAATAATTGGTTTATCCGTAAAAAAACGTTGTTACTTCTATTATTATAATATCTTTAATATCAGAAAGCTTTTGCTTTAGGCTCATTTCTCAAGCCATTATCACATTAAGGCATGAAACATTTAAATTTATTTATGCTTTTCTTATGTGTGCAATCTTTTCATTTTAATCATTGTAATCTTTTTAATCCAATAAATTGTTGGTTATTAAGCAACGACGTCAAAATTATATAATTGTAAAGACTGTTTGTCAATTGATTTTACTTAATTTACTTATTGTAAATCTCGATTGTGATTCATGTAAAAAATACGCTAAATGTCTCTAGGGGGCATAGTCATGGATAAGGCGTCACTGCAGGGATATTACTCTTTGTGACAGGCAGTGACAGGTAGATATTGTTTGGTAAGCATTTCGCTATGTTCACAGACCGTCATTTTGTTACATTTCTCGTGTAAGTGATGTCGTTCGGTCTTCAAATGACATCTGGTTGCGGTGTGCTAGGCTGTGTTTTGTGTTATTTGTAACTTACAAGCTTGAGGTATTCATTTGGGTGCAGCGTAATTTGAAAAAGGTCTTACTATTGTTTTATATGCTGTTATTATTGCGTTTTTATCCTTGCTCCATGAACTATACCCTGTACCAACTAGTGCCGTTAATGAATTATTCCTGTGTTTTACTATCAAGTTCACCTGTTGAGCATGAGCGTTGAATTTAAGCAGTGAGTCGAATGTTACCTCAACAGTCTCGGATTCACAACCAGTGCTTTATTAAACCTAATCAAACTAATCAACCAGTTTTAAATATGTAATTTAGTAGTAGATGCTGTGTTGAATGGTTTTGATAGGTTGAGTGCAACGAAAATTGTTCTAGCACCGGGTTGTTTTTGGTTCACACCATCGATGATTTAGTTTTGGATTCTCTGAAGAGTAGCAATTATACTATGTGCGATCCTAAAGCCATGTTGGTGTAACGCTAATTTGCAAAATTTATATAATGTTTTGCAACTGATTAAAGGATGGAGATCGGTCCATAAGATTCTCTTTTTTCTGCATGTTTTCCAGGTTTTAAGATGGGTCTTATTCTGGCCGTTTTTCAGATATTTGGTATCTGGAGAGTATTTAGAGATGTGTTGAGTGTGGTAGAGAGATAGTTCAGGGTAGTGGTAGTGAAATAGTTCCATTGGGTCAAATGTTGTTGAGCACAATCGCTGAGATGCCATCGGGTCCAATAGCTTTAGATGGCTTAGTTTTCTTTATAGCATTCTCAATTTCTTCTTCGGAAATTATGATGTTCTCTAAATTTTCTGTGTTCAATTTGCGCAGACATCTTAATATTGAACTAGTTTCCTTTTCATGTTTACGTTGCTTTTCTTTAAAATGTGTGTTGAATTTTGTTGCGCATTTCCTGTGGGGTTTTCGGTTGGGATATAAGCAGAGGAGATCATGTAGTTGTTACTCGGGTGTCGTGGATGAGTTAAGCCCTTAATTACCTTCCGAGTGCTTTTGTTTGTGCCAAAGCTTAACTTACTCACTAGATCTCGACTTTTGCTACGTTTGTGTTCCATAACTAACTAATTTATTAATTTGCTTATTTTTCCCGAAATTCTAGAGTAAGCTGGATCTGCCTTCTGGATGTCATCTCTCTGAGTGGAAATTACACAACCTCCTTGTGAGAAGTTTTCTTTAACTTTTTTTATTCCACTCGTTTCCAGAAAGCGGCGAAATCGATGTTTATTAAAAATTTCTCTAAATTGAGTATTCTCATATAGAGAGGGCGTAAAGTGGTAAAAATTACTAACTGAATTCCATTACAGTAAAATTTGTAAAATTAACCCATTCAGCTTTGTTTAAAATTAATATAGGTCCTCTTTTCGAATTTAATTTCATTTATGGAACGGCTTAAGTTGATTTTGATCAGTACATGGTCTGATCCCAGTGCACTTTCAGTTTTATTTAGCAATTAGCAATTTGTATTAGTGGCATGTTGGCAAGTGTGACATCTGGAGAAGAGTAGGAGTTATTTGTTACCCTTGTTGGTTGTGGTTCATTGAGGACTCCAAAGCTGGAGCCATCGTTTTGATCAGGAATGCTTTCGCCTCGTTAATGGACATTCTAGTGTGAGTGTCATAGATCATCTTTGCTGTAAAATAAATGTCATATGGACGGTTCAAAATCTGTATCACAACTGCTTACTGATGGAATATAAATATTGACTATGTAGCGTTACCTCCACATTTCCGGATTTTATTATAATACCTTGTTGTTCTAAGTGTTTATCAGTTCCCGGTTTTGTTGGTAATGTGGTTGAAGCAAATGGTTTTGTGGATGATAAAGGCAGGCCACCACCCTTTTCCTTCTCTCTATCCCTTATAATTCTATAATCACAGTTATTATCAGTTTGCCTTTAAAATGATTTTACATATTGCACAGTGTTATGTTTTAGTTGGTTCAGGATTTCTTTCAATACCAGCAATGACCAGGAGGCTTGAAGCAGTGATACCAAAGACAGCTGCTTTTTTACACAAAAGCGACGGAGCCACACCTCTCGTCGAAAGTTTTGTGATGGTCCTTGGTCGGAACTAGGTTCCGAGCACTTCTGTCCATCTTCAAAAGCTTAACAAAACAATGAGAAGCGACGTAAAATTTAGTCTTTTGGGAAACTAAAGCGTTCGTCAATGAATTGATTTAGGTAAAATTTTGTAATATATAGATGTTTATTTCAAGAAACCTCCGTGGGCTAAATGTGAATAAGAAGAAATGAAATAGCTATTTGGTTTATATTGCAGCTTGAAATCACCATCACACAGTAAGTTCCACGGCACTGAACCTATACTTTACTGTTAATGTGCCTCACTAGTAATTTTATACGCTTTAAAACCATCGTCGCTATAATATTTCAACATTCTGTTGCAAAAACAATCGGTTACGATTTTTTCGATGCACCCAGGAACTTCTACACATCAGAGCTCTTGATGTAATGTGAGACCATCTACGTGTGTCACTTCTTAATATGTAAAGTTATAACAGTGCTTTTTTGTTTATCCTTTTCCCTGCCACTGTTTGTCCTCTAGATCCACCAATCACAAACTTTATTATGTCAACCGTTGAGTGAGCTTTTCTTAACCTTATTGGTGCTGCTTATCTTCAAAACTTGTTCGAATGTTCAAATTATTATTCCTTCTAAAAATTTACCAGATTCATCTATTATACAGATTGGGTAGTATGAAGACTATTTTTCTGGTTTTTCCTTTCCTTTTGACAAAATCGCTAGACGTTGATGGTTCCACTCTTGCGGAAACCACCCCTTCTTTCAAACAGGCGTATCAAACAAAATTGTTTTGCATGAACTGTCATTTTATACTAAACGTTCAGAATGCTTTCAGCACCAGAAGTTTTCTTATTTTCAGTTCTACAAACTGATTCCAACACTTCCTGTTTCGTAACGGTTAGTACATACTCATCCATATATACCGCTGATACAAAAATATCAACTGTGTCTCGCTCATGTAGGAAAAAAGGTGATTACCATTTTGAGTAAATTTTGATTTTATTGGAGCTTGTAAACTGGTCTTTGCTTCAATTTTTTCATGACGACACTGTTCTCACAGATCTTTATTCGCCTCCAACAAAAATGTTTTTATCAAACAATTTTGTACTCCATCCAATAATATCTTTCGTGGCTTTAATAATCGATCCATTTTTTGGACGATTCCACACCATGTCATCAATCATTTGGTATAGTTTTGTAAGGCTTAGTTAGAAAAGAAAAAATCCGCCCAACTTTCCTGCACCGTTTCGGACAAAAGATCATGTGCAATCCTTCTGTGATTTAGATTGCGCAATTTTGGTTGCTGGTAGTGTGTTGTACGTTCGACAAATTTCTTTCCGTACAAATCGTGGAAATATTTGGATTCGTTATAACAGTCTTTGACGTTGTGTTCATATGCACCGCTCCTGAGCCAAAGCTTGAAACGATCTTTGTTCTAGCATGTTCGTGCCACGTGGCCGTATTCCAAGCTTTTGAAACACTTTAAAGGGTCTTGTTTACGGATTTAGTAAATTAACCAAATAATCCTCCTGGATTAGCTTCACGACTGCGGGGTGAAAAACGTACGCAACGAGCTTATTGACCAGGTTGGGATGCCATATTCGATGAAATGCTTTGGAAAGATCTAATGCGATTAAGTACGTTTCACCACCTTTTTAAGTATGTGGTTCGAACGAAAGGTTGGGGTTCAAACGGTTGTTGATCTTTTGCTCCGAAAACCATTTTGGCTAACCATATTGGCTACTTTTTAGTTTTTACCATCAGCGTCAGGTTCTGTTATGCGGCAAATACTTCAGCTAGTCTTCCATTGTTGTTGTCGTCAGTCGTTTTAGAAAATTATAACGGCGATTTGTTGTGGGTGTTTAAGTAACCGGCAACGATAACCTCACAATTAGGGAATTTCGTTCCAATTTTGTCCATAATATTGGTCAAGAGATTAAAGAAATTGTGATTGAATTTGCAGCATTATTTAGTGATAATATGTTAACACGTTTCCGTTGATTGAATTTAAGAATTCCTGGGTATGGGAGTGCAACCTTCGTTTTGAACATACAACGAAGTGATCAATTTCAATAATTGCACCTCTAAAGGGTTACATTCCAGAACGCTGGAAAATAAACGTGCAATGGGATCAATTTGATTTCGAGTGTTATCATTCGGTGAGACCCACGTCTTTTTATGACTCGATCGATGCTGAAAGAAAGTACTGCAAATTCTCAATTTATATTTATATTTCATTTCCGTGTTCCTGTTGGTAGCAGATTGTTTCATAGACTGGGATGAATTCCATCATGGCTTCTATTATGCGTGCAATCAAAAGGAAGCCAGTACCAAAATCTCTTCGAGGAGGGTGACCACAACAGTATAGAGAGAGACTATCCAAATCTTGTTGTCCTATTGTTGGTTATCCAATTTTTTGCAGAGCAACGACATCCATTCTATACCTATTTGCCTCACTTTCTAGACCCTTGAGATTATTAGGGGCTCTTAGAGAGCGCACGTTCTACTTTCTGATTTGGTAGTCTGGTCTGTTTTCACGTTTAGGAAAATTTAGTTTTTGCTTTCGGCTCTGTTGTTGTTTTTTCCGGTTCCTATTTTATAAAACAAATTTGCTTTTTATCTCTTATTTTATTTTTATTTTCTCTATCCTATCACGAAATATTGGCCTATGTCATATTTTATATGTGATAGGATTTATGGTTTAGTTATCCATTATTGAACAAAAAAAAATTAAAAAAAAAACAGATTTGCGTCCATTAACATCCTTAGAACGCATGTTGTTGTGGGACCTTGGTCTTAAAAGGTTTTTATGTGTTGTTGTGACACATATTGTAATGCCTACTACACATCACATTTTATTAAAAAAAAAAAAAAATAACGAAGCCTTTTGCCGGGATGAGGTCGTTGATGGGTTCGTTCTTATCTTAGGATTCTCAGATTGAAAATTATAGCAATTTTTTAAAAACTTTCGACTAAGATTTACATATAATGAGTCATTAAAAAATTTCTATAATTTCCAAAAACATCACCAAAATCCATTTTTGGGATTTTTATAGAAAATTAATGAAGTTAAGAAATAATGGGAGAAAATATTAGAAACAAAGGAGACATCAACCTTCCAACTCTTATTATTTTTTTAATTTTGAATTTTTAATAACAATTACTATGAAAAATTTTAAATTCAATTATGTTTTACTAAAAATTATTTACTTTTATCTTTGAAATGTTATAATTCGTTTTTTAATCCGCCAATTTGTTCTCGAGATACATTATTTTGAATATATGTAGATGAAATCCGTGGCTTAAAAAAACTTCAAACTTCATTATGAATTCATAACGCCCTCTATTAAGATGCTAAAACATTTTAGAAAATAATGCGTGCTTGAAATTTTCATATTTTCCTATTGAATGAAAAATCGCTAATGTTCTTCCTGTTTTGAAACCGGGCAAATTTAAAACAAATATTGATAGCTATAGACCTATTAGTTTCCTAAATTTCTTTGGTAAAATCTTTGAGCGTACAATATTAAAGCATTTTGAGCAGTTTGTAGAACAAAATGCAATTATTCCTCCTGAACAGTTTGGCTTTGGAAAATACCATTCCACCTCTCACCAAGTTTACAGAATTTGCAGTAATATTAAAGTAAAGTTAAACAATAAAGAATCCACTGCCTTAATAACCTTTGATATTGAAAAAGCGTTTGATAAAGTTTGGCATAAAGGTATCATTTTTAAATTAGTTCATTTAAATTTTCCTAACTATTTGATAAGAATCATAAACTCCTTTTTAAGTGATAGACAGTTTTTAGTTACAATGAACTATTGTAGATCCACGCCCAAAATTGTAAGTTGTGTTCCACAAGGGGCTGTCGTTTCATCTGCATTATACACTGTATTTACGGCTGATATTAAAACTCAATTTAACAACACTACAGATTTTGCTCGTTATGCTGATGATATAGCTATATTCGCATCTTCAGCTGATATTAACGTTATTTTATCTGAATTGCAAACGTCAATTAATATTCGTTCTTTATATTTTTCCAAATAGGGAAATCTATTTTTCTCACCAAAAAGAGTGCTGCAAAAAATCTCCCAAATAATGAATCTCTTTCTATGGATGGAATTCCATTGCAATGGTCAGAAACTATAAAATACCTAGGAGTTATAATAAACAAACGATTAACATTCAAGCATCACATTAATTCATCAGTAGAAAAATGTCAAAAAATGATACGAATGCTGTACAGTATATTACATAAAAAATCTAAACTTTCAATTTCAAATAATAGACTTTTATATATATCCATATTACGCAGTGCCTTATTATATGCAGCACCCGTTTGGTTTACCAGTACCTTAACCAGTACCTGATTTGGTTTACCAGTACCAGAATTCACCTTAAAAAACTACAAATAGCACAAAACAAATGTCTCAAACTAATTTATAACCGACCTAGATTATTCTCAACACAAGCTGTGTATCTCTTGTGATTGACTTCATCAGTAAAATTAGAACAAAATTAATAAGTAAGTGTCAAATAATCGAAAATAACTTAGTAAACCAACTTATATTCTGATTGTTAGCGAGTTCTCTTATAAGCTTTAAGAATTCCATACTTTTTAGGAGAAAAAAAAAATATAAAATTTAAAATCTATTTGATGGTTTGTATAATATTTAAGAGTTTTGTACATTGGTTTAAATATTAACATAATATATATGTTTAAAATTAGTTTTTAAGTTTAGATTTAGTATTTAGTTTAAGTATAGTTTAAGTTTCCAGATACACAGGGTCTTTTTTACATAAGTTTTTCTCCCGGCTTAGTATTACAATATATAAAAACATCATAATAATTAAAATAGTCCATTTAAACCGAGAAATCAAATTTTGTTATAACATAGTTGAGAAGTATATAATTTTACTGAACACTTTAATTATCATATATATAATACACAAGCTACGAAAAAGCGTAGCCATATCATAGGAAAGAAGAGAATACGGAAGGGAATCTCTTCTTTCCCTTTCCCATACAAAAAAATATAAAAAAATTAAACGACTATTAAAATAAACGAAACAAACTTTGAATATCTTTAAATTTTATTTTATTAAATTTCGTAACAGTTTCAGTTCATGCTTTGCTTGAACTAGACGTTGCAAACAGGGCTTATGTTATTAATTTTTGAAAAAATATTTTGTGCAAAGGCACAGGGGTCCCTTAGTTAGTATAATATGTTTATGTACCAAAATTGTAAATATATAAGAATATTAAATTGAATTGAATTGAACACTTAATAAAATTATTTTTACATTAGTTTCGTCTACAAAATGGAAATAATTCTTATTCAATTTAAGCTAGTAAAAGATTTCTACATTTGTTTAAAAATGTTAAGCAACATTTTAGTTATTAAATGTTCATATAGTTTTTCAAAACTATCAAATTATTTTAAACGTCATACAATGTTTTTGTCATACGCTACAAAATTAAGGAGAATTTGTTTACATAGCAACGGACAAACAACAAATATTTATTTTAAACTTCAAAATAGTTATTTTCTTGGCATACTAGGATACATTTGTATTTTTTTGCATATCAATATAGACTAACAAATTAAATTCTTTCTTAGTTTTTAGCTTATTAAGTGAAGCATAAAATCTTATATGCACCACTGGCGTTACTGGGTATTATGCCGATCAAGCGACATCCATCCCTCGGGCCAGAGGCCATCGGGCTAGATTACGTCGCTTTCCGGGCGTAATAACCTACATAACGCCCTTGGTACATAAATAGCTATTATAATTTTGGCCGAAATACTTAAATGACACCGAAAACAGGCCGGTAGTTGAATAATTATAAACCGAAACAACGTCGATATAACGTCTAAATATTGAAAAAAGGGCCTAAACAAAGCCGAAACAAAGCAGAAACAAAGCTGAAAAACCCCTTAATTACACCGAAATGAAGCCGGATGGTTTCATTTCGATCTTATTTAAGCGTGTTTGCAGCCGTTTATCGGTCTTATTTCAGTTTTGTTTAGGCCTTTTTTCAATATTTCGGCGTTATATTGGCGTTATTTTGATTTATATTTAATCAACTGTCAGCTTGTTTTCGGTGTCATTTTTGTGTTTTTTCGGCTTTGTGTTCACTACCTGGGCTAGTTCTCGGTTCATTTTAGGCTCTTTTTACTATGCATATTTTTAGACTACAATACGCCGAATTTTTTTATTTGTCGGCGTGTTATTTTCACTCGGGGTACAGTGAGTGCGACAAATGTGACCTCTGCAGACTTTCAGTTATCTTCAGTTTCTGGAATATCATTCAGTAATTTAGAAAATTGTACCTTTAACTTTTATACTAATTCTAAAGAATAAATAACGTGTTATCCTGGTCTTAAACAGAATATAAATTATATATGTTTTATTATATTTCTTTGTAAATTAAATAATGACAATCGCGTTGCTAAGAAGAAAAGTGTTGCTAACTGGAAAATAAACACTTTTCTTTACTGTTTTGAGTCAAAGAACAGTAGGCATTTCCACATGGTACACGAAAAAAAAATTTTTTAAGAAACGCTTTTCTTTACTTCATTGTTATGCAAACTGTAAAAGAAATTACTAAAAAGCAAAAAATAATTTCAAAACTCAAATAAATTTTCTAAAAAATTCAAAAATAAAAATAATTCCAAAACTCGAAGAGATTTTCCAAAAGATTCTATAAAAAAATTCAAAATCGAGAAAATCTGACACATTCGTTAAAGAAAAGCGTGGGACGCTAATCCTACACGCGAAACATTGACGGAATTGCGACTACTATCATTACTATTTACTTTCTATCATTTTGTGACTAGACTTTGTGCATCTCAAAGCATCATGGTTAGGATCTAACGTTGTCAATTGCATGCGGTTTGTATATAAGAATTTTGAATTATATTTTGTTGTGTATATTTTTCGAATACTTGCTTTCAGCGATGTAGTGCAATGGTATAATTATTTTATTTTTCATTCATTTAGAATCACAATTGATAGTAGTCACAATTCCGTCAATGTTTCGCGTGTAGGATTAGCGTCCCACGCTTTTCTTTAACGATTGTGTCAGATTTTCTCGATTTTGAATTTTTTTACAGAATCTTTTGGAAAATCTCTTCGAGTTTTGGAATTATTTTTATTTTTGAATTTTTTACAGAGTTTTTTAGAAAATTTATTTGAGTTTTGAAATTATTTTTTGCTCTTTAGTAATTTCTTTTACAGTTTGCATAACAATGAAGTAAAGAAAAGCGTTTCTTAAAAAGTTTTTTTGAATATTTTTTTTCTATTTTTCTTAATTCTTTTTTTACATATTTTTATTTTTTAATTTTTAGTCATCCACGCCTTGAATAGTCGGAAATTCTATTTTGTTACGTTCTTATAAGAATTCAACACATTTTCAGCACAGAATTTAACATTTGTTAATTTATTTTCCTTGATGTCACGATGCATGGATAATGCGTAAACTACTGCCAATAGACACATATTCACATATATTTTCCAATGTCTCGGTACAATGGGTTATTTGATTTAAGCCATTCTATAGCTGCGATTAATTTAGTTCTGGAAACAGTGTAGCCTCGATCAGAATTTGTATTTTCTAAGCGTTCCGTTACTACTATAATATCAGCATCCAAGGTTGATCGAGGTAGGAACGTAGGCAGCTTTAAAATGACATCAAAAATGTCCAAAGCAAAAAGGATTGGCCTGGTCTTTAAATCCGTAGTGCCCGTACAATCCAGAAAACTTGACAATTTTAAGAAAAGGGTGAATCCGAGACAAAAAACATTGTTCAGCTTGAGAAAGTGCCTGAATTTCTGGTGGAATGTCGCCTGGGTCTAAATGGTTCCAGTAAGCTTTAGCAGGTGGAGTTGTTTTATTACTTCTTAAGTGTGACTTGCAGCGGTGACAAACTGTAAGGCGAACTTTATATTTTAATTCAGGTGGCATCCAATCTGGAGGTCGGATTGGAATCTGGTAGTTTGATACTTGCTTGGAATAGCACTGTTTCGTAAAAATATCACATACTTTGTCTGCAAAAGTGTTAACTTCAGCCTCAAAATCGTCGTAACAACAATTTTGAGCTGTGGTAGTAAGCTGATTTCTCCCTTCATCTAGATTTTCTTCTTGACGTTCTGCTTCTTTACGTGCGCGTCGCCGTTGATATGCGTTTAATTTTGATAACATACGAATGCTGGTCGAAATCGGCGAACATTTTGGAAATTAATTCTTTATTTCTCGAGAAAATACCTAATTTATGAACGTAAAATGCATAATTCTGTATAGTTTATCTATCGATCTTTATGTTGTGCAAATTTTAAGTCGCTACGTTAAGTAGATCGAGAGAATTTAAATATTTCCGATGAAAATCGATTTTTTTATTTAAACAACGAATAAACAATTGAAATTGTTAGTTAATACGATATTCGTGTATTGTCATCGGATAAACGTATGCCTGCAAAGATTCATTCATTTTCATTGAATATAAGGCAGTCAAATTAACGTTACAAGATTTGATCCAATAGTGTGAAGTAAAGAAAAGCGTTTAAAATAGAACTAACTAACTCTCCATATGAAAATTTGCTTATTTATAACTAAAATAAAACGGTTTTACATTACATTGAATGCAATAAGCTTTCCTATGGGACAATTATATTTGAAAATTGAGGTGTACTAAAAAAGTTAAATTTTCACTGATGTGAACTGAGACAATTATTATGAAACGTATATTGTACCAATTTATACTATTGTTTGTAAGATATATAATTGCACACAGCGGAGCTATGAATCGATAGTGTTACATATTTAAAATACAGTACTTGTTTGAAGGTTTAAACTAATGTTGCTCATTATAAAATAAGTATCATTGTGAACTTGTTAAACGAGCAATTGTGAATTGCATTTGTATAAAGTAAAATTAACATAAACAAAACTTTTATAAAATCAGTATTATCAAGGTGGTTAATAAAGAAACATAAATTTTAATTCTCTTCTTTATTTTATTTAAAATAATAACACAACATGGCGCAGTTGTTTAACCAAAATAAATTTTGAAAATTAGTAATAAAACAAGTGAAGTGAATAACTTTGTTTTTACTGTGTCTAAATAAAAAGAAAAACTAATGATGAATAGTTTTAAACCACCCAACTCCTTAGTTCTACAAGGGAATATTAGTGAAAATTGGCGTAAATTCGTACAACAATTTAAAATATATATGGAAGCATCTGGATATAATTCATTAGCGTCAGATAGAAAAATCGCCATATTTCTCAACGTGATCGGTGAAGACGCTGTAGATATTTTTAATACGATGAATTTATCAGATGTAAAACGCAAAGATTTGAAAGAAATATTGAACGCATTTCAAATATATTGTAATCCACGTAAAAATATTTTATACCAACGATATCTTTTCTATACTCGTGATCAAAACGAAACCGAACAATTTGATCATTTCCTGACAGAAATCAAAAAATTAGTAAAAGATGGCGAATTCGGTGAACAAGAAAATTCTATTTTACGTGACAGAATTGTATTAGGTCTACAAAATAAAGCACTGCAAGAAAAAATTCTAAAGTTAAAAGATGCAGATGTGGAGCTGGAGCTTGAAAAAATAATTGAATATTGTCGAATTACTGAAACTACAGAGTCCCAACTAAAGGTTGTTCAAGGTCGAACACTAATTAATACAACAAAAGTACAAAATTTGGATCAAGTTACAAAGCCGGTTTATTTATCATCAACATCATCTCGTTTTAAAGCATCACATAATGGAAACTATGATAACAATAAACAAGCTGAGTCATCAACACGGGAAAATTTTTCATCATTCAACAAACAGAAATGCAAATATTGTGATTATCATCATTCTTATAATAGATGTCCTGCGTATACTAGATATTGTAGCATTTGTGGAAAAAAAAGGCATTTTGCAAAAGTATGCAACAATTTTAACCGTAGAATGGAAAAAAAATTTGTAAAAGAAGTTATTGAAAATAGGGAAGTAAATACTGAACAACCAAATGTTAATAATGATTATGTGTTAAGTGATGATAGTGATTATTTCTTAAATTCTCTTTCTGTTTCTATTGTAGATGGTGATGATGGGGTTGCTACAAGTGAATCAAGTGGATGGCATGAAGATTTAAAAGTGGAGGGACACAATATAAATTTCAAATTAGATTCAGGGGCAGATGTCAATATTATACCGCTACATATATATAAACAAATGAAAGCCTCTAGATCTAAAAAACTAATACCACAAAAGTCAAACTTAGAAGCATATGGTGGATTTTTAGTTAAAACCGAGGGTCAAGTGGAGTTGTTAATAGATTTCTCAGGTAAATTTTTTTTGGAAAAGTTTCTTATTGTAAATACAAAGTCTAGACCTATATTGGGCCTTAAATCGTGTATAAAGTTGGGTTTAATCAAACGGAGAGTTTGCGTAATAGGAAATACATACCAGAGTTCATAAAAGAAAATATGGACTTATTCAATGGATTAGGGAAATTTCCTCAAAAATACAGCATACAGGTAAAAGAAAATGCGATACCAATAGCCAAGCCACCAAATCGAATTCCAATTGCTTTAAACGAAAAAGTAAAGAAAAAATTAAATGAATTATGTTCTGCTCGTATTATAAAAAAGGTCGATGAACCTAGCGAATGGGTTAGCAAAATGGTAGTTGTGGAAAAACCAAACAAAAAACTTCGAATTTGTCTTGACCCACAGGACCTAAATAAAAATTTGGTACCAAATTTTTATCAAATTCCTACTTTGGATGATATAAAATCAAAGCTATTTGGTCAAAAATATTTCACAGTTTTGGATTTTAAGGCGGATTTTGGCAAATTGAGCTTGATGCGAGCTCGAGTCAAATCTGTACTTTTTCCACACCTTTCGGCTGTTATAAGTTTCTCAGACTTCCATTTGGGTTAAATATAGCAGCCGAAGTTTTCCAGAGGTTTAACACCCAAATATTTGGCGACTTACCTGGAGTGGTTGTTTATATCGACGATGTATTGGTTTTTGGAAAATCAAAGGATGAGCATAATGAGAACCTGGAAAGGGTAATTAAACATGCCAGAGAAGCTGGTATAAAATTCAACCCGAATAAATTGCAACTGTGTGTGGACAAAGTGGAATATTTAGGGCACATCTTCTCATATCATGGTGTAGCTCCTCACCAAAACCGTATAAGCGCAATTATAAACTATGAGATGTCGACCGATAAAAAGTCGCTTCAGCGTTACCTTGGTATGGTAAATTATTTACGAGAGTTTTTACCCAATTTGTCAAACAAAACTGCTTCGCTACGAGAATTGCTCGAAATTAATACGGATTTTTTGTGGTTGCCAAATCATACAAAAGCTATCCAAGAAATTAATGAAATGTTGGCCAAAGCACCATTGCTTCAAAATTTTGACCCATCCCAAAATATTATTATTCAATGTGATGCATCAAATCTAGGATTAGGATGTTGTCTATTACAGAATAACAAGCCTGTTTGCTATGCCTCCAAATCATTAACTGACACAGAGAAAAATTATGCATCGATCGAAAAAGAATATCTCGCAGTTCTTTTCGCGTGTCGTAAATTTCATCATTTTATTTACGGTAGACCTGCGGTAATATATTCAGATCACCTACCCTTAATAGCAATAAATAAAAAAGAGGTCAGTAAAATCTTTTCTCCTAGGCTACAACTACAGATGTAAATTTACCGGTAAAATATATTTGTGGTAATTTTACCGTAAAATTACCGGTAAGATTGGTAAAATTGGAAATATTTGTAAAATATAAAACTTTTTCAAAACATTTAAATATAGTTGCAATTTCATTTAATTCAAAATTGATGACTATCACAATCATTTCTAGGTTATAAAAACATAAACTGCATATCAAATATATTATTATCGAGGGTAAATGAACGAAGTTCAGCTGTTGTTCTGTTAGCAGGACATCTAGAAAATAGGCTGCCTGCCATTTTCACAGATGCAAAAATGCAACAAATCCTGAACACACTGGTTTCAACGACAACTACTTTCTTCACTGTTATGTAAAATTATGCGTTTTTGAAAACACTGCCGTATTCGAAAATGTTTAGGTAAACACATCGAATAGAAGTAGAAATGCATTTCAATGGCTCAAATGCAAAGAGCAAATTGACAGATAACCAAGCATTTTCATTGAAACTTTCTTTATTTAGTATATACGCAATGGATCGCAATCAAACTTTATTCATCGCATGTGGTTAGAAAATGAACCCGGTTCAACGCTTTTCCTGCAATTGAGAATTGTCAACGGCGTTACACATGTTACTTTTCGCGTACAACACTTGCCCCGACACTGGGATAAAATTTATTAATTACGTTTGCAACACGTCACATCAAAATCTAATTCATGCATTATTTCTTTCTCGTTCATGGGAAAATATAAATCGCAAATTGCTGAAGATATTTGCCTTCCAAAACGCAAGGAATATATAAATATGAACGTGCGTTTCACAGCAAAAATTTACAACGAAGCATTGATAATGGTTTGTAGCGTTGCGGTTCTGTTGCTACTGATAGTACAATGTATAGTTGGAAAGTGTACAAAATTACTACACGAGTGACCTTTGAGGGTGATTAACACGGATAATCAGGAAACTGTCAATATCAGGGAAAAAACTATCCATTCCAACCCACCGATCGACACCAGTAGATAAAATAAATGTTTGCCTAAAGTACTCTACTTTGTAGCAACACGTAGAGACGTTAAAATTATCTACATTTATGGGTATTCAGCTGCAAATCGATCAATCAGCTGAGATATTCTCACAACAATATGCAAACAATTTTCAACTATACGGGGGTCAACAAATAGCTAAAACTTTAAATTTTAGTAGATTAGATTATTCAAATTTTATTCCAATTTTACCAATTTTACCAAGCCTAAGTAATATTACGTAATATTACCAATTTTACCGGTAATTTTACCATGGGTAATATTACTTTTACATCTGTAGCTACAACGAATTAAACTCAAATTGTTGAGATATAACATTGAAATTAAACACCTACCAGGACGATACATGTACATAGCAGACGCATTATCGCGGGCATGCCCCATTACAAATAATGTTGAAGAAGTTGATGAATCCTTTAATGATTTGGTTCACACTATAAACATTTCAGAACAAAGACTAAATGAATTTAAGGAGAAAACTAATGAGGATTATATTTTAAACAAAATCAAATATTTTTGTATAAACGGATGGCCCAAATCGAAAAACAAAGTAAACGATTGTTTAAAATTTTACTACACGAAAAGACATGAGATAAATGTAAATGATCACCTATTGTTTTATGAAAACCGCATTTTTTTTTTTAATAAAATGTGTTGTGTAATAGGGTTTAGAATATGTGTCACAACAACACATAAATACCTTTTAAGACCTAGGTCTAGACCTGGGTCCCACAACAACTGGCGTTCTGAGGTGTAGATTAACGCTTTTTTTAAACATCTGTGGGCTGAAGCCACCTGAGACTATGTGTTCCGGCAAACTATTCCATTTGTACGGAGTTCGGACAAAGAAGTCTCTCTGCGATCTGCCAGTATGACAGCGCGGGATCTTTACCGTTTCACTGGTTGCGGCAGCCGATTGCCGAGTGGAACGGGGGTAAGAATAAGTTTGAGGCATGATGCCGCTGATTTCATCTGAGCACTGCTGATGACGATATTTGTAAAAACAACGAGGTCAGCAACAGTGCGACGATGTTGTAGGGAATCAAGTTTTGATGTCAAAGTTCGATCACCTACAATTCGTATAGCTCGCTTTTGAACAGAGTCCAAGAGGGCCAAGATGGAAACAGAGGCAGCACCCCAAACTTGACAGCAGTACTCCATACAGGGACGAATATAGGACTTATAAACATGGAGCAATTGGTATGGAGTGAAACATTTATTGCATCTATTTAGGAGGCCGAGTTTTTTAGACGCGCTTTTTGCCATCGCCATTACATGATCGTTCCAGAGTAGGTCATTTGAAACTGTGACATGTAACGCGGGAATAACAATTTCATCACAAACCATTTATAAAGCTTGTTAGCTAATTTAATTTGCAATGTCCTCACATTTTATGTTGTATTTGTTTAACGTAAATCGCCTAAATGTTTACTCTAATTATTTTCACTTTTTGTAATTTCATTGATAAAGTCGAGCCAATTATCTTTTTATTTGATTAACATTTGTTATTTTTTGTTTTTTGTAAAACATAAATTATTGATTTGTATAAAACAGTTGATTTCTTTTGTTTAAATATTTGAATTTTTATGTTTGGTAAGATTTAATATGTATTCAAAAATAAACAAAAAAACATTGTAAAACTTAGATTTAGTTGAGAAAAATTATAATTATATAATTATAATTAAACAACAAACCATTTAACAAAAACAAGGAACTATAATCTACGGATTCATCAGCTTCATCACAATAACATTAGATATTGCGTTTTGTTGAATATTTTCGTATTTGTTGGGAAGTAAATATTTTAAGAAAAGAAGTCAAAATAACCAACAGATGGTGCAAGTAGCGTTTGTTTAGCTGTTACAAAACATAAAAGTTATCACATTATGAAAGTATAGACGAAGAAATAAATAAATGGCTTTATTGATGATATGAAATGCTCGAAGTATTTGTAAACTTTTGATGTAATTTAACTCATAGAACGATAATACGATTACGATACGGTTAAAGTCAAGAACAACATATGCCTGTACAATAAATTAGCAAGTCGTCAAAGTGTAGAGACAGGCCAACCAACAGAAAAATTAAATGTTCGAGAGGAAACAAAAATCGAGGGGAAACAAAAATCGAGGGGAAATAATAAAAATAAAATGATGATGCATGAAGATTTTTTTGTATATATAGCTGATGAAAATTACATATCAGTCTATTCGTTTTTCGACTTTGGAAAGCAGCTATTCGATTTTGGCGTTCAGGAGAAACACACCAAGGAGATTGAGCCCAAACATATTGAAGACCATTGTGAGGGAATTAATTGCTGGAAAGGAAAGAAGATGAAAGCCGCATGGTATAAAAAAATTATTTAAATATTTATTTCGAATTTTGTTTATATGTTTAATATGTTTTGTTTTTGTTAATTTATTGAAAATAATTAATTTAATTTCTTGTGTTAAATTTGAAAATTTGAATAGTGTTACATACATGTTTGATAAATTCTCAAATATTTGTTAAATTTTCAAAGATTAAATGGTAAAATCGTTGTTGAACATAATATTTGTGTTTTCATTGTTTATATATTGTTTGAGTTTTTTTTTCTTTTCTGTTTCTATATTTTAGTGTTGCAGTATTGTGTTGTGTAAAAAAAAAACAATTAAGATTAAATTGAAAGAACTTTTCGGTGAAATCAACTTAATAAAGGCCCGTCCCACACGTAAAATAATATAGCGTCGCGGCAAAGTGGCACGTTACATTTGGCATCTCTTGTGCGGGATAATAACCAGAAAAAACTACATCTTTATTAAGTGGATTTCGTCAGAATAGTTCCTTTTGTTTTGTGTTTGTGCTGTTAAGTGTTTATGGTTTTGGTGAAAAAAAAAATGTTTTTGTTTGTATTGTAAAGGTTGATTCAGTTAAGTTATAGTAAAGTTGAAGTCTATTTGGTTTTTGTATATATTAAGTGCATAAAAGTAATTTTTTCGGTGTTAAGATTAATACAATTAAGTTAATTTTATATATAAAGTGCATGCAAGTGTTTTTTTTGGTGAATAAAATCAAACTATTTTTGATATATTTAGTACATGAAGGTGATTTTTCGGTGTTTAAGTGTTTAAATTAATACGATTAAGTTATTTTTTTTTAAATATTAGATGCATGGAAAAAAAAAAATATAGATTTATGTAAAGTGTTTTGTTTAATGGTTAGTGTTTTGTGCTGTTTTTGTTGAAAAAAAAAAATAATAAAAAAAAAAAAAAATTGATATATATGTGTATTTGAAATACAATTAAGGTGATATAAGTAGTTGTGTAGAAAAATAAATTTCATTACGTGTGGCACTTAAAACAAGCCAGACCAGCTATAATAAAACTGCCAGCTATAATCACTCGAACAAAGAAGTGGATTAAATACGTCGATGGAAGACATTAAAGTCAGAAAAGGTACAACTTTGCTTTTGTTTTTATTATTTATTTGATATATTTTTGGAATTGATTTCGTATATGCGTATATATTATTTACTAAAATTATTAGTCTTTTTAAAGTTTGAGATACGACATATTATTTTGTGTTTAACCCAGTCGTATAGAGAGATAAAAACGAAAATTATATTATTTAAATATTTAATAAATATAAATACATCATATTTTTTTTTGCTTTAATTATTTATTATTATTTTGATTTGGTATTTCGTGTATGTGATAAAATGTTATTTACCGTCGGATGATAATTTATTTGATACATTCAAATAATCGATTACCTGTTTGTTCGGACATAATGATTGGTTCCTCTGGCTAACTTTTTGACTTGTTTTTCTGTTTTGATATATATTTGTCAGTCGCACTGACATATTTATTCTTACAAAATAAAAATATAAGATACGTTTTTGCGGTCTGGGTATGCAATGAAATTGTGATGATAGAAAATCGTGATAAATAGTCTAAAATTAATAAACAACTTAAATTAATTTGAATCGTAATTCAATCAATCAGGGTTGGTTATTGTGCATCTGTGGTCCTACAAATATATTGGATTATTAAAATTTGGAATAAAAATTAAAATTATGGCCCACGGTGAAAACTATGCGTACGAACCTTTGCACTTAAGTGAAGAGGAACGAAAACATGAGCTCTCTATCAGAGGGATTGAAGGATTGTTGACGGCAAGAAGTGAAACAGCGGCTCTAAGAAATGCGCTAACCAAAGAAAGTAAAGCAGATGAAATTCTTCCATTTCTCAATTTTTTTAAACCGTCAGAAGAACTGGATAAAGCACGTATAAAATTGACTCTGCTGACTGATGAATTTTCACTCGCAAAAACCAAAAAAGATATTGAACGCTTATCCATTATAAAATCAAGAGCAGCCCTATGGGTTAATCGGTTGCTTAGGATGAAGGATACTACTATTTTAGGCTACGATGAAGTTTTGGGTGGTCTTAAAGAATTGTTCAAAGAAACAACGTCTTACTTACATGAGGAAAGATCGAATGGTGCACGTATTACCAGGTTGCCATCGTCTGAATCGAGTCAAAGTATTAGAATGTCAATAGAACACGATAAAAATAAAGAAGTATCAGAGCATTTGGAAATTCAGTTTGATCGAATGAATGTTGGCAGAGGTAGAGGAAGGCTTTTTTCTAACAGTCCAAACGTTTCATTTTTAGATCCTAGCCACCGATCGAGTGAACCCAATGAAAGACATAATGGTATGGCAAACTTTAGAAATATTGCAAATAATAATTTTCTAGTTCCTGAGTACGAGCAACAACAACCGAGTACAAACAATAATTTGTTACATCCAAACCGACAAAATCAGCGATTTCAGGGTAATAATGTTACAGGATACAAAAATATTTTTAAATGGGATTTACGTTTTAGTGGAGATGGACAGGGACTATCTCTTAACGAATTTCTAGCTAGAGTTGAGATTTATGCTCGTGGTGAAGCTGTGAATGAGAATGCGCTCTTATCAAATATACACTCTCTTTTGAAAAATAAGGCCGAAAAATGGTATTGGGGTAGCTCAGACACCTTCCACACTTGGACCGAATTTGTTCAAAGTATAAAAACCGAGTTTCTTCCAAGGCACTACGACTTCCTTCTAAGAGAAGAAATACTCAACCGTTTACAAGGACGAACGGAACCATTTGCAAGCTTTATTACCGACCTCAAAATCCTATTTAGTAGAGCGTATCCGCCATTGGATGAAGATTTTAAAGTTTATGTTGTCCAGAAAAATATGCTGCCGCAATACAGCTATAATTTAGCTATGACTGATGCAACCACATTAGATGGCATCATACGACTCTGCAAAAGAATGGACGAAGTCAAACTTTTAGCAGATCGACGTATGTACATGATGCAATTACCTCCAGCATCAATGGTAGAACCATCTTACTCACGAAATATGAGCGGACAGGATCAATGGAAACGACCAGTACGATATCCAGCTGTTAACTGTGTTGAATCAAGTTCTAGCAGATCACACAAGCAATGCGACGATGAGAAGCCCATATCATGCTACAATTGTAGTTCTGATACACGAAAAGAACTATATAATCAATTTGAATATTTTGACAACCCAAGGGAAATGCAACAAGATTTAGGTACCAAAGACGAAGATTTAGCAAACCATTGTATATGTTCGTTCAGACATACTGGAAAAAGAGAGTTCAGAACTACAAATCACGGCAATTTTGGTCAAAAGATCGAAACAGAAGGATCCGGAAAAAGACTACAGTGTTGGAACTGCCAAGAGCCAGGACATTCTCACAAAAACTGTACACTACCACAACTCAAAATCTTTTGTTATATATGCGGTAGTCCAGGATCAACAGCGAACGCTTGTACGAACCATTTAAATTTTCGACCACACAGAGAAGTAACTTCTAATTATCCTGTACAAGTTCAGCACTCCCGTGAAAATAAAGATAATTCGGGAAACGGGTTAATGGGAGAACGAGAAGTCGGTGTCAACGATCTTCCAATAAGTGCCAGACACCAGACGAACCCGAAACCGTTAAATCAAACCTCGTAAGAAATTCTGATTTACACATAATGTCATCCATTATAGATCTACAAAAAGACCGTAGACCATATTTAAAAGTAGAAATTTTAGGTTATGAATTAAAAGGGCTAATGGACTCAGGAGCCAGCTGTACAATTCTTGGACTGGGTGGTTTGGAGCTTCTAGAAAAACTAAATTTAACAGGTCAACCAATATCGTCAGCTATTAAAACAGTGGATGGAACTGTTCATTCAGCACTAAGTATCGTGGATATTCCATTTAAAGCTCTGAACATGGTAAAAGTAGTGCCAACGTACATTATTCCATCTCTTCCTAAGACACTCATTTTGGGCATAGATTTTTGGGAATATTTCGGTATTAAAAGAAAATTTTGTGATATGATATTGGACTGCAACGCTCTTACCTCTGATCCTCAAGAAGTCAAAGACCGAATCAGCTTAGATCCGATACAAGTGAAATATTTAGATGCTGCAATTCACAAATTCAAAGCATCGAAAGAGGGTGAGTTGGGATGTACTAATTTAACAACACATGTGATTGATACAGGTAATTCAAAACCGATTGTCAAACGACCATACCCTTTGTCGCCTTATTTACAGAAAGAAGTAGATGCAGAACTTGATAGAATACTAAGTCTGGGTGTGATAGAGACCACCCAAAGTGAATGGGCCAATCCGTTGGTATGCGTTCGTAAAGCAAATGGTAAAGTTAGGCTTTGCCTCGACGCACGTGCCTTAAACGAAGTAACCGTTAAGGATGTGTATCCACTTCCCCACATTGGAGGAATTCTAGGGCAAATTAGATCATCAAAATATATGTCAGCAATAGACCTATCAGACGCATTCTGGCAGGTACCACTTCATACATCATCACGTCCAAAAACGGCATTCATTGTTCCAGGGAGGGGACATTTTATGTTCAAACGTATGCCGTTTGGGCTATGTAATAGCGCTCAGACCATGTGCAGAGTTCTGGAGAAGTGTTTGGGACACGATCTCGAACCAGAGGTGTTTGTCTACATTGACGACATCATAATAACATCCAACACTTTCGAGCGACATCTTTTTTTACTAGGAGAGGTAGCAAAACGATTAAATAGTGCCAATTTGTCAATAAGCCTGGAAAAATCTAAATTTTGCGCTAAAGAACTGAGGTACTTGGGTTACGTTTTAGACGAAAATGGACTTTCACCAGATCCAGAGAAAATATCCCCTATTTTAAATATACCGTATCCAAAAAATATTAGAGATGTTAGACGGTTACTAGGAATGGCGAACTGGTACCGTCGGTTCATTAAAGACTTTTCCTCAATCACAGCTCCAATAAGTGATCTTTTAAAGAAAGAAAAGGCGAAATTTGTATGGACAGAAGAAGCTAAATGTTCGTTAATGAAGTTAAAGACAGCACTTGTCTCGGCACCAGTATTAATAACACCAGACTACGAAAAGCCTTTCACAATTCAATGTGATGCTTCAGAATTGGGAATGGGTGCAATCTTGACGCAGGGAGAAGGAGATAAGGAAGGTGTAATCGCATACTACTCGGAAAAGTTAAGCCCAACCGAACGCAAATATTCGGCAACTGAGAGGGAATGTTTAGCCGTGGTTAGGTCCATTTATAAGTTTCGGTCGTACATTGAAGGGAGTAAGTTTTATGTCATTACAGATCATGCTTCATTGCGATGGTTAATTAATCTGAAAGATCCAACTTCAAAGCTAGCACGTTGGGCATTAAAACTGCAAGAGTTCGATTTCGAAATTAAACACAGGAAAGGAAAACTGAACTTTGTGGCAGATGCATTGTCAAGGCTAATGGAGGTTGACGAAATCATTAATGATGATAAGGATGATGAACATACTCTACTAAAAGCTAAAATACTACAAAACCCAGAGAAATTCCCAAATTTCAGTATTAAAGAAAACTATGTGCTCAAGCTAATCCATGACAATACAAAGAAAGGCGATTGCAGTGGCGAATGGAGATGCTACGTTCCAGTGACTCAAAGACAACAAATTTTGCAGCTTTACCATGACAGCCCTTTGGGAGCTCACTTTGGTATATCTAAAACTTTTAGAAAAATAAAGCATAAATACTACTGGCCAAATATGTACCGGGAAATTAAAGAATATGTCAACAAGTGTGGTAAGTGTCAGACAAACAAGCATCCTAATGTTTCCTCCAAAGTACCGATGGGAAGTCAAAAAGACGTCAAAACTCCATGGGAAATGATTGCGGTAGACTATATGGGACCGTTTCCAAGGTCTAAGGAAGGTAATCAATATCTTTTAGTAATTGTCGACATTTTCAGTAAGTTCTGCATCTTAAAACCAGTCAGAAGAGCAGAAACTAAATCACTAATCAAAATTCTTGAGAATGATGTTTTCCTTGTATTTGGGGTGCCACGAACTTTGATTTCAGACAACGGCGTACAGTTTACATCGAAAGAGTTCAAGAAGTTGTTAGATGAATATAGTGTAAAACATCTGTTAAATGCTATATACCATCCACAGTCCAACCCTGCCGAACGAATCAATCGAGTTATATTATCCAGTGTAAGATCATATATACAAAATGACCAGCGTAATTGGGATTTAAAAATTGCCAAAATTGCTTGCGCGATTAGAACTGCAACCCATGACTCCACAAAACATACACCATACTTCATAAATTTTGGGAAGGAAATGGAGTTGGGAAAGGATTTGATAAGGGATGTTAACGACACCGATGTTGTAGAAAATAATAGATTGGCAAAGTTGAGCAAAGTAAGGGAGGAAGTACTTCTAAATCTAAAAAATGCATATGTCAAGTATTCCAAATACTATAATCTAAGAACCAGGCCAACTGAGTTCGCGCTTGGAGAGTTAGTCCTGCGCAAATCATTTAAAAAGTCAAACATGGTTGAACGATTCAACGCCAAGCTTGCTCCACAATACATAAAAGCCATTGTTAAAGCAAAACTTGGAGAATCGGTATATGTTTTGGAAGATGTGGACGGTAAATATACGGCAAAATATCACATTTGTAATATAAAAAAATTAATTATGTAAAAATACCATTTTAATGTGTTTAGTGTTAAGTTCAATTGTCCTTTTTAATGTGTTTAATGTATTAGTATCCGTTTTAATGTGTTCCATGTTTAATTTAAGTCATATATGTATATATTTAGTTTCATTTTAATGTGTTAAATGTTTTAGGTTAGTCAATGTTACATGGATTTTGCATGTTAAGCTTAAGTTCGTTTTGATTATTACTTAGTATGTTAGGTATAATATATGTTGTTTCAGTTTTCATGTATTCATAAGTTAGTTTAGTTTTTTGGGTACATGCTGTTCATGTTAGTTATAAGATTTTGTGTACATGGCTTCCAATTGCTGTTGGACATGTTAGATTTAATTAACTTATTCTTTATGTTTTGTTTTTTTTTGCGCATGCTTTGCATGTTGGTATTGTTTTTGAGAATTCGGTTCTCATTTTTTGCGGTAGGAAGACTTGGAAGGATAGCGTTATCGCACAACTTTCGAGTGAGGGCGTTGTGCTAGGTCTGGACGATTCCAGTTTTCCCACAACGCGCTCATCAAAATAAATAATTAGCCTATCTGTTTCTTTTTATGTATGCTTTTCATGTAAAATAAATTCAATTTTGGCAAGAAATTGTTAATTTATTTTGACACGTTTCGTTTTGCGGTAGGGAAATCTTTGGAAAAGAGCGCTAGTCGCAAGTTTTGCCAATAAGATTAGCCTACCTGTTAATTTAATTTTTGTTTTAGATATAGTTCTAAGTGTTTGGGTGTATATAATAACTGTTAGTATTAGTTTTCGCATACCAATCTCTAAATTATATTTGGAACTTGGTTTGCTTCGGCTAGAAACACTTTGGAAAGAGATCGAAACATGCACGTCTTCCAAAGCATAAGTGCTTCTGTTTGGTCCAGGAAATTTTTTGGTTTTCCCAGAAGAGCTTATAAAAAAAAATTTAGTTTCCTGCCTGTTTTTTTCTGGTCAATTTAATTATTAATGTATTTCTAAATATATGTTGTTTAAGTTAAATAAATAAGTTATTTATGGCGTTAAGTTATGTGATATAAGATTTCTTTTTCATGTCTAGTAATTTTCTTCTTGGTATGTTGAATTATCTTGTGTTATTTTAGGTATTAATGGTTATTGGGTTCATAATGGAGTTGGTGAAACGGTCATACACATACATTATATGTGGACCTTTTGAGAACATTTTCGATATGGTGTTTGTTATTTTGAGTTTGGTTCTGGTTAACATCGAAAATGTTCTCAAAACCTCTACAAAAGGTGTGATGTAACGCGGGAATAACAATTTCATCACAAACCATTTATAAAGCTTGTTAGCTAATTTAATTTGCAATGTCCTCACATTTTATGTTGTATTTGTTTAACGTAAATCGCCTAAATGTTTACTCTAATTATTTTCACTTTTTGTAATTTCATTGATAAAGTCGAGCCAATTATCTTTTTATTTGATTAACATTTGTTATTTTTTGTTTTTTGTAAAACATAAATTATTGATTTGTATAAAACAGTTGATTTCTTTTGTTTAAATATTTGAATTTTTATGTTTGGTAAGATTTAATATGTATTCAAAAATAAACAAAAAAACATTGTAAAACTTAGATTTAGTTGAGAAAAATTATAATTATATAATTATAATTAAACAACAAACCATTTAACAAAAACAAGGAACTATAATCTACGGATTCATCAGCTTCATCACAATAACATTAGATATTGCGTTTTGTTGAATATTTTCGTATTTGTTGGGAAGTAAATATTTTAAGAAAAGAAGTCAAAATAACCAACAGATGGTGCAAGTAGCGTTTGTTTAGCTGTTACAAAACATAAAAGTTATCACATTATGAAAGTATAGACGAAGAAATAAATAAATGGCTTTATTGATGATATGAAATGCTCGAAGTATTTGTAAACTTTTGATGTAATTTAACTCATAGAACGATAATACGATTACGATACGGTTAAAGTCAAGAACAACATATGCCTGTACAATAAATTAGCAAGTCGTCAAAGTGTAGAGACAGGCCAACCAACAGAAAAATTAAATGTTCGAGAGGAAACAAAAATCGAGGGGAAACAAAAATCGAGGGGAAATAATAAAAATAAAATGATGATGCATGAAGATTTTTTTGTATATATAGCTGATGAAAATTACATATCAGTCTATTCGTTTTTCGACTTTGGAAAGCAGCTATTCGATTTTGGCGTTCAGGAGAAACACACCAAGGAGATTGAGCCCAAACATATTGAAGACCATTGTGAGGGAATTAATTGCTGGAAAGGAAAGAAGATGAAAGCCGCATGGTATAAAAAAATTATTTAAATATTTATTTCGAATTTTGTTTATATGTTTAATATGTTTTGTTTTTGTTAATTTATTGAAAATAATTAATTTAATTTCTTGTGTTAAATTTGAAAATTTGAATAGTGTTACATACATGTTTGATAAATTCTCAAATATTTGTTAAATTTTCAAAGATTAAATGGTAAAATCGTTGTTGAACATAATATTTGTGTTTTCATTGTTTATATATTGTTTGAGTTTTTTTTTCTTTTCTGTTTCTATATTTTAGTGTTGCAGTATTGTGTTGTGTAAAAAAAAAACAATTAAGATTAAATTGAAAGAACTTTTCGGTGGAATCAACTTAATAAAGGCCCGTCCCACACGTAAAATAATATAGCGTCGCGGCAAAGTGGCACGTTACAGACACCCAATAAACGAATGTTTTTACATTCACCTATTGGTTCATCACACATACTAAATAAAATATCTTTGGGGAACTCGGTCTTTAATCTGGAAACAATCAACAGATGTGTTTTGGTGGAATTGAAATTGACAAGGTTTTGGTCACCCCAGTCGGCGACTTTATTCAGGTCTTTGTTCAGGTTTATGGCAGCGTCTCTTCGGCCAGGATTAATTCGTTCGTGCATTTTACCTTTTGAAGGAAGGGGCTCGAACGACTTGTGCAGAGTACTATCATCTGCAAAACTATTTATTGGGTTGCTGGTGATTTTCAACAATTCGTTGATATAAATCAAAAATAGGGTTGGGGACAATACTGAGCCTTGGGGTACACCAGCGTTAATTAGTTTAGACTCAGAAGAATATCCGTCTAAGGTTACCGAAATGTATCGGTCGGATAGAAAATTTTGAATCAGCTTCACAACATTGGGATGAAAACCGTACACAACGAGCTTGTTGATTAAGTTGGCATGCCAGACTCGATCGAATGCCTTGGAGATGTCTAAAGCGATAACGTATGTTTCACCACCTTTATCAAGTATGCTGTTCCAACAATGCGCTACATAGTTTAATAGATCGGTAGTTGATCTTTTGTTTCGAAAACCGTATTGGCTGTCGGATATTAAATGATTTTCTTCCAGAAATTTTGAAATATGTGTATTAATATAATGCTCATAGACTTTGGATAGGACCGATAGTAAAGCTATTGGCCTATAGTTTGAGATATCGGATTTTGGTCCCTTTTTGGGGACGGGCTGGACATTTGCCAACTTCCAGCACGAGGGAAATATACCAGATTTGTAGGATTGGTAGAATATTTTAGTTAAAGTTAGTGCAAGTTCTTTGGAAAAGGTTTTTAAAATAATGGGTGGAATATTGTCCATTCCTGATGCTTTGTTGATGTTTAACCCCTTTAAAAGTTTAGCGACTATTTTGGGTTTGAAGTGAAGTTCATTCACATTAACCCCTGAAGACTGGATTTGGGGTATTTCTTTAGGAGTTGCCAAAACAGTGGAGTTCAGAGCAAAGCATTCAGCGAACAAGTTAGCTTTTCTTGCGGGATCATTGACGATTAAATCACCATCAATAATAGGGGGAATAAAAAACTTTGTACCAGAATTTAAAGAATTAATGGCACTGTAGAAACTCTTGTCAGAAACAGACATAGACGTAAGTTTTGAGGCTTTCGCTCTGTCAATTTCGGACTTTTCGTTTGAGATAATCTGATTAGATATTTTGTTGGCCTTTAGATATTGGGATCGATTAGTGGGAGTTTTGTTATGAATCCAAATATTAAATGATCTACGTTTGTTTCTAAGTGCCGTTTTGGCAGCTTTCGAATACAAGTATTTTTGTTTGGGTTTTACTATGGAGAAAGGGACAAATTTATTGATAGCAAATTGGATGGTTTCTGTAAAGTTTTGAGCAGAAACATTTACATTGTCAGTGTAAAAACAATGACGGTCGAAAGGGAAACCATGGAAAAAATTTATAGTACCTTTGAGTCTTAGAGAAACAATTTTGGATCTACTTCATGAGACACATTTGGGTATTACCAAAACAAAAGCCCAAGCTAAATCGTTACTGTACTGGCCGACCATGGACAAAGATATTGAAGACAATATCATGAAATGTAATTTTTGCGAAAAATTTCAGCCAATTAATATTAAAGAACCACTAATCCAACATGAAATTCCTACATTACCTTTTGAAATAATTGGCTGCGACCTACTTGATTTTGGTATAAGGCCTTACTTAGTTGCGGTAGATAATTTTTCCAAGTGGATAGAACTAAAACCCTTGATATCGAAACAATCTGGTTCAGTTATCAAAGCACTCAAAGAAGTGTTTTTGGTACACGGTATTCCAGCTAAAATCATTGCGGATAATATGCCGTTTGCGTCGTATGATTTTAAAAACTTCAGTGAAAACTGGAACTTTGAAATAATACATTCTAGTCCAAACTACCCTCGATCAAACGGACTGGCCGAAAAGGCTGTTCATATTTATAAGACAATGCTAAAGAAAATCACAGAAGACAGTAAATCGGATTTAGACCTAATGCTCCTAGACTACCATAACACTCCTGTAGCGGGGCTTAAGTATTCTCCCGCACAATTGCTGTTTAACCGTAGACTGCGTACTAAGCCTCCTGTGAGTAATAAATTATTAAAACCTCACTATTACCGGATGTACGCGAGCAACTTATCGTTCGTAATCAAAAAATTAAAGAGCACTATGATAAAAGTAGTAGATATAAAACTAATTCATTTAACATTGGTGATCCCGTGATGTATAGAAATGGGTCTAAAGGTCATTGGTATCGTGGAAAAATTATGTCAAGAAATGCAGAGCCCAGATCCTATAACATTTTAAACCAAAATAACAACATTGTAAGACGTAATACATTTCATATGAGAAAGTCGTTCAACGAATTCACTAATCCGCCCAAAGGGTCAGACATTGATTACGATTACATTTTCAAAACAGTAAGGCAAAATCAAATTTACTCAGAACCACCACTCAATCCAATAGCAATAAACAATGATTCACAGCAACCTGCATCATCACAAAGGCAAATAATAACAAGATATGGCCGGTTAATTAAAACTCCGGATTATTATAAATCGGATCACTTTGATACATAATTTTTATTAACGCTTTATATTTTAAATTTTCTGATTTAATTCTAGATAAGGGGATGTTACATATTTAAAATACAGTACTTGTTTGAAGGTTTAAACTAATGTTGCTCATTATAAAATAAGTATCATTGTGAACTTGTTAAACGAGCAATTGTGAATTGCATTTGTATAAAGTAAAATTAACATAAACAAAACTTTTATAAAATCAGTATTATCAAGGTGGTTAATAAAGAAACATAAATTTTAATTCTCTTCTTTATTTTATTTAAAATAATAACACAACAGATAGTATTATACAACCGTTAATTAGCGATTAATGAACACAAAAGGAACAACGAGTATTACCAAGTAAACCATTATAAATTCGAATAATACATTTTTGTAACGGAACTTACATTAGGGAGATATTAGAAATCGACATGGATATAGTGGGATTGACGAATACAAAAACGAAGTTACACTTGAGAAATACTACACCACTATTGTATGTCAGCTCCACAACATTCCATGACTACAATTTGCATATAGGAAATGATATTTAAAGGGTAAAACGAAAATGATTGTTGAAATTCGGTCCAGGCAAATCTTATGCGGGTGGGAAAGCAAAGCGAGTCCCAATAATAAAAAAAAATCAACAACTTTACAACTATCATGAAATTAGAGTATTGGCTTCGTAACAAATTTAGAAGTGACGATCGTTTTTGCTCATGCAAAAGCTTAATTTGCTTGTGATGCTAAAGTTAATTAGGGGTAGTTTTCAAAGACGGCAAGGGGTACAAACTCTGAAAATTCATATTTTATCGGTACAAACTATAATGATTCTAATTTAGAAGTGACGATCCTGTCTGCTCATGCAAAACCCTACTTTGTTTGTGAGGCTAGAGTTAATTAGGGGTAGTTTTCTCCTAAACGTTAAGTGGTACAAAATCTGAAAGTTCATATTTTATCGGCACAAACTATGAGGGTTCCAATTTAGAAGTGACGATTAGGTCTGCCCATGCAAAATCCTAATTTGCTTGTGAGACTAAAGTTAATTAGGGGTAGTTTTCTCCTAAACGGTAAGGGGTAAAAAATCTAACAGTATTGGTTAAAACTATAATGGTTCTAATTTAGAAGTGACGATGGGGTCTGCTGATGCAAAAGCCTACTTTGCTTGTGAGGCTGAAATTAATTAGGGGTGGTTTTCTCCTAAACGGCACGTGGTACAAAATGTTTATGGATGGTACAAATTAGTACAAAATAATTACTAAATAATGCAAAAGATTCTGCTCAGGTGGTCTTTCCAGCTTAAGAGAGGTTATAATAACAATACATTAAAAACTTTGTTTGAATAGAATGTTTTAGACCGTTGAACCCCTCCCAAAACTTTTTCTGTGTGTGCACCTGTTAGATATGTACATGAAAACCAAATTAAAATAAAAACAATTATTTTCATAAAATTATTATACCTAAATTATATGTACCTAATTATATTACACTTAAATTATAAATTTGTAGATAGAAGGAGACTACATAGTTTCTAATGATAGTAATAAGAGTTGTAAAAATATTATAAAAGGAAATATTGCTAGTAATAATCGTTTTATAAACCCTTCATGACAACACACCTTCTCCTTTGAAACTTAAAAGATTAATATGGATCAAAAATTTGGCAACAGAAACGTCGGGTTCCGTTAAATTTTAAACGAGAAATAAAACTACCTAGGATTGAGGAGAGATCAACATATAAAAAAGAACACATATAAAGTAATATTACAGTGTTTTATCTAATACTACTTTGCACCTTTTTCACTTATAACATATAACTTAGAACTTCTTTGAGCCTACTTGAAATTTAAATTTTTGTCTACCTACATAGGCAGTAAATTTTATCAATCGATTTGCATTTACACACAAAAACCCTCATAAAATATGTTACTTTTCACTTTTCAAAAATACCATATAAAACATTATTTAGAAACTCCCTACAAAAAACAACAGTATCAAGGTCAACGTTAACATCTTCGCCATCGAAAATACGTAACAAAACAAAATCAAAAGAAAACAATTTACTTCACAAGTCCAAACAACCACTACCACTGAACGATCGTCTGAAGAAAGTACAGCTAATGACAAACCATTACGTTTTATTCACACAAAACAGTATTTCGTGGAACTTAGAAATACAAAAAGCAAATACAAATTAAAGTCAAGTTGTTTTTGATTTGGGATTTTTTTTTAAAGTTCACGTTTATCAATAATTTTAAAATTAACTTGTTTTATTCGTAAATGCTAACCAATTAGCAAATCGGTATATGGTAACTTAGTTAGTGTAAACATTTCTCCAGACAATGATCATTTTTGATCTTTTATTGTAAATAATGAATAAATTATTTTCGGTTTTAATTGTTATAATTTTATTACTTCAGTTGTCCGTAGCACAACGAATAAGTGAAAAAAGTGAGTGAAGTAGTGAACTAAGAAATCTAAACAACGAAAAATTTAAATTTTTGTGTTTTTCAGAATGTCGGGAATATTCTGAGATAAGGTCAACAAAACCTCATCCTCATATGGTATGGCTTCGAATGGCAACTGAAAAAATTATTGTTGTTGGTGTTATTGGTGTTTTGATAAGTGATCAGTATGTTTTAACGTCAGCTGTAAAGGATTTAATCCCCAAAAAAAGTCAAGTACATTTTACATCACGTGAACTAATAAATATTGTCGAACGACATACGCATCCATTTTTTTCCTCAGCACATCATGATATTGCCTTGCTTAAGCTTGAACGCAAAGTGAAACTAGATGGTAATCATAGACCAGCATGTTTATGGACCGAAGAGCAGATCCGCGATACCGAAGCAATTTTGATGAAATGGAGCCCGAAGGATTGGAAAGATGAATATAGTAAGTCAATTTTTATTGAAAATATTGTTAAACAAAGAGGTTTGAAACCGGTTTGTCACATTTTTCTGATCTTCTTTTTTGATGATAAAAATATGCGCATCGACTATTAACAACTATATAATGAAAAGATCAACATTTGGACATATAGATTTATTCAAAAATTTTACAGTTTATGTATATTTGCTAATCATGAATAGAGTTGCCAATTGCCATGTATTGTACAGATTACTATTTTCAAAACGAATTAATATCCGCAGAATGGGTAAATTATTTAAATATTGAAATTTATGCTGAATTTTTAAATTAAGGACAGTTGATCAATATTAGTTTTCAATTTCCGATATGGGAGTTATAATTCTTAGGTCAATTTTGATCTTGTTTATGCGATTTTTAGATGGCAGACTATATGTGTGTATGTGTTTATCGTTGTATGTAAACCAAAACTAAAATCGACATAGCTGATTGTAGTAAAATTTGTTTGTAGTTGTAATTAGTGTAACTCAAATCATTAAAACAGGTGATTTCCCTACACAAAGTAATAATTTTGATAAGCCAAGTATACAAGAATTTTTGGTATAATTATATCTTTTGCAATCTATCGAGAAAAAAAAATCTTACATACCCCAAATTTTGTTTTCTTCTTTTGTTTTGGACCATTCTCTATCAGCCAATAAAAATTTTGGTATAAGTCTGTGTGTGGGTGGGTGGGTGACCATCCTGCATAGGATCTTTATGAAACTTTAGCAAATGATCCAGTTTCACTATAAAATGGAAGATCTGGATTCATTTTAAAGTTGGACAAAATGGAGGGGGACCCCTAACACCTTTAACTTTAAATCTTCAATAACTTCTAATCCCGGTTTATGATCTTATGGAAACTTGGTGTATAAGGTTTAAGTACTGTTTCTGTTTCAATATTTCTGTTTACCAACTACCGGTTTTTCACTTCCGGCTAAAAAGTTTTTCTCCGGTTAAAAAGTTTCCTACAATTACCGATCCATTTTTACGAAACGTTGGTAAAATCTTTCAAGTAACAAATTTTATCAGCTTCAGGAGTACATTGGATAAAGGGTTGGGAAGTCCACCATACAACAGATAAATTTTTCCACCATGATTTTTATGATTGTTAGGAGCATACTAGATTTGTTCGTGAATGAATTTTGATGACACTTTGGAAAAAGATGCAAATATGTATGGCAAGGAACTGATTAACTTTTGAGCGATAGTGGACATAGTGGTGGGGGTGTCCCATACACCTGTGTTTTTGAAAGCTCAATAACATCTGTATCTGATAATCGAATTGGATGAAACTTGGTACATAAACATTTAGTACGGTTCACAACAGTTCTGCATCCCAACTTCCGGTTTTTCACTTCCGGTAAAAAATTTTTTTCTACATTTTTGAAGTTTTTTCAGTGTGTTTATTCACACTACAGACTACAATAATGAAATGATTACGATATAACTTATGAAAAAGGTTCCAACTAGTGTGAGAAGATAATTATGATCTTTTGGAACACATTGATCATAGTGGTGGCGGGTCTACCATACAACTGCTGATATTTCACACTTTGTTTTTAAAGTTTGTTGGAAGCATACAGATATCATTCATTAATCAATTTTAATGACACTTTGAAAAAATATAGAGACTTACATAACAAAGAACTGATTGTCTTTAGGACATTATTGGGATAAGTGGTGCGGGGCCTCCCAAACACCAGTTTATTGTTTTACCATTTTTTCAATGTTTGTTGGGAGCATACAACATTTGTTCGTGAATGAATTTTGAGACACTTTGGAAAAAGATGCAAATTTGTATGGCAACGAACTGGTTAGTTTTTGAGCGATAGTGAAAAAGTGTTAGGGGGTGTCCCATACACTTGTTTTTTTGTAAGATCAATAGCATCTGTTCCTGATAATCGAATTGGATGAATCTTGGTACATAAGCATTTAGAACGGTTCACGATAGTTCTGCATTCCAACTTCCGGTTTTTCACTTCCGGTAAAAATTTTTTTTTGTAATTTTTCATTTTTTTCAGTGTCTTTATGCACACTATAGCCTACACTAATGAAGTGATTGTGATGAAACTTATGGAAAAGGTTTCAATTAGTGTAAGAAGATTACTATTATCTTTTGGAACACATTGATCAAAGTGACGTGGGGTCTACCATACAACTGCTGACCTTCCACACATTGTTTTTAAAGTTTGTTGGGATCATAGAGACTTCATTCATCAATCAATTTTAATGACACCTTGAAAAAAGATGGAACTTTAATGACAAAGAAATGATTAGTATTTGGATAATATTTGGATAGGTGGTGGCGGGCCTCCCGAACACCTGTTTACTGTGTCACCATTTTTTCAATGTTTGTTCCGTTGGAAGCATACAACATTCGTTCGTGAATGAATTTTGATAACACTATGCGAAAAGATGCAAATATGTATGGCAAGGAACTCATTAGTTTTTGAGCGATACTTTGTTCACGTGGTTGGGGGTCCTCCGTGTACCTGATAATCGAATTGGATGAAACTTGGTACATAAGCATTTAGTACGGTTTACAACAGTTCTGCATCCCAACTTCCGGTTTATCACTTCCGGTAAATTTTTTTTTTAATTTTTTAGTTGTTAGTTATTTTTAGTACCACAGAATTTATGTGTGGTGGGATGCTACTTTTCTCTTTAATATTTTTTTAATTAGAACTACGCGAAATCTATAACATTGATTAGCTTTTAATTTAAGTATTTGATGGATATTAGTTCATTATATATCCAGAACACCATGTTACCAGAGCTGTGTGATCAACGTCGCAATATTTTTTTATTGGAGGGTCCCGAAGCTGATCTAATTACCTAGTTAGTTTGAGTAGCACTACGACCTAGAGATCTATTGTGCTTGAACCCTGTTGTTGTTATAATGCAGATGACTTCGATGCCACCGCAGAATGAGCATTGTGGTCGAATCCGAGCCCCTTATCATAGTTAATTAGCTGGATTGGACTAATGCTTTTTGGTAGAAGAAGCGCTAGGCTAGTCTCCCTTGACCGATTTTAATGTATCTGCGCCATGCAAGTTCAGAGCAGTTACAGATATTTTGTTCCATGGTTTCTGCCTCCGAATTGCAGAATCTGCATCTGTCGGAGGCAGCAATGCCTAATAAGTTAAGGTGGTGGGTGATTTATAGGGCCATGTCCTGTCATGCACCATGTTAATATCTTCAGAGACTCTCTTTCAAGATCGATTGTTGTAAAAGCGGAGACGGGGAAAATGTCTAAAAACTTTTTGATTGCAACAGACTTTCCCGCATACACCATAGTCGTTTATTTTGATCCTGTTCTCATCTTTGGATACGCATTTGAATAAACTCTTGGTTGATCCAAAGCACGGTTTTGGACAAATGAACTTTGTAGAGGCGCCCTTCTAAGCAAGTAGGTCTGCTACTTCATTGCCATATACTTCTGTGTGACCAGGTACCACACAATAGTAACGATGTTAGTTTTTCCAAATTTTTGTAGATTCTGGTAGCAAAAGTATTTCTTACATCTTAATAAACGATTTAAATTGCTTAGATACACCCAATAATTGCTGGTTAGATGTACAATTTTCGTCTAATTTCAATAGAATTAACTTAACTTAAATAATTTAAGTAACAACCACTTCAATTCAGTTAATTCTCAGTCATAATGACTGGTATTTATATCAATTTGTCTATATGTTTAATAATTTTTAACCGTTCAACTGAAAAAATTCCCTTATATACTCGTGAAGTTTGCGATTCACCCTCTATGTCCTGAATTAGGTATATATCGTTACCAATCGATTTAACGATCTCATACGTACCACGGTACTCAGCCACTAGCTTAGTAGTTTCTCTACTTTCCGCTGGCTCACTGCAAACCATTACAATATCACCTGCTGCAATTTCTGGTGCAGGTCGCCTCTTCTTGTCAAACTGTTTTCTATTAATCGTTCTATTCTCTTCCAACAGTTCTGCTACATTATCATCATCAACTCAAGATTTAGTTCTTCATTCAATTTTGATATTTTTATCGTCAAGGTACTGTTATTGAATAAAACCGGCTTATAGTTGAAAATTATCTCGACTTGAGTTTTTTTGTTACACGATGTACAGCGTTATTTATACTGAGTTGTAAATCTAGCATCTTTTCATCCCAGCAACATTTTAACTCCGAGCTTATTCAAGTCAAACTTGTTGTTTATTTTCAGTTAACGATTTCTACTTGTCCGTGTGAACGAGCACTTCTACTTGACCTCTTGACGTGAATAATCGAATACAAGATTATCCCTCGATAAATTTCTTAAATATTTCTGACGTGAACGACCACGTCAGTCGCTTATAATCTTTAAAGTTTTTACATAGTGTGACATATACATTTTTATAAATATAATATGTTTTTCCAATCCAACATCAGTCAAATCGCCCAATACGACATATATGCTGTAACCATCAGTTATTACTAATTGCTATCACCTATTTCTGTTTATTTTTAGTTGTGACGTAAGGCTCCATATGGTCAATATGAATCGTTACAAATGGCTCAGTACCTTTTTCTAATGGATGTAGAAAACCAAGTTTCTTACCCGGGGTCGTTTTATAATAAACACAATTTATGCATCTATTAATATATTTGGTGAAAAATTCTTTCAGTTTAGTGAAGTAATTGTCCCTAATTCTCAAAATCTCACTATCAGCTCTCTGGAGTGCTGCTACCCCATCAGTATTAATAGAAATATCTAGACTGATTTTTGACTCAATATCATTTTTACACGGAACCCTCCTCTACCGGATTTCGACTCAACGCATTCACTACTTGATTAACACGCTCATGTATGTGCTGTAGTTCGAAATTGAATTCGGAAATTCACATAAACCATCTATTCTACGATTCAGATCGTAGATTCCGATCGATTCAGATTGTTATAAATTTTAACCTATTATAATCGGTTTTTATAATAAATGGTTTGCCAATCAAGTATATTCTAAATTTTTCTAAAGACGAATATTTCGTTTTCTTTTGGCTATAAAAAACAAATTGAGAGTAATCAATGTTTTATAAAAGCATCAACAATGACCCCCAGAATTGTTTCTAGTCGTTCCAACCCTCTATCGATTGTAACGGTGGGAATAATCACATCGTACAAATGCGCCATAGCGATAATATACCTAAAAGTATACACTGTTGATAAGTCTTTGGAAAACGGCCGGACTATTACATAGCCCAAAAGACATCCTTTTAAATTGATAGTGTTTGTCGGGTATTATAAAAGCAGCATTTTCTCTCGATTCCTGTTCTATTAGCCCCTGATAATATCCATTAGCAAGATCTTAAGTTATGAACCATTCATCACCTTGTAATTGGTCAACCTGATCATCTATAAGAGGCACTGGGAAGAGATATTTTACAGTCTTACGATTTAATGCACGTTAATCGACGTTTTTTGTATTCTGCATTTTTTTGCACTAATATTATTGGACGCGTGTATGGGAAAACGCTTTCTTCGATGATAATAGCGTTTTTTAAATCATTAACTGTTGCCCTAATTTTGTCCCTATCTATCTGTGCCAATCTGTATATCGTCTATACAATACAGATATGTTATATTTCAAAATTATTTTCATACTCGTTTTATTAGTCAATCCAACCTGAAAAATATTGAGGGCAATTACTTTTCTATATTTATTAAGCATTAATAATAACTTATCTAACTGGTCGTCCACCAGTTCCGTTTTGATCATGTCCCTGGTAATGAGATCTGAATATTTCCGATTCTCATCCTATGCGTTTTCATCAGTACCTTCTACGTCCAACTTATTCCCTTTTTCTTCTATGCAGGTTTCAACTCTATCGATTTTAGTATTTTTCTTAATTATTAGGTCATTTTCCGTTAAATTTAAAGCAGGCAAAACTCCTTCTCCTTTGACGTTCGTTATTGTGATGCATCCTGGAATCATTTCGCTACTCTTTCTCATACATAATTCATTATTTTTCAGATCTGTACTAACATTTACTTTTACATTACCAACATAATTTTTTGGTATCGTCTTTGACCTGCAGCCAATTTTTCTCGCTATCCAATTAATATCAGCTTCATTCGCAAACACTTGTAATCCATTAAAATCGCTAACTATTTTAAAACTCTTTAATTTAATTCAGTTGTAATTCTTTACAATATACTTCCTCAATAGCTGCCTATATCCACGTAACAATCGACTATTCGTCCCACGAAATAGGTGATCTTTGAAGATTGTCCTTTCACAATCTTCGCATTTTTTTAAGCCGTCTTACACTGTAATACACGCTCGCTATCCCGTCCCAGTTGTATAACATGCCCAATACTTCCATTTTCTCCACAAAATGTCAAAATGTCAAGTCGGGTTTCTAACATGTTCGCAAAATACCTGGGTGTATTATTTGTACCTACAAACTCATAACCTAACTTTTTCTGTCATATTTCTTTGCTTTCGTTTGATTTTATAATTTTTTCGACCGAATTACTTCCACTGATATCAACGTTCGCATCCCTCTTATACCTCTTAAGCTCGTTGAGTACAACAATTTTCTACACAATGGAACGTCATGCTTTAGACAATTTTTCAGAATTAAACGTTCTGATGCACACATGCAAAATAGTTATTTTAGTTATTATCAAAAAAATTCTTATTTTTTTTAATATAAACAACGATATTTTGTCGCGCCATTTATGTCTTATGTCACTGTAAACCTTTATAGCCCGGTAAAATTAATTACACAGAATTTCTTGCTAGCTTAAAATTACCCACAATTCATTGTTTTAATGGTTTTAGTATAAATTTACGTTCCATGATTGCAAATTGTGCGAAATCTATTTTTTTTGTCAAATAGTTTAAAAGTGTAAATTAGAGTAAAATTTTTTAGTACAATCATCTACGTCGTTTGTAGTTGCTGAGATCAAACGAATACTTTAACTTTATGCTCAACTATATATTTTTTGGATACAAAAAAAAATTCCAAAAATATCATTATTACAAATAAACTATGAAGGATTACAAACGATCTTGTAAACATTGCTTATCAAAATTATGTCCGTGTGTGGAATCACTTGTTTAATTATTTGAGTGATATTTATAATTTTGGTTATATATGAAGTAATGTTAAATACGTGTGGAAATTTCATATTTTGCCAAAAACATTAAAATGTACAGTTGAGCAAAAAACTAGAATATTCTTTTGATCTCAAAAACTACGAACGACGTAGATGACTGTGATAAAATTATTTTGTTTTTAGTTACTAAATTTTTGCTCAAGTAAACATTTTTAACTTTTTTGGCTACAAAAAAAAACTTCCAAAAATATGTAACAAAAAAATCTTACAAAAAACTACCAAAAATTTCCAACAATCTTCTATTTTAAAATTATCACTGTGTTTAGAGGAATCATCTTTTTGAATAATATGAGTGTTGTTTATAACTAATGCCAACAAAAAAAAATATCACTATCATGGACGTCGGTTTTGGTTTCCAATAATATTGTTTTTCCTTATGCTCGGGTTCCAAGCTTACACAGCTCCAAATCAGCTTATTTGATTTTTAGTTTTTTCCAAAAAAATGAAATTTATCCCTTGCAATTTGTTATAAACCGTAATGTGGTTTATACCGGAATTTTAACAACAAAAAGAAAACCAAAACCTAATTATGGTCCAGGAATACCTCTAACTCATATAAATTCAGTTCACAATTGAAATCAACATAAAACCAAGGAAACCTAAAAAAAGAATGAAATAAAATAAAAATAATAATATTTAAAAAAACTTAGCTTATGATGTTGATTGCAGTCCGGTAGATTCACAAATCCCAAATTCCTTTCCCTGATCACTGTTACAATCCGATAACTGTTCGTTGTTGTTGATTCAATATACATAATTTTATCAAGTGGCCAAAGCGGTCTGCCAGTTGTACTTTTTATTAGATTTTCCTATTTATTCACTTAATTATAATTATATTTCTGAATTTATAATTATATATTATTAATTTATAATTATATTTCTAATAAACGAAATTGTTTTTCTTTCTGCCAAATTTTAAAACGATAAGAAGTAATTGTGTAAACTTAGAATTTTGTTATGTAAATTATAATACTTAATTTTTTAGGAAACAAAAGTTGTATCGTTTTAATTAAATAGTTTAATTCAAAAAAATTTAACCGCAAATCTACCGCGTATTCAATAAAACAAAACCAAGATCATTACCATAATACCATATAAAAAATATTGCGACGCTGATGCATAGGCTGACTTCACCACAGCTCTGGAAACATAGTGTTCTGGATATACAATGAGCTAATATTCATCAAATACTTTAATTAAAAGCTAACCAATATTATAGACTTCGTAGCTCTAATTATAAAAAAAAATAAAGAAAGCAGTAGTATCCCAACAAACATAAATTCTGTTGTAACCGTACTAAATGTTTATGTACCAAGATTCATGCAATTCGATTATCAGGTACAGATGTTATTGAGCTTCCAAAATAAAACGTGCTCGGAAGACCCTCTACCACTTTGTTTACTATCGCTAAAAAAAACTAATCAGTTCCTTGCCATACATGTTTGCATCTTTTTGCGATGTGTCATAAAAATTCATTCACGAACGAATGTTATATGCTTCAAACAAACATTAAAACAATAAACAGATGTACGGGAGGACCCCCACCACCTATCCCAATATTGTCCAAATACTAATCAGCTCTTTGTCATTTGAGTCTTTATCTTTTTTCAAAGTGTCATTAAAATTGATTAATGAATGAAATCGGTATGCTCCCAACAAACTTTAAAAACAAAGTGTGAAAAGTCAGCAATTGTATAGTTTACGCCCCGCCACTTTGATCACTGTATCCCAAAAGATAATAATTATCTTCTCACACTAATTGGAATCTTTTTCATAAGTTTCATCATAATCACTTCATTATTATTGGCTGTAGTGTGCATAAACCCACTGAAAAAAATTGAAAATCTACAAAAATAATTTTTTTACCGGAAGTAAAAAACTGGAATTAGGGATGCAGAACTGTTGTGTACCGTACTGAATGCTCATGTAGTAAGTTTCATCCAATTCGACTATCAGGTACAGATGTTATTGAGCTTTCAAAAGAACAGGTCTATGGGACACCCCCCCACCACTTTGTTCACTATCGCTCAAAAACTAATCAGCTCCTTGCCATACATGTTTGCATCTTTTTCCAAAGTCTCATTAAAATTCGGTTACGAACGAATGCTCTGTGCTCCCAACAAACATTGAAAAATGGTGACACAGTAAACAGGTGTTCGTGAGGCCCCACACCACTTATCCCAATATTGTCCAAAAACTAATCAGTTCTTTGTCATTTAAATCTCCTTCTTTTTCCAAAGTGTCATTCAAATTGATTAATAAATGAAGTCTGCATGCTCCCAACAAACTTTAAACACAAAGTGTGAAAAGTCAGCAGTTGTATGGTTGACCCCCGCCACTTTGATTAATGTGTCCCAAAATATGGTAATTATTTTCTCACACTAATTGGAACCTTTTCCATAAGTTTCATCATAATCACTTCATTATTGTAGGCTGTAGTGTGCATAAAGACACTGAAAAAACTTCAAAAAAGTACAACAAAAAATTTTTTACCGGAAGTGAAAAACCGGAAGTTGGGATGCAGAACTATTGTGAACCGTACTAAATACTCATATACCAAGTTTCATTTTTTTTTTTTTTTTTTTAATTTTTTTATTTATTTTCCAAAAAACACAAAAATTCAAATAGGAAAACATTAGTTATTGATATAACATAGATTAAGGGCAAATATACACTCAAAAAAAAAAAAAAAAAAAACCAAGTAAAAGTGAATTTTCTTTTTTTGAGTGTAGACTAAACTAAATGAGTTACAAAATATATGCTACAATTTAATATATCATTAAATATATTCTTAATTCCAAATAAATATGTATATTCTTATTCCAGAATTTTGTTTTTATAATTATTTGAAAATGTTATAATATAAAATTGATTTCACATAATGTAATAAAATATGGTATTAAATAAATAATTCAGAAGAAATTTTAGTTACAGTGATGAGTGAGAACAACAATAACAAAAATTACAAACTGGTGACAATGAAAACCTGTTGGGTACAATAATGAAATATTCTTAATAGGCAGTTTTTATTCGTACTATTTCTTTAAATAATATGAGGTAAACATAAATAATGTGAAGTATTCAAGTAAAAAAAGCTAGCGATGGCAATAATTTATGGCGAGTATCATACTCCTGACAATATTTTGTGTACAAATCGGATTTGACTTCTGTTTTGAATTGACTGATAGTGGCTTCTTTGGCTTTTGTAGTAAGACTGTTGAAAAGGTCAATGCCTCTATAAAATGCACTTTTCATGGCGACATTGACACTATAGTTGGGTAATCTAAAGAGGCCAGCTGTTCTACTTGGTCTATTTGTTACTGTTAGATTTTGGATTAAGAAGTTTCGAGTTCTAATGAGGGCTTTAGTTATTTTATAAATTAGGAATAGATATTCGTAGACAATTAATTTTGAGAAAGGTAGCACCTTTTCCGAGTACATTAACTTAGAGGGATGAAGCTTGGGAAAACCAAAAATTGCTCTTTGGGCCTTATTTTGCAATATTTGCAATTCATTTATTTTTGATTCGGTCAGTGAACCCCATATTGGGAGTAAATATATCAAATGAGAGTGGATATATGAAAAGTACAGATGAAGTTTGACTTCCTGGCTAATGAATTTTGATGTTTTTCTCAAAGCTCCTATAAATGGTGATATTCTAGCTTTTATGACGTCTGCATGATATGTCCAGTTAAAAGTTGATGAAATATGGAGCCCTAGATATGACACTTCATTTGAGGAAGTTATGCATTTACGATTAAAATATATGCTGCTAAAGAGGTCAGATGACACATTTTTCTTAAGGCAAAAATGCAGAAACGTAGATTTTTTTTCATTCAAGCTCAGAGAATTTTCATTTAACCAATTATCTATGAGTGTCATATCATGTTCCATAGATAGTTTAAGCTCTTCATAACTGGAACAGGAATATGTTAGGATAGTATCGTCAGCAAAGCATTGTAGATTTCCTTTTAGCTTTAAGTCGAATAAGTCATTGATATATATTAAGAAAAGTGTTGGTCCAAGTATTGACCCCTGTGGGACACCACATTTAACATCCAAATATTCAGATTTAGCGACGCCGATCTGAACAAATTGTTTCCGATTTTGCAAATAATTCTTAAGAAGTTCTAATGCTATCCCAGAGATTCCAATTCTTTTTAGTTTTTCAACAAGGGTTGAATGTTTTACACAATCAAACGCTTTACGAAAGTCTAGAAAAATGCATGCAGCTTTTTGTTTTGAATTAAGAGAGTTATAAATATTTTCGGTAAAGTTTAGACTTGCTGATAACGTGCTTGTATTTTTTTGGAAGCCATACTGGTGGAAGTTAATAATTTTATGGTCATGTATAAACTTAGTCAAGCGACTGAGTATGACTCTTTCAAATATTTTGGAGAATACGGGCAAAATTGAAATTGGTCTGGTGTTATTTTTGTCATATTTATCACCGGTCTTAGGAATAGGTGTTATACGTGCTATTTTCAAGTAGTCTGGAAAAATTCCTGAGTTTATGCTAACGTTTATTTCTTCCGTTAATGGTTTTACAATCTCATGTGCTATTGCTTTTATTGATTTAGTTGAAATATGATCGTATCCCTTTGCGGAGTTACTGTCAAGCTCTGTAGTAATTTTGAGAACTTCATCTTCAGTGGCTTCTGAAAAGTTATTTATTTTCATACAAGGATTTAGGTTGTGGGTTGGAACTATATTATTGGGAATTTGGCTATTGCAATGATCTGAGGATAACCCTACATTATTATAGTATTGGTTTAAAATATTCACAACTGCCTTCTGATCAGTTATGAGTTCATTATTTTCTTTTAAATTGATGGTATTGATATTTTTAATTTGTGGTTTATTATAAAGGATTTCATTTATGACAGACCAAACCTTTTTGGAATCGGTAATGCAATTTCGTATTTTACTAGAGTAATAATAGATTTTGGAGCTCAGAATTTCTTGACGAACTTTAGATCTCAATACTTTAAATTGTTCGTGAAAATAATTATTTTGCTGAAATTTTTTGTGTAATTTATAATATTGATCTCTTGTGTTCATTAAATCTTTTAATTCCGGAGTAAACCACGGTTTTTTGAAAATGAGTTTGATTTTGTAAGTTTTAATTTTCATATTACGTTTAATTAAGTCCTTTAGAAACAAGTAAATTGATTCGAAATTAAATCCTGTAAAATTTTTACTTTGTAATGCTAATTCGATGTTCTGGTTATTTGTTATCAATGATGTTACATGTTTAGGCCCTGAATCGTGTAAGTCAATGTTAGTCAAAATATATCGATGATCACTAAAGTCAACCCTGTTAATTAGAATATTAAATTTAAATTTATAATTTGTAACAATGTGATCAATAATTGTTTTTGTAGGATTTCCACTCTTTAATGTTGATTTTGTGTAATGATCTACATGTAGTTTGTTGATAATGTCGTATCCAGAGGAGTTCAGCAAGCAAAAGTAATTTTTTACATAAGCTTTATCTGGTCGTAATAGATCAATATTGCAATCCCCAATAATTATTAGTTTGGTATATTTTTCCAACTTAGTAGCTAAAAATTCCAAGAATAGTGATAAACTTGTTTTAGGTTGCCTGTAAATAGCCATTATTTGCAAATTTAGAACTTTCGACTTAATAACCAAGATTTCATTTTCAAAAAAAGATTTCTTTTCAATCAAACTAAATTTCAATTCATTTCTAGCAAAAATTGTAATGCCACCACCCAATCGATCGCGAATTTGGTTAAAAGATGTGAAATTATTTAAGTTAATGAAGTTCAGGGGCGTCAATTGGGTAGGGCTGGGGGGGGCATTGGCCCCCCCCAAGGATCTGATACTATCAATAATTCAAAACATCGATTCAATAAAACCATCCAATCGTGGTAGAATTATACACTATAAAAATTTCAATGCACGGTTATTTTGTAAATTCGTCTAATTTCTAGAAGATTTACTTAACTAATATACCAATTTAATCGCATACTATTAATTGAAATATATCTGATAATATAATTATTACGTTACATATTATTTTGGCCCGACTAAAGTACAGTTCATCGCAATATTCAAACCGTTATCGTTCTTTGTATCAAGGACTAGAGCGCCGCCGATATGAAAGGCGGTCGAATTGTTTCTAATCTTCTGATAAAATCAGTTTTATAAACAAAACACGATCGTTATTCCAAAAACGCCGTGGGTGCGTATTTTGACAAAATTCTATCGTACTATAAGGTGCGCGACATTACCGCTTTTAGAAGAACGATTGTGTTTTGTTCGAAGATATTCGTGTCTGAGCCAGAGGAAACAAAATATTTCATTAGTATAGGGCTCCTCGAGAGTTCATAGTGCAGTATTTAACATTCAAATTTCAATTGTTATTGGCCATTGGTAATTTATATAAACTTAAAAGTAAGGAGAACACAACAACATACGTTCGAATGTGTTGATGGACGTAAATCTTCCTTTGTTTTATTTTTTTATATTTTTTGTTAAAGAATGGATAACTAAACAAAAAATCCTATCACTGACAAAATATGACATAGGCCAATATTTTATGATAGAATAAAGAAAATAAAAGTAGATTAAAAAGTAAATAGCAAATTTGGCAAAAATTTGCTGAAACAAAACAAAAATGTAGTTGCCAATAATCCAGCCGGCTGCCTATTCCTTGATCCTTTGACGCACCATCTTTCTTAATGATTAAAGCCCACACATAGTTATATGAAGGCTCGTTTCTTCAAGGAAGCAATAGCGTCTCATCATCAAGGATTATTTCACAGCTAAGATTGAGAGTACTACCGTTGACTGAATACAGTTCATCCGCCACCACCCCTAAAACGTCACCTTGGCTAGTGATATCTCACTGCTATTGCCAGTGGTATGTGATATCTCACGTTAACTCGTATGTCAATAGCAGGGACTGGAGTACGCGGGTTTGTCACACCCGTAGATCAAAAATAAAAAAATTTTTTTAAAACAATAAAAACTGATCTCTCCATGCCCCACTTATTTTGAGAACCCTGACTGTTTGGCCCTGTTTTTTATCTATATCATATTGTACAGACTTTACAACTTTTTTAAAAACAATAAATTAAAAACAATTCTAAATGTAAAATCCTATAACATATCTAAAGTTTTCTTGATAGTTGTGCTAATTTTTATAAAATGAATGAAAATAATTACGGGAGTAATTTAAATTTTTTGTGTTATTTCCAGTGATTTTATAATAGTGAATGTTTTATAATGGACAAGCAATATTTTCTAACGACACGAACAAATTAAGTTATGTAAATATTTTCAAAATATGTTATGAAAACTTGCTGACAAATTCATTTCGCTATATGGAATTTTTAATTAATAAAATAGCAAAAATTATATGTTTGGTTGGTTATAATAAAATCTAAAATGTATCCTAAACGTCAATCTTTGTTCATTTTTTTATACAGGTAGGGAGAAATAATTTTTTTTTTGTGGTAGGTTTTTCTTATAGATTTAAAAGAAGCCCGCAATAATTGTACAATTTCGAATCATGTGAAAAATTTACGCACGTTTATGGGTAGTAAACTGCCCAGACGTCCCACTCTGCGTGGAAATGTTCCACATTTCGTTGCGTTGTCCCACGGAGAAATTTATCTCACGAAGCGTCCCACGAAACAAATATTTCCACCACATTTGCCCGCATTATGGAAATAATCAAAAAACCTTATATCTACCTACGTACAGTTTGCGTAATATCTTAGTCAAAGCAATGGCTTCACAGTTTTTTCTTGCAGTTTGTATGATGTTATGTATATGTTGATTTAACTATATTAAGAGAACAAACCAGTGCAATATTTTTTTTACTAAATAGTGTTTTAACTATAATTTTCATAGAAATACTAAACTCAGTTTTTTTCACTTCAATAATTTACATTTTGTTTTGCAAATATCTTTTGATGTCTAACACATCTACCTCAGCGAAAAGGTTTCTTTGTTTATAGAAACATCTCTCCGGTGTATATACGAGAGATCGAAAGTATATTATGAAAAATAAAATACAAAATATTTTACATAAAAAGACGCAATTTTCCGTATAAATTCATAAACGTTTAAATTTTCAAACCAGAGTTTACAATTTTACTTTATTCGAGCACTCATTTCAATCCATTGAAATAATATTCAAAAATTAAAATGTTCATAATTTGAATATCGTTCTTACTCGTAAGAGTAAAATTTTTGTTTTTTTGATTTTACTCCTTTGGAGCAGATTACATTTTCCTGTTCTTTTATTCGATTTGCAAAAGAACAAAATTAGTCATCCTTTATATTAATTTTTCTAACAATACATGAATAATTGAACGAATCATTCGAAGCATTTTACGTTGGAAAGCATCAAATTTGAAGCAAAAATAAAAGTTTTGAGTATTTGAAAGAAAAAATTTATTCCAATTTAGTAGCAAGAATGATATTTTACTGTTTTCACTCCTCTGTGTGGGAGTGTTATATCTTTTTTAAGCTACGCACTCTGAAAGAATAAAGTAAAGGATTGATATAAGTAGCGTTTCAAACTCTGTTTAAACACACTTTAACTAGGTAGCTCAAAAGTAAAATTATTACTTTCTAATTTCTAATTTTTTTCCTCAATAAAGAACAAACAAAGTAAACAGCATAAAACTTGATAAATGGTATTGATTTGCAAAAGACAGAACGAGAGGTATACTATATACCTCTTATACTTACAGAATTCAGAAAAGATATTAATTATTTAGTAAAATTAAAATAAATTGTTTCAATTGTTTTGCAGTCTTTACTTGTGTAACAAAAGTTTTAAGCTACTATAAAAGGTAAATTTATACTAATTTTTAAAATAATATTTAAAAAGTTCTCCTGCAAATCAAGACGGATAGAAAACGTTTACGTAAATTCTCATACGATATTGAATTGGACTAACCTTTTATAAAAAAAATCAAAATATAACGACGCAAAAGTTTATTGTATTACCAGTCGGAGTGAATTTGCAAATTAACAGTGGACATTATGATATTAAAAGACATATAGATACAGATAAACATAAAAAAGCGTTGCTATAAGCCGCCAGCTCCAGTAGCTTAAACAAGTTTTGTTGTTATTTTGTTTTCTTGTTGTTATTTAACATTGACAAAAAACTAGTTGCAATTTGCGCTGATAACACGAACACCAATTTTAGCGGTGTCACGTCAAGGGGTGAAAATTTAAAAGCAAGCTAAACGCGAATTTGAATCAGAATGTATTGGGTATTGGATTCGCAGCCCGTATTCTAAATAATGCGATAAGAGTGCTGCTGATTTAAATGACAGGGTTAAAAAAATTTGGATATTTTACTGTCTTTACTGGTTTAAGTTGAAGGAGTTCTGCGGCAAAAGTAATGTCAAACATAACCAACTTATTGGATACATACAGTGAAACTCGCTGACTAGCGGTAATGCCAGCACTAGAAAGAATTTTGAAAATGTACGAACCACTGTAAGCACGTTTTCTAATGGTTGAAAAATGTCCAATTAAAATAAAAGAATTTTTTGTAGAATTAAATAGTAAACAAATAGTAAAGGAAAGCATTAAATAGTAAATTTATGCACAATCTAGTTAGCACGTTTTCACCGTCCCACTTTCTCGCAATAGAAATTCTAATTAGCTAGTATTTGGAAAAATGTTTGCATTTTGTCCCAAATTTTAACGATTTGGCTCTGGTCAGTTTAGGGTAAACATAACTATTTCTCTCTGAGACAAATAAAGGAAAACAAACAAACAAACAAAAAAACGATTCGACATAAGAGGAGTCACGTAGGGATTGCAATCCCGTGGTGTTTTATGGATCCTGGGACTACGTGACTCATAAATTTTAAATCCCGGGATGCCTGGGATCGTATAGAAAAACCATCCTTTATTTTTTTATGCTGCGCGATATGTTGTCGTTTACAAATTCACTCTCTGAACAGTTACAAAGCAAAGATATAATAATTTCTAGCACAAGCGCTTTAATTAAAACTACTTTCTTGGTGCTTAAACAATGCAGAGATGATACTAAATTTAAAATTATTTTTAATAAATGAAGGGATTTTGCAGAACTTTGCGACATTCGCTTCAATGAAACAACAACAGAAGACAAAGATCTAGCAGAGTAACCGAGGTAGCTCAAAATCATTTTATTTGTATTTCTTAGTCCATGCATTTAAATGCTTTTAAATATTTGTGTGTATAAAAATGTGTATGTTATGTTTTACGAAAAAAATCTTTTTATGTCATTTAAATTCTCGCCCCCCCCAAGATTTTGGTGAAATGACGCCACTGATGAAGTTATCATCACCACTTTCCAAAAAAGTTTCTACACAGACAATAACGTCAATTTTTATGTTTAAATTGTACACAAAGTATTCGAGTTGCTCCATTTTATTTTTAATCCTGTTGATATTAATATATAAGATATTGATACCTTTCAGAATATCCACATTAGCAGCCTCTTTGAAATTGTCGAGATTCAGAAAGTGGTTATTGTTGTTGTCACTATCATCACACATTTTAGAATTCATTGTTGATTTAAAAAGAAGGAGAATAGAAAAATAAAATTAAAGTATCTTAATTAATGTTGGGTAAATAACTATGCAATATTATTATATAATTTAAAATATTTTTAAACACTAATAGTCACTCACTTGTTAAGAAAGAAAAAAATATATTATATTATAGCTAGATCAAATTAAATACTGGTTTCAGAAAAAATTTTGCGGAGCTAATTTTGTTGAGTGATTTTGATAATATCATCATATGATTGTACTACAACGGCTGTTTCGTCTTTTTCATTGATGCGAACATAAATATTACCGTAGTTGAACCAGGCATATGATATTTTTTTCTGGTTTTTAATATCGTTCAACTTTTTTAATAACTTTACATTAAGTGAGGTCATTCGATTACTGATGAATATTTTGTTATTATATTAGGGTGACCATTTTTTTTCTAAGTGAAATCAGTACAAAATTTTAAAAGTTAAAATATGTACTATCCTTAGTCTCACCTAATTCCTATGTCTCTTCTAAGTCGAAAGGTAAATGTGTAAAGCGAAGTAGAAAAACCTGGTTTTCATTTTTTAGCAGTTTTAAGGAAATTCTGTTAAGTTGAGACCAACACCAGTAGTTTGTAAAATACAAACTGCAACTACTACAACTTTCCGCCACGATTGCTTGGGAAAACACAGGGTTAGAATTTTGATATATATTTTTCGTGTGTAACTGCCACAATTTAAAAATAAAAGCATTTTTTTTTCAAGTCATTTTTATTACAAGTTCATACCAAACGATGACTCGAATAGCTTTATTTCGATATTTAAATTGGAACTTAAATTAAAATTTAACAATTTTCTTAAAAATCAGTACTTTCAGTACATAATTTTAGAAATCAGTAAAAATCAGTACCGCATATGTCTATCAGTACAGAAGCTAGAAAATCAGTACTGTACTGATAAAATCAGTACGAATGGTCACTCTATATTATATGTATATGCGGGAAACAGCTGATTCAACAATAAAGGTCCATTTGTTTTCAATTTATCGAGCAAAACCTTCTTTCCTTTGAAATCACTAAATGTAACTATCACCTGCAGTAGTTTTACACTTGGGTTACGATTACTGACTATAAACTTTTTATCGAACATTTTCTAATCTAAATCGAGGATCGAACATTTTCTAATCCAAATTGAAACACTTTATCTAACTTTTCAATAACAACTTCAGACGATGTAATATCGCTAGGTAAACCAGTTATGAGAATATCATTTATGAATTCCTTTTGTTTAATGCGATTAATTTCTTTTTGTACTTCTGAAACATTGGCGGAACAATCAGATAGTTTAACTTGGATATCTTTAACAGTTTTCTTAAGGAGTTTGTTTTCTTTTTCAAGATTGGTTATCGTAATATTAATTTTTTCTATTTGTGTAGTAAATGAATTACGATTTTCTAGGATGGCCGCCATTATTTCTTTGAGAGATGGATCTTCATTTTCATAACTATTTATTTCTGTTGAGTTAATAGTGTTACTTCTTGTATTAATATTTTTTGGCATGTTAAAACTGGTATTATATATCGTTGTTAGATATTAATCAGTATTAAAAAATCACTATTTTATTTATTTTAATTTATTTCAACTCCACAATTTATTTGAGAAACTCACTCAGTCGCCATTTGCAAAAAAGATGATTCATTCAATTCGATTATCAGGTACAGCTGTTATAGAGTTTTCAAAAAAACAGGTGCTCCGGGGACCCCACACCACTTTGGTCACTATCGCTCAAAAACTACTCAGTTTTTTGTCATACATACATATTTGTATCTTTTTTCAAAGTATCATCAAAATTCATTCACGAACAAATGTTTTATTATGCTCCCAACAAACATAATAACATTGTTAAAAAAAACCACCTGTTGTTTGGTGGTCCACTTTATCCAATGTACTCCAAAAGCTAATAAAATCTTTCTCGTGTTACTTGAAAGCTTTTACCAACGTTTCATGAAAATCGAACGGTAATTGTAGGCTACAGTAGGGATAAACACCTGGAAAAAAGCTTTTTAACCGGAAGTCACAAGCCGGAAGTTGGTATGCAGAAATATTGGAAACAGTACTAAAAGCTTATATACTAAGTTTCAATAAGATCATAGCTCGGGATCAGAAGTTATTCAAGATTTAAACTTAGAGGTGTTCGGGAGACCTCCTGCCATTTTGTCCAAATTTGAAATGAATCCAGATCTTCCATTTTCAAGTGAACTTGTATCATTTGCCAAAGTTTCATCAAGATCCTATGCAAAAAGTCCAAACCCACCCATGAACTTGTCCAAACCCACCCATTGAACGTGAACTTGTTGTTTATACAGATTCCAAGGTTGTTAATAGCAATCAGAAATGGAATTTTCACATTATCGATATATATATCCGGTACAACTGGAAATTTTCTTTTGGAAATGAAAATCGCTTGCGTTTTTCTAATGTACAATGAGAAACCATTAGATTTGGACCAGCCTAAAATATTGGAAAGGTCAGAATTAATCTTATTGAAAGTTTCATAAATATTAGTACTAGTACCACCGAGATATAACTGACAATCATCGGCATACATATGGAATTTACAATGTTTGTACGAGGTCATTAATGAAAAGTGAAAATAATATAGGACTGAGAATGGTTCCCTGAAACACACCAGCTAGAATGCGTCCAGGGTCAGATTCCTTGCCATTTATGCTGACCTTTTGATATCTATATCAGACAAATAACTGAACATCAGTTTAAGAGCTGTGCTGTCAAAATTAAAAAAAGCATTAACTTTTGTAGTAATAAGAAATGAACTAACGAATCAAATGCCTTTGAGAAATCCATCAAAATTAGAACGACAAACACTCCTTTTTGATCAAGGTGACGCGCTAAATCATCAACAACATGCAACAAGGCAGTCGCTGTACTGTGATTATTGCGAAATCCAGACTGATATAGATTTAGATACTTGAACTTTTCTATATGCTGAATTATTTGATCTCGAATAATGATCTCAAAAACTTTAGACAAGATCGAAACCATACTGATTGGTCTAAGATTATCTAGAGAATCTCTTCCCTTCTTTTTTAAAACTGGGATAACTATGTTCATCTTCCAAATATCTGGAAATTCGGAACGCATAATGCAATTATTAATAAGATATGTCAAGGGACATACTATGTAGGGCAAAATAAACTTCAAGAATTTCAAGTTGCTTAAATCATGGCCAGGTGAATTGGTCTTTATCTCATATATTGCCTTGAAAATGTCACATTCATTTACACTACAGAATGACAAATAAGTTTGATCAGTAGTTAGTACCCCACCAACGTTGGGTAAAGGTATAACTACAGGAGCTGTGGTTATATTGTAAAAATAACTGTTAATGATTGTTGGGTCAATGTTAGTTGAACCATCAAACTTACTGCTACCGATTCCGATACTGTTGATATTATTCCATATTTTTTTCATAGTTTGCTTGCTGTTCCCAAAAAAGTATTTTTGTTTCGCACTTCGAATCAAACTGGTTACCACATTGCGCTCACTGCAATATAATTCAAGGAATTTTAAATCTCTTGTTTTTTATAACTAGCAAATAAACGATCCCGCCTCTATTTAGATAGAGGATGATCCAAAACAAAAGAAAAAACAAAATTTGGGGTATGTAAAATTTTTTTTCACGATAGATTGCATTACTTCACACAATTTAAAATTGTGGTGAAGTAAAAAACATAACGTAATTCATTATTTAGTCAATCATTGATTTTGAGAAACAAGCAAATCTTGCATTATGAAATGTCCTCTTAAGATAAATGCTCTTGCTGTTTCAGTCACTGCATATCGTTTTATTTTAATATAAAATAAAGCTAAATATTTTAAAAAGCAAACAAGAAAAAGACCAGCATACAGTAAAATGTTGTATACGTTCAAATGATGCTTAATAAATGATTTTAAGTTATTGGATAAAACGGAATGAATATATGACTTTTAGCATGAATGCGGTGAGGAACGTTTGCTCCGGGTTGTAAAAGAAAATGCCTTTTTAATGAGAATAAGTAATGCTATTACAAATTTAATGAGAATAAGTAATGCTATCCAATTCATTTATCTACCATTTTGTTTGTTAGCATGTCTGTAATTTATAATGGGATTTGTATAAACAATTGCTATCTTATTTTGAGCAATTCCACGTCACCGCAACATCGATGTTCCGAATTTATATTTTCGTATTTCAGCATTTTGCACCCACCATTTTTTATAATTTTGAATAGTGCTGTTTTTTATGTTTTATTGCGTCGATTAACTCCGATTTTACTTGATCGAAAATCTTAAAATATATTTGGAATGATAGAAAAATGAGTAAGTTTATACGAAAAAATATGGAGGAGTTGAAATCTCAAGCTCTGAGATATCAACACTTCGGCAAAAAACTTTTATGAGGATATGGTTTTAAGTTTTGGGCAGCGATGTATATCAAACATGACTTTTTGTTAAAGTACATGTATTTTTTATATCTCTGTTTAGATATGTATTACAAAACTAACATGAAACATCAATACGTTGTCGGAAAATTATAATAGACCATAAATTAACATAATTTAGTGAAAAGATTATACCATCAGCAAACTACTCAAAAACCTCTCCATTTAGCGTTTCGAGAAAATATTACAAAATCACAAATTCCTATTTCTTTCAAAATATCAAATAACTTGTAAAAATTAAATAAAATCAAACTTTTTCAAAAATTATAATACTGCAAAAATTATAACAAAATCAAAAATTGAAACTTTTTTCAAAATTCCATAAATATTCCAAATATTAAAATAAAGTCAAATATTTAAATTTTTTCTAAATTCCAATAATATTCCAAAAATTCTTGAAAATTCAAACTTTTTCCAAAATTATAAAAATTATAATAAAATTTCAAATTTTTCAAAATTTCTAATAATATTCCGAAAATTATTACAAAATCGAAAATTGAAACTTTTTTCAAAATTCTAAATATATATATAAAATTCGAAAATTCTTTTTTTTTTTGAAAATTCTAAAAATATTGCAAAAATTATAACACAATCAAAAATTAAGACTTTACCAAAATTCTAAGAATATTTCAAAAATTATTTCAAAATCACATATACAAACTTTTTCAAAATTCCAAAAATATTTCAATAACAAATTCAAAAATTTCCATGTCCAATTTCATGTTCAATTACATTTACGTCATAAAAACAGCTAAACTTTTTGTTTCCAAAAAATTGGATAAAAAAATAAATGAAATCATTTTTTGACTCACTTGACATTACTTTTTTGCCCAACTTATAATGCCATAATTCTCTATAGTAAAAATAAAATTTCATGTCATACAAATAATTAATATTATTTTTTCCAAAAAATTGAGTAAAAAAATAAATAAAAATCTTTCTTTTGAAACACTTGACAACATTTTTTTGACAAACTTCTAATGCAATATTCTAGTTTTTAATCTCACATACCAATCCCTACCATCAATATTTCTCCAAATTCAGTGTTCCTACTCGTAATCACTTAAAACGAACGTTTTTTAAGCCAAAAATATGAAAATTTGTTGTTTTTGACACACATAATGATTTTTTGACACACTTCCGGTACAGTTATCGATCACAGCATTCTTTTGGACCTGTCCGTTGAGTATACCTATTTGTAGAAAAACATTTTTGAAATCCCTCTAGTGGTTTTCTCGATTTCGTAGGTAATGACGGCCGGATGGCCGGATGGCCGGACAGACAGACATACATTTTTTTTGCTTTTTTAGAATCAGTAGGTCGTAAAACGTCGAGAAATGCCAAAAAAGTGGAAGTAAGAATTTCACTTTTGGCTCATGAATGTAATGCTTAGGTCTTTCATACCGAAGTAATATGAAAAAGTGTCAAATACTCATAATTATATATTAAAGAGGTGGGAATGAGAATAGGTAGAAACATAAATTAAAACCAAATTTTGAAATGAATTCCAGTAACAATGTTTACGCAATGGAACTTACTGTCATGCTCTTTATTGGGCATGCTTTTGGCCAATGTGTGAGGCGGTCTACTGCAGTTAGTATGTAGCTATAACCATTTGATTGCAGTAGTGATCCAACAATGTCGATATTGATATGGTCAAATCTGCAATTTAAAATTTTAAGTTATCGAAAATAAGATATCAAAAGTCATTTTCTGATGCTGTGTGGGACGTATGGTCGATTATAACCAGATGATGTCTCGCACCAGATTTTGTCGTTGCTGATTGTTTGAAATTCAGTATAACTTTTGATTAGATTAACGGTTTGTCAGAAATAATCAATTTCTTAAGCTCAGCGTCCTCCTGTTGCAATTCGGTAGATCTTTCGTGTTTAAAGTAAGAAGTAAAAGTAGAATTAAAATACAATATTTAAATAATAACACATATAGTAAAAGTAGAAGTTTCTTCACCAGAACGTGAAAGCTTATTATTGGTGACTTTGTCTTTACCTTTAATATATCGTGTGCCTGTGGTGACTGTGCGATGAAAGCTAGATGACTTAGTTGCGGTGACAAAAGATTCTTTGACCTTGATGGAGGACTCGCTGCAGTCCTTTAGCCAAGAAAATGTCCGTAAATTTGGCCAAGAATAGGTCCGCTAACAATTCGGCTAATCGTGGTATGAAGCAGTGATAATAAGTCATCATTCTAACGAATTTCTATATTTGGCGGATTGATGTTGGAGCTGGTAAGTTGTAGATGGTAGTAACTCTATCTTTCGCGGGGTCTATACTATTTTCCGAAATAGAATGACTCAAAAAATTAAGTGATTTTTGACCGAAGAATCATTTTGAAGCTTTAATATTTATGACACATTGGGTTAGGCGAGTGAATACTGAATAATCTCTCAAAGTACATAAGATGTTCTGCCTCGGAGCGACTAGCCAAGAGGATATCATTTATATAAATGAAGATGAAATCCAACTCATTTGTTACTTCATTAATTAAACGCTTGAATGTCTGTGCTGAGTTTCGGTAACCATAAGCCATGCGGTTAAACTTGAACAATCAGACGGTCTGGATATAGCAGTTTTGTGGATATCATTATCTGCCATTGGCATTTGGTAATAAGCTCTTACCAGATCTATTTTGGAAAAATTTTGCACTATGTAATTTACAAGGAAATGTTTTGTGTATTAGGGATTGAATATCTATCTCGAACAGTAGCAGCATTAATCTAACTATAGTTTCGACAAGGCCACCAGTCTTTTTATTTTTTCAGCTCTATATATATATATATATATATATAGGCGACGAGACAGGAGAATTAGGAGGATGACAAATACCTAGTTCAATCATATGTTTAAATTTGTCTTTTGCAGCTTTAAGTTTCCTCGGGCTTAAGCGTTTTGGATTAATGCATGGATGGTCTTCCATTAGTCACAATGTAATGCTTTACGCTGTGCATAATTGGGCGGCCATAGTTGGTGCCTCGGTAGGTGACGAAAACTTTATCAGGAGAGTGTCGAATTGTTTGTCGACGCCGAAATGTTTCGGAGTAAGTGTATTACAGTTAGTTTGAATTGTGTTAACATGAATAAATGACTTTTCGAAATGTTATACTTTGAAAAGAAATCAATACATTTTATAGGCCTGTTAATATCTGCCAGTGAGTAAGTGAGTGTGAATTTACGCCGATGTTTAATTTAAACAGCTTAGTACCGTATGTGGGAATAGCTGAACCGTTAGCAGCAGTTTAAGTTTGGATGTTTTTTTATTGCATTTCGGAAAGGTAGTATGGTTCAAATTCAAAATATTCTTCCATCGTGTGCGCAGTATAATCGAGAAACAAGAGCTGTCGAGTTATGCCATCCATTTGTTGTACAAATACCTCGTTGTAGAACTGTGTCCTTTCGGAACGACTATTTTAATAGACTGGCCAAATTGTGGAACTCAATGCCCTCCTCTGTATTTCCCGATGAATTTTCCCCTCAGGCATCTAAAGACAGGCATTATAACAAATCTAGTCAAATTCTTAGCTATGCAGATGATATTGCGCTTCTCAGACGTAGACTAAACGATATTAAGGATAGTCTCTCTCAGCTTGAAAAAAATGCTAAACGACTTGGAATATGCATCAACACCGGCAAAACTAAAGTGTTAACAACATCCAGGAATATACCTCCCAGTTATCTGAATACTGGCGACTGTGAAGTAGAACGTGTAGAAAACTTCAAAACCTCGGGTCTGTAATAACATCGTCAAATGACAAGCAGGCAGATATTAAGGGCCGTGTCTCAGCGGCATACAGAGTTTTCTACGCATACTCAAAACTTTTGCGATCAAAACATCTTTCGCAGTCGTGCAAACTCACACTTTACAAAGTATTAATCCGACCTGTGCTTACCTTTGGAAGTGAAAGCTGGACATTGACGTCCTCCGATTGTAGAATTCTATCACCATTCGAGAGGAAGATCATACGAAAAAATTTATGGTCCATGCAAAGTTGCTGAAAATCAGTATAGAATCCGAATGAATCATGAAATCAGACAGCTTCTTGGACGCTGCGATGTAATCGGATTCATTAAATCCAACCGGATTAGATAATTATGTCATGTAGAAAGGGCACCATTAGATAGAATGAATAAAAAAGTGTCCGGACAACAACCAGCTGGTGGTCATCGAAGAGGAAGACCTAGACAACGCAGGCGTGATGACATCAGCCAAGACCTTCGTGATATAGGATGTCGAAACTGAGGTAAACTGGTCGTGGAATGAGATGATTGGAAGCTGATTGCACAGACGGCAAAATCCCTCCATGGGATGCATTTAAAGAAAATGTCCATCGTCATTTGAAACAATTAGTATAGTTATCCCTATATCCTCATTCCTTCCATTTTCCTCATCTCCTTCCTTAAAGTTGATATGTTTTCTTCGGATATTCAAAGAGTCTGAATAATGAATATTTCATATTTAATGTGCGAACCATGTCTAACTAATTAATAAAACAAAAAAGAATTGAATAGTTCTACGATGGTTCTGCTATGTGCGAAGGGCTGCGATGTTGCAGCAATTGAGGATGAAGTGGATAGAGCATCTTCCTAGATTTAATAGACAAAAGGAAGGATTTCTGTAATATTTTTGTTTACCCAGGGAGCACAGAAAATCTTAAAAGTGTTGGCAAGCGTTTTGGCCAAAATTGTTTGAGGAGGTTCATATTGAAAAATGTTGAATCACCGGTTTCTGGTTGGAGCTTGCAATAAAATTCCGATATGGTCTACCATTTCTTGAAGACCTGAAAGAAGTCTATGTAAGCCCTTTCTTGAATTTATAGAGTGTCGCTCTAGAGGTGCTTTTTTTTAGAAAATCGTATTGATTTTTTTTCAAATCCAAAACAAAACTTACGCGAATGTGATGCGTTACGTAATTCGTTTGTATATAATAATTCAGCGTCATCAGAATTTTTGATACATAAAATACCACAGAAACACTGTTTCAAGCACCAGATTCTTCGAGGTTTGATTTTAAGTTTGATGAAAATATATAAATACATCCTGATATCATACCACCTGCAGGTCCAACTACTTTAGACCAAGCAGTTTGCGTAGCGGCTACGAGTGTTCATCGAGTGTTGCCACTACACGAGTCACTTGGTCCAAAGTAGTTGGACCTGCAGGTAGTATATTTTAAGGATGTGTTCTATATTTTAATTAAACTAACCTCCAAACTTTGAAGAATTTGGTGCTGAAAAATGTGCTACTGTAGCATAAATAAATTACATATCGCATCACATTCGCTTAAGTGTTGTGAATTTATTTTACTGTATTTAATGTGAAGATGGTTCGTGTGAGATCTGATTAATCTTCCATTTCCAACTATTCATCATATAAAACACGACCAACTCGCCCAATAGTTGTACTTGATTTCCATTTGACCATGTCTTGCGGCTGAAAGCTCCTCTTTATTGCGTCGTACTATTAAATTGCAGGGTAGCGAAATTCAAAATTCGACGTCCACGCTGTGCTGCCTGGGTAATGCTGACAGAATTTGTTTGGTGTATTGGAGACAAGCAGAGTAAACACTGCTTAGTCAATAACGCTACATCCAGGCGAATTGGCGCCTTAAAGCCAATGCGACTCAAGCGTCTGCGCTCCATGTCAGAGGCGGCTTGGAGCGGGCTTCTGTGTTGGATCAAGCGGCTCGCTATATAAACATGTGAAAAGGTTGTTTCTGGTAACCTTAAGACTTAGAACGAACCCATTCACGACAATATGGGTTAGGCCTAAGGTTAACACCCTAACCCCGGGAAAAACTTTGTTAAATCTGGCAATCCGAAAGAGAATAACAGACCCGGATTTCAAAATATAATTTTACCTGGACGTGAAAAAGACCCAGATTACCGAATTGTAACGTGGAACGTGCGTAGCATGAGCGCTCCGGATGCTCTAATAAGTCTAGAAACAGAGGCTGAGAGGAATAGGATGGATATTATTGCTCTGCAAGAAATTAGACAACCAATAATCGGAAAACAAGATTTGGATAGTCACTTTATACTGTTGTGGTCATCTCTCTCGGAGATAATTTGGTACTGGGTTTTTTGTTGGTGCACGCATACAAGAAGCCATGTTGAAATTCATCCCGGTGAGTGAGAGAATCTGCTACCTACGTGTACGCAACAACAATATTTCCCTCATTGCCGTGCATGCACATACTGAAGCTAAGACCGTCGACGAGAAGGATAATTTTTAAATAGCACTTTTTTCTAGTAACGCCATCTATGTATCAGCCTACGAACTTTTCAGCCAACCGGGTAATTTGTTGAAAATGTTGGGAGCAGTAACCAAGAAGTAACTTTAAAAGTGCGTTGTTGTAAATCAAGGTAGCATAACTAAATTTTGGGAACGAAGTATTCGATCTGATATTGTGTGATACCGTATCATACGATTACCGCTCATGATATAAAACGCTTTCAAAATATTGCACACATATAAATGTCGTAGTGGCAAAATACGATTTAAACAGAATATAGGACCAGTGTGGGACATGCTTTTCCTATTAAAAATTATTCGAATTACATGTTTTTGAGCGTATTTACATAACGTATTTACATAAGTTCCACCAAAACAACAAAGACCATATCCTAATTTTGAGTTGAATAATCCGTAGTATATTTTTTTTAATATGGACGCATTTTTATGTAACGAATAACGATGTCAGCAAAGTATCAACAAATCTTTTTGCTTGTCCATTTGATATTGGATGATATGCAATTATGAACAGGTGATTTGTTACATTTCAGTTACAGAAATTTTTGAAAAAATAATTTGAAATTCTGTGCCGTTATTTGAAACACTAAAACCGCGCAAACATCGCTTGTAATATATCTATAGTGGCTGGAGATGTGATTGAATTCCTGGGAAATATTTCAACCAATTTAGAATGTGCCTCAATAACTATTAAAATATGGAGACCATAAATTGGCCCTGCTGATTCATGTGTAACGTGTACCATGGATTTTTAATCTTAAGGCATTAGTCATGATTGTACCAATGTTTAAGTAAGAACTTTTGCAGTCAGTGCACATTTGTTGCATACGCGAACCATATCTTCTACTTGCTTGTCAATAGTTGGCCAATATATAAAACTACAGGGCAATGAATACATTCTACTTATGCCTGGATTATGTTTTTGAAATTTGTTTAGAATTCTGTTTCAAATTACTTTAAAAATATTAATTCTATCCCGAAAAAAATAAATAATCGTTCGATAATGACAATTCTGCTCTACCGCAGTGATAAAATTACAGGATCTTCGTTTTCTTTATCATAATAATGCTAATTTCACTGTCCTTAGTATTTGAGACTATCCTTGTTAATTTTTCTTTGATGAAAGAATCATAATCTTTGTGTAGAATAATGTTGCTCGGATTATAACAAAATTGATTAACTGGAATATCTCACAGTCCTAAAGCTTCCATTAAATCGTCTTAAAAAATGTTTAAGTTTTCTATTATCCTGCCATTAAAATCATAGTTTGGAAAAACTCGTACATTTAAGACTCTAGCTTCTAAAAAAAAAACCTTTTCAAAGCAAATGTCTCTTTTCTAGAATAAATATTGTTGTAAGGTTACAGCCGAAATTTGTTATTCTTGAGAAAAAACCTTAACGCTAAGTTTATAGCTTTTCTGAGAAATGGTTTTATAGATTAAAGATTTGCTATATTCAGCTTAACTGCTCCGCTGTTAAACTACTAGCTTAAATATTTTTCTTTAATTTTTGCCAGAAACATCAACACAAAAAATTTTACCTGAATCAGAATGTGCTCGTCTCCACCCTCAACAAAATGGTTCACTTTTCTGCACAAAACCATTGAAAAAAGAGGAAAACAAATATTCGGTAGAGTATGATTTTACGAAGAAAGAAATTTTATCAAAACTAATTTTCTTAAAATTTTTTTAATTTCAGCCAGCACCTGGGAGTCCAATACAAGTGAAAAAATCCGGAACTTATATTCCGGATAATCATTACATTCTTGGACTATTTTCATTCTTTTATAATAACGCAGAACCTTATATAATTGTTGGGACGAAAACTTACGTCCATTTAGATTGGATTGAGAATATTGTTTGGCCGGTAAAAACTTTTCCTAACATAAATGCATGTCACAATACAATAAATATTTATAATTTCTATATGGTTTCGATTGACGATAACGAAATCATTAATAAAACTTTAATTAAATCGTTTATGGATGATGATAACATGATTTAGGAATAAATATTATAATATGATTTTTATTCATTTTGAACTTTCATTCAATAAACAAAACTTCATAGTTTTAAGTATAATTTCATCAAAATGGTGCTTGATTTCCTTTAGTCCAACCATTACTTATTTCATTAATGAACCAAACACATTCATATAGCTTTCTGAAAAATTTTGATTCACCAATAATTTTTATTAGTCTAGCACCAAGAAGTGTGGAAAGGTTAAAGTTCAACATCAGGGATTAATTTCATTTGGAGCACCAACATATCATGGTGAATTTCCATGGCACGTCGCCATACAAAGAAGAACAGGTCATGGTGTACGAAAATATATTTGTGGTGGAACAGTTTTAAACCAAAATACAGTCTTAACAGCAGCCCATTGTATACTTGATGAAAATGGTGTAACAGCACCAAATTTATTGATTATTTCATTTGGAAAATATGATTTGGATATTACAAACGCGGATAGTCGAGAAGTTAAGGTATCGGAGGTTATACCTCATGAAAAGTTTAATTTAAATTATTTGGAAAATGATATTGCTCTATTGAAGCTTTCGCATTTGATTTCCTTCTCTAATTATATTGAACCGATTTGCATAACCGATGATGCAGGTATTTTCCCAACGCAAATTGGTGTGGTAAGTTATTCAAACACCACAAAGCTGTACTAAAATTGTTTTTCTAATATTTTGATTTTTTATAAATTTGTTAGGTAGCAGGATGGGGACGAAATGAACAGAACAACCTAGAAAGTCTTCTTACCAAAGCTTCATTACCAGTTGTTTCCGATACTGACTGTCGTAATAGTAATCGTGGTTTCTTTCCAATATACTTAAACGATGGAAACTTTTGTGCCGGATATGGAAATGGAACTAATGTGTGTTCTGGTGACAGTGGTGGTGGACTAGTATTCGAAAGTAATGGAAACTGGTATGTACGTGGAATAGTATCCCTAGGTGCAGCATTACCCAATGAACAACGATGTGACATTACCCAGTTAGTGTTATTTACAGATGTTACAAAATTTCACGATTGGATTGTAGATAAATTATAATATTTTTAATAGAATTTTTTTATGCAGGAATGGATAGTTTTATTTGTTTTATATGCAAAAGTTATAGGAAACAATTGGAAGAAAAAGGAAAAAAGATGATTTTCATGGATATGGGCTATTAACGCCGAAAACAACCCTGATAGTCTATATGCACTTAAACGTAAATTATTAAATTTTTGTAATTTACAATTTCTATGTATACAACTTAACGCCTGAATGTTACTTTTATCATCTGATATAATTGTTGGTTGCTGTTGTTTTTGTTCCATCATCAACATTTAGATAACATATGTTTATATTTCATTGGTTTTCTTCTGGCCGAGAAATTCATCTTATACCTGTTTGCTTCCAACCCATATTTACTTTTGCACAGTGTGCGTGTTTCTGCATGTATAATTTCATCAGTTGTTGACGTTCATGAAATATCATTGAAGTTTGAAGATGTCATATACAGCCATCATGGAGTCATTAAATGCATGTTTCTGTGCAGAATAAAACTAATTTGTAAAACATAGATTAAAAAAGAAAAACAGTTTGTGCTTAGTGGATATAGAAATTTTCACAGCAAACTTTTACAGTCCAACAAACTTTACAAAAGTTTTTATGGTCCATCTAGACGGATCATCAAAAACAGGAAGTTTTGTATTTTTTGTAAGAAACCAAACTAATCCTCTACAAAATTAAAGATTGAATATGCTACAGGAATTTTTGGCGTTTAGAAAACTTTACAAAAGTTTTCATGGTCCAATCGACCCGGAATATAAAAAACAGTTAAGTTTGTATTTAAGATTTTACATCACTTAAATTGATATCACAAGTTAACAAAACTTACATCATAACATGATTTTAGAAACGAGAGACTAAAATATTTAACTTTACTTCCAATTTTGTTTTAAGTTTTTTTAAAGTAATACAAATGTCGAACTAGTGTATAATCAGGCTTAAAGGACCATATAACTCATACAAGTAAATCAAATAATATAAAGTTTTTTATAGTTTTTAGTTAATAAATATTTATAATTTCGTGTTGTTTTCCTAACAGTAAGAGAATAAAAAAAAAAAAGTAGAATATACTCCAAGTGAAAAAAGTGCATGTTTTTCTCCCAAAATATGATTAGAGCTCATCGGCGAAATCGATTTATCTTAAATATTTCCTTTTCCGTTTAAACCAGGATACCAGAAAAAAAATCCGAATATTTGTCATTTTTAATTTTTTTTATTATTTCTGTTTTCTTCATCAACTCTCACTTTTTCTTTTGTTTTTGGGTATAAACAGTAAAATTGTTAAAAATGTTAGGTTAAGATTAAAGAAAACGGTGCCGAGCGCATAACTTCGGGTTGTCCGGCAATTGTACGAATCCAGTTTTAAGGTTTTCAATCCAAATCTATCTAGAGGTTTTCTTTGTAAATTCACTCAAAGGACGAGCAATATCTTTAAAATGTGGTTGCAAGTTTTTTCTACCAGCTGCAAGTTTGAAAAACCTTTTAAATGTCTGATATCTTTTGGTTCTGTGAGTTTAGCAATGATCACAACCAATATCGTTATCACAAATAATGTGACCAAGGAATAAAATTTATTTACAAAAGAAAACACATTTCGTTCTCTTTGCGGGAATTTAAAGTTTGCAACGACGGACTATTTTCAATTTTTACTCTAAAATAATAGTTTTCAAATTCAATGAAATTAATAACTAATAATTTTATTAATTTTCTTCAATTGTAATAAACGTCGACATTTATTTGTACCACTGTACAATTAAATATTTTTTTGTTGATGATTTAAATAAGTTCGATTAAAGATACGGGTTTTTGCATAGATGATTTTTTTTATTTGAAAAATATTGGAATTGCTTATTGGAAAGGGAAACAGATATGATATTTAAACGATCAAATTGTTTGGAGCGAATTAATTAGTAGATAAATTTAAATCGAAGAATTGTGCGTGATCGGAAAATTAAAGTTTTAATTTAATAAATTATAATAAAGGTTCTCAATAGATTCTATTAATTAAATATTTATTTATTTTCATTTATAAATTGTTTAAAAATAGATCAATTTTATACCAAAATATTGAGTTTGCATTTTGTGACATTTCAAAACCATAATTTGTTTTAGTGATAATTTGAATTGAGATTTTAAGCCAAAAAAACAAAATAATCATATATTTAAATATGATAGAACAAAAAAAAATCGAAAGGTTTAGTTTTTTTAAGAAAAAAATAACGTTATCTGGACGTTTTTGTTTTTATTTGCACATGCAGTGTTGGTATGTAGAACAGCTACCACTAATATTGTGTCGGATGCAAAATTGAATAATAACTATAATCAAAACAAAATAATCAAACTTAATACTATAAAGCATATCATGGAAATATATGGATTCAGCGATTTTCATCTTACTTTTTATCCAACATTTTCCCATGATGCCTGTTATCAAGAAGCAATAAAAAAGGGTTTATGATATATGCTGAGCCTTGAAATACAAATAATTATTGCCGCCTACAATCAACATTTGGTTTCATGGACTGGTTTTGGAAGAAGACAACATTCAAGAAATAAATTAATGTAAACTTTTTTTGAATTTTAATTTGTATAATTTTTGATTTTATTATAGTAGAACTAAAATATTTTTCTGTTAGTTAACTAAAAGATTTAATACATTTCAAAGTAACATAATGTCAATCTCTTATTACTTTACGCCAATTTTCTTTAAAAGTCCAAATCATTATAAGTTGTAAGGCGTTAACGTTCTTTTAAATCAATTAATTAAGCGCAAAAATGATGCAGGCTCAAGTGGAGCTCTTTTGAAGCAATATAAGCCAAATAGGGTGATAGAGCCCATCTTATCACGATCCTCTAATTTCGCCGGTACTTGCAAGTAACTCGATTTTAAATCAACTGTTAACATTTACAGCGTGCGATGGGAAAGATTTAATAATGCATTAACAATGGATATGGTATTAGTTTCAATCAATCGGTATTGGTATTAAGACCAACTGTAGTTGCAATGGAGACTGGACCTTTTGCTAAGAATACCAAGAGGAAGTAATTGAGGGGACTACGCGCCTATAGATTCTACCGATCCAGCTAGCAAAAGTCATGTGGATCCGAAAATAATCGTTCCCCATTCCTGCACAAATTAATCATTATGCACGCATTGGAGAATATACAGACAGACCATGAAAAAAATTAAGCATAACGAACTCCGACAAGCCAAGCAGCGAAGAAGCTAAGGCCGTCACATTCACCCCAATACTATACTATAGTTATATGAACATTATTATCAAATAAATTAATGACTCAATCCATGATGATAGAAGATCCTACTTCTCAACACTTTCTTTAGCCTTACCATTAACTTACTTAATAATACGGCATAATAAATTTTGTTTCGTTGCACCCTAAATCTGTATGGACGAGTGTTTAACGGCAATGATAAAACATTGAATTAAAATAAAATAAAATACTTGATCAATTAAATCTCTGCTACGCCACAATGATTTGTTATTTGCTGATATCAACTGTAAAATTTCATAAATTCATCTTCTTTTCGTCACCTTCGTCTCAACTTTTTTCACAAATTCAAAAACTAAAAAAGTTATAAATTTTTTCTTTCTTCTTAGTATACATAATTTTTTTTCAAATATAGTTTTATCAGATTAATAATTAAGATTTATAATACTAACACTAATTGATTTATCATTTAAAAAGAAAATTATTACAAATGCCCAAATTCAAAAACATTCCCGGCAATTTTTTCGTATTGCCCGGCAATATATTTTTATAGCTCGGCAATATTGCCGGTATTGCAACTAATGGCTGTTGATTTTTTTCATCGATGGAAAATATTAAACATTGCCCGGCAACTATTTCGATTTTTGTTGTTGTTTTTTTTTATTGAATTTGAGAATGTAGTACGTTTTGAAGATTTGTTAATGTGAAAACAAAATTATTTCATATAAAAATTTGTTTGAATTAAATTAAATGGTTGGTAAAAAAAGGGATGCTGAATTCGGAAATTGTTTTGGGTGTTGTAAAATAAGAAAAAATGTAATTTCTTTCTATTCAGATGTTATGGTTACTTAATGATTGATGAAAGTTGGGTTAATAATATTTTTTGTTGTTTTTAATGATTGTGATTCTGTTTTGAGAATGAGTGCACTTATTTTTGTTTATAAATCGTTTAGTATTTTGAATGGAGAATAAATATGATGGTTTTTTAGTAAAAATTTGTAAGATTACTGCAATGGAAAGCATTTCGGCTTGATGAATTAATTATTAAAGTAATTAAATTATTATTCTTTTAATGTTTAAAACACCCAAGGTTTTATAAATATTTTTTTATAAATAATTTCGTTTGAGGGATAATGAGTTGATAAACGAGCATGGTGAAAGTTTCCATATAAGTGGAAAGACAAGAAGTTTTTTTTTTAAATTGGCTTGTAGGATAAACATGGAGCAATTGGTATGGAGTGAAAATTTTTTTGCATCTATTTAGGAGGCCAAGTTTTCTATACGCGATTTTTGCCATTGCCATTACATGATCGTTCCAGAGTAAGTCATTTGAAACTGTGACACCCAATGTTTTTACATTCACCTATAGGTTCATCACACATGCTGAATAAAATATTTTTGGGGAACTCGGTCTTTGATCTGGAAATAATCAATAGCTGTGTTTTGGCAGAGTTGAAATTGATCAGGTTTTGATCACCCCGATCGGCGACTTTTTTAGGTCGTTATTGACGTTTATGGCAGCGTCTCTCCGGGCGTGATTAATTCGTTCGTGCATTTTAATTTTTAAGGGAAGGACTCGAATGAGTTGTGCAGAGTACCATCATTTGCAAAACTATTTATTGGGTTGCTGGTGATTTTCAACAATTCGTTGATATAAATCAAAAATAGTGTTGGGGACGATACTGAGCCTTGAGGCTCATTAACCAGCCTTAATTAGTTTAGACTCAGATGATAAGCCGTCTAAGGAGACTGAATTGTATCGGTTGGAAAATTTTGAATCAGCTTCACAAAAGTGGGATGAAACCCATACGCAACGAGCTTGTTGATTAAGTTGGCATGCCAGACTCGATCGAATGCCTTGGAGATTTCTAAAGCGATAACGTATGTTTCACAACCTTTATCAAGCCTTTATCATAACAGATCGGTAGTTGATCTTTTGTTTCGAAAACCGTATTGGCTGTCGGCTATTAAATGATTTACTTCCAGAAATTTTGAAATGCTATAGGCCTATAATTTGAGATATCGGATTTTGGTCCCTTTTTGGGGACGGGCTGGACATTTGCCAACTTTCAGCACGAGGGAAATATACCAGATTTGTAGGATTGGTAGAATATTTTAGTCAAAGTTGGTGCAAGGTCTTTAGAAAAGGTTTTTAAAATAATGCGTGGAATGTTTTACCATTCCTAAGGCTTTGTTGGTGTTTAACCCCTTTAGAAGTTTAGCGACTATTTTGGGTTTGAAGTGGAGTTCGTTCATATTAACTCCTGAAGACTGTATTTGGAGTATTTCTTTAGAAGTTTCCAAAACAGTGGAGTTCAGAGCAAAGCGTTCAGCGAACAAGTTAAATTTTTTTGCGGGATCATTGACGATTGAATCACCATCAATAATAGGAAGATTTTGTACCAAAATCTAAGGAGTTAATGGCACTGTAGAAACTTTTGTCAGAAATAGACATAGATGGAAGTTTTGAAGCTTTCGCTCTGTCAATTTCAGACTTTTCGTTTGAGATTATCTGGTTAGATATTTTGTTGGCCTTTAGATATTGGGATCGATTAGTGGGAGTTTTGTTATAAATCCAAATATTAAATGATCTACGTTTGTTTCTAAGTGCCGTTTTGGCAGCTTTTGAATGCAAGTATGTATTTTTGTTTGGGTTTTACTATGGAAAAAGGGGTAAATCAGTTTTGATAACTGATGACATTAAATAATGATCAGAATTTCCAATGCTACCTTTCGCGACATTGACACTCGTAATATCTTGCATTGTGGTAAGATAGAGATCTAAAAGAAAACTATTATCACCGCCATTACGGGGAGTGAAATTTGGGTTTTTAACAATTTGGGATAGACGCAGCAAAATGTTTGCCAGTTTTCCACTATTGTCAATATCGTCGGTCGATTTGAAGAATTCCAACCATGATTTGTTGTGAAAGTTGAAGTCACCGGTAATGATAACCTCACAATTAGAGGACTTTGCTCTAATCTCGTTTTCAAAGTTTACAGAAACTTGTGTTTCTGTAAGGAAAAGAAAGTTCAGTATGTCGTGCTCATAATGATGTTGCACGTGGTCATGGTTAGCGTTAAATCCGCAGATGTTTTGAACATGTATTCTAAATTTTTTTTTCATTCATATATGTGTTGTCCCTGCAAATACCGTGGACATGCCGCTTTATGGGCGGGTGGATTGCGCATATTTACTTTACTACTTGCAGACGTATATCGTTTCTGTTGTATCAAAAGGTTTATTTTTTTTATGTTTTATTAAAGAATGGATAACTAAGCAAAAAACCTTATCATGCAATAAAATACGACATATGCCAATATTTCATGATAAGATGAAGAAATAATAACAAAACTATAAGTGAAAAGCAAATTGTTAGAAATTTGCAGAAAAAATAACGAAACTAATTGCCAATAATCCAGCTGATACAGCGCACCCCAGATGCACCTTTCACCACCCCAATCGAGGCACAAAGCCCACATAACTTTATTTTGGTCTGATTCCTCGGAAGAGCTAATGAGCCATACTACTACGGAACGCTGCCTAGCTAAGACTGGGAGTGGTGCCGTTGACTAATTAAAGTTCGTCCGCCAGTACCGTAAGATATCATCTTGGCTAATGATATCTCCTGCCATTGCCAGTGGTATGTGATATCTCACGCTAACTCAAATGTCAATGGCAGGGACAGAAGTACGCGGGGTAGTCAGACCCGTAGGTCAACATTGATCATAATCGATCCAAATCGACCCTTCCCGCTAGAGGAAGCCTAACATCAATAATGTTTTCCTTACTTCCGGTTCGGTTACAGTGCTTGTATTTTACCTGCCATCGAAGTTTCGACTATGCGTCAACATTTCCATGAGCACTTCAAAATCATAAGCCTGCAAGCGTTTAATCCATTGTACCAATCACCTTAATGCTCCATGATCAGTTCTCAAATGGAAATTTTTAACTGTACAAGTATTTGTGGAAATATGTTTCACACATTCCATTATAGCCAACAATTTTTTACAGGTTAAACAATAATTCCTTTCTGGCTTGGACAGTTTCTTCTATTAATATGGGCCATTACTCTTTTCCCCATCCATTTCTTGAAATAACACTCCTCCTGTAACATCAGTGCTAGCTTTAGTTTCAAATATGAATTTAAAATATCTGGTAAGCCAGATCTGGTGCAGAGCACAATCTTTTTTAAATTTCCACTAACGCATCTTCTTACTTTTTTGTTCATTTAAATGCTTTATCCGTCCTTGTTAGCTTACGTAGAGCCTTTTTTCCTGTTAACTAATGTTGGTACAAAACATTGGTAGTAAGTGCAAAATCCTAGACAACTACAAAGCTCTGGGTGGGCATTTGGGTGTTCACCATTTGTTGTCACTTTGCGCCCCAAGTATTGTACTTTCTCTCTAAACAGTGTATATTTCTTTGGACCTATTACGAGTCCTGCTGCTTGAATTCTTTCGAAGGTTTCTCTATTTTTTTTTTTCAAATGATCTTTGAAGTCTATGACCGTTACAATAATATCGTTCAATAACGCAAGACACGTTCCATTAAACTTTCAAATGCAGCTGGGGCCTTACACAACCCTGGGAAATTACGCAGCCCTCCCCTCACACATTCCTATTACACATCCCACTACCCATACTAAACGCTGTCAATTATCGGTCCTCTTCCTGGATTTCTACGTGCCATGAAGCACTTTGCAGATCTATTGTTGAGAACAATTTGGCACCTGCAAATTTATCCAGGGTATCATCAGTTTGAGGTTATGGGTAGCTATTTTTTATTACTGCATTCAGTTTTCTGTAATCAATGCAGAAATTAATAATTTCATCCTTCTTACCGACTAAAGCTACAGGGACTCTATGAACTATCCGATTTTGTTTTTTATATAAAGTGTCTTGTTATAGGAATAACAATGTGTGTCAGAATAACACATACATAGATACCTTTTAAGACCTAGGTCCCACAACAACATGCGTTCTGAAGATTTAGTGGACGCAATTTTATTTTTGTGTGGATTGAACGCCCCCGAAACTATTGATTCGAGCAAAGCATTCCATTGTACGATGTACGAACAAAGAGGTCCCTTTGCATTTTTTTACTATGACGGTGAGTGATCACAACAGTTTGACTGTTTGTACAAATCAATTGAAATAATACAGTTAATTCCATTACGTTCAATTCTTACCGACAAAAATACATCATTTTGCAAAATATCGTTTTCTATAATATAAGCTCTCGAGCGATAATCATCAATCAATTTGTGCATATTATTATTAAATTATTTTCAAATTATACTACGAGATTATTGAATTTTATTTAAGCAACGTTTATAAACCTTAATATATTGAATCAAATAAAAATATTTGTTGATTCACATTCCACTACTTAATCCAGCTGATACGGATATTGAAACAATTTTGTTTATTTAATCAAACAATAAATTGACAATCTCCAAGTAACATTTTATTTTTAAATTAAATTATCAAATCCAATCAATAATCTAAAATAATATACACACTATATAATAATATACGTACATATATAATATGTTTGATTTGATTTTTCGTCATCGTTTATCATAAAAAGATAGTAGCTCATAAACTGACAAGAAAATGTTTGGGAATTCCCGTGATGACGCATGTTAATTACAAAAAGTAAATTTTTATATGAAATCTAGCTCAAATACAATACCCAATGAAGGTTACTGACCATTTTTCCAAACATCTTTTTAAATAGAAACAACAGATAATAAAATAGGTAGATCTTTATATGAAATCTACCTAAAAAGAATAGCAATTATCAATAGTAACACTTTGAAACAATAAAAATGTAAAAGAGCAATTTCACGCAGGTTCAACATCGTTTTGACTTGACCCCTTTTAATTTTGATTATTTTTTGTTTATAGATAGTCTTTCATAAATAAAAAATACAAGTTCTCTTAGAATTTTTTTTTTCGACCAGGGGTCTTCACAGGGTGCCCCTCAATTTTTTGCTATTTTGTGATGTGAGTGCATTTTGACGAGCGATTGTAGAAAAACTACTGAATCGATTTTCATAAATGATATGTCGTTGAATAGGTATTGGAACAAAGTTCTTAAAAATGTACACTGTTAATTTTTTGAAATAATTTTTAACGGTGTAACATAAGAAAAAAACGGTGTAATTGAAAAAAAGATGGCATAGCCTTTTTTTTTTTTTTTTTAATTAAATTGATTTTATATCTAACCACTTGTGAAAGTTTGGGACACGCGTTATTTTTTGTTTTAAAAATAAAATTCGTTGTGCATATGACTGTCGGGAATCAGTTTTTTTTGTTCTGAAGGAAAATTATAAATATGGCGATTTTTAGATTCAGATTTTTTTTGTATGTTAAATATCAAATATTTTATTATTAAATGAACTTTTTAAAAAGCAATTTCAGTCAAGTTCAGCAAAATTTTGCGACAATTTTGACTCGACCCTTTTTAATTTGGTTTATTTTTAGTTTATAGATAGCCTTTGATATATGAAAAATACGACTTCTCGTAGAATTTTTTTTAAATATAATAATATAAATTATTATATTTTTAAATATAATAATATAATTATAATAACAATATAACAATATAATTATAATAACAAACAACAGTAATGCTACGCGTCATTTGGTTGAAAAAAGTAAAACTCTACAGTCATTGAAATTTTTTCGAAAATTTTTTGATTTTACGAATTAAATTATTTAGCAACACTGCGAATCAAAGCGCACAATAAACCACGAGTCCGAAGGACGAGTGGTTTAAGTAGTGGTTTGATTGAGCAGTGTTGCTTCAAAATAATTTAATGAGTAAAATTGAAAAATTTTCGAAAAAATTTCAATGAAGAGTGGTATTTAATGAGATAATTTTTTTTTAATTATAATTTGTTTAAAATATAATTATTAGTTTCTTAATAAAATTTTTTCTACTTATTATTCAATAATACAAAATTATGTAAAAATGCAATTCACATATAATAATAAATGTCCGTTTTCATTCACAAATGGTTGCATGTTTATGTTTATTTATCAAAAATAAATTACAAATTTATAACAGTTATTCGCCTACTAAGATAAAATTATATTTCATTTTGTTAGAAGAAAAAATGACAACAAAGAATTTTCATAACGACAAAGCAAAATTATCGACGACAAGAAGAATTGCCGACAGTTAAAGCAGAGCCTACTGTTTAAATTTCATAGTTTGTATGAATGAAAAATAAAATTTCTGACAGCAAAAAAAAATTATCAACATAATTTTCAAAAACTCCATATAAACATTTATTAAGAAACTCGCAACAAAAAACAACAATATCAAGGTCAACGTAAACATCTTCGCCATCGACAATAAGTAACAAAACAAAATCAAAAGAAATTGTATACAATTAATTACAAAAACAATTTACATCACAAGTCCAAACAACCACTACCACTGAACAATCGTCTGAAGAAAGTACAGCTAATGACAAACCATTACGTTTTATTCACACAAAACAGTATTTTGTGGAACTTAGAAATACAAATTAAAATCAAGTTGTTTTTGATATGGGATTTTTTTTTAAAGTTCACGTTTATCAATAATTTTAAAATTAACTTGTTTTACTCGTAAATGCAAACCAATTAGCTTATCGGTATTTGGTAACTCAGTTAGTGTAAACATTTCTCCAGACAATGATCATTTTTGATCTTTTATTGTAAATAATGAATAAATTATTTTCGGTTTTAATTGTTATAATTTTATTACTTCAGTTGTCCGTAGCACAACGAATAAGTGAAAAAAGTGAGTGAAGTAGTGAACTAAGAAATCTAAACAACGAAAAATTTAAATTTTTGTGTTTTTCAGAATGTCGGGAATATTCTGAGATAAGGTCAACAAAACCTCATCCTCATATGGTATGGCTTCGAATGGCCACTGAAAAAATTATTGTTATTGGTGTTATTGGTGTTTTGATAAGTGATCAGTATGTTTTAACGTCAGCTGTAAAGGATTTAATCGTCCATTCGAGTCAAGTACATTTTACAGCAGATGAACTCATAAATATTGTCGAACGACATACGCATCCATTTTTTGCCTCAGCACATCATGATATTGCCTTGCTTAAGCTTGAACGCAAAGTGAAACTAGATGGCAATCATAGACCAGCATGTTTATGGACCGAAGAGCAGATCCGCGATACCGAAGCAATTTTGATGAAATGGAGCTCGGCTGATTGGAAAGATGAATATAGTAAGTTAATATTTGATGAAAATATTTTTAAATGAAGAGGTTTGAAACCGGTTTATTATATTTTTTTGATCTTCTTTTTTTTTATGGTAGTAACATAGAGAAACATGTTTCTCTATGGTAGTAATATGCGCATCGACTATTGACAATTCTTAATAATGAAAAGATCAACATTTGGGCATATCGATTTATTGATAATCTCACAGTTTATGTATATTTGCTAATCATGAATAGAGTTACCATGTATTGTTCAGCAAACTATTTTCAGAACGCATTAATATCCGCAGAATTAGTAAAATTTAAATATTGAAATTTATGATGAATTTTTAAATTAAGGACAGTTGATCAATATTATTTTTAAATCTCCGATGTGGGATTTATTTTTTTTAGGTCGATTTTGAAGTTGTTTATGCGATTTTTAGATGGCAGCCTATATGTGTGTGTATGTGTTTATCGTTGTCTGTGGACCAAAACTACAATCGAAGTAGATGATAGTAGTAAACATTTTTTGTTTGCAGTTGTAATAAATATAACTCCCACTAGCCACTAGTCACTTAGCCACTAACTTTCTAGTTTCTTCAGTGTCCGGTGTTTCACTGCAAACCATAACAATATTACCTGCTGCAGGTGGTCTCTTTTTGTCAAACTGTTTCTTAATAATCGTTCTATTCTTTTCCAACAGTTCTGCTACATTATCATCGATCGACTCAAGATTCAGTTCCTTATTTAATTTTGAAATATTTGAAAATTGTCTCAGCTGAGTTTTTTTTTGTTACACGAGGTGCAGCGTTATCTAAACTAAGTTATCTAAACTAATCCAGCAACTTTTCATCACAATCCAAGCATTTAATCCTCTCGCTCGTATAAGCCAAACTTGTTGTTAATGTTCTGCCTGCGTTATCCACTTGTCCGTTTGAACAAGCACTGGCATTTGAATATTCTATTCTTCAATAAATTTCTTGAATAATTCTGAAGTGGAAGCCGACTCTTGGTCGCTTATAATCTATAAAGGTCTTTCGTAGTGTGACATATACATTTTTATAAATATAATAATTTTTTCCGATCCAACATCACTAAAAGTGCGCAGTACGACATATTTGCTGTAACCATCAGTTATTACTATCACATATTTATTTTTATTTTTAGTTGTGACGTGGCTTTACATGGTCAAAATGAATCGTTACAAATGGCTCAGTACCTTTTTCTAACGGATGTAGAAAACCAAGTTTCTTACCCGGGGTCGTTTTATAATAAACACAATTTATGCATCTATTAATATATTGGGTGAAAAACTCTTTCAGTTTAGGGAAGTAACTGTCCCTAGTTCTCAAAATCTCACGATCGGTCCTCTGGAGTGCTGATACCCAATCAGTATTAATAGAAATATCTAGACTGATTTTTGACTCAATATTATTTTCACACGGCATCCTCTCCTACCGGATTTCTACCCAACGCATTAACTACTTAATTAACGCGTTCTTGTATGTACTGTAATTCAAAATTGAATTCTGAAATTTACATAAACCATCTATTCTACGATTCAGATCTCTATTATTTGTTATCACTTTTAACCTATTATAATCCGTTTTCATAATAAATGGTTTGCCAATCAAGTGTATTCAACATTTTTCTAATCCTACAATTTTTGCTAATATCTCTAATTCTATAGACGAATATCTCGAACTCGATTGGCTATAAAAACAAACTGAAAGTAATCAATGTTTTATAAAAGCATCAACAATGACCCCCAGAATTGTTTTTCTTCGGATGGAATAATCAGATCGTCCAAATACGCCATAGCAATACTATACCTAAAACTACACACTGTTGATAAGTCTTTGGAAAACAACCGGACTATTACATAGCCCATAAGGCATTCTTTTAAATTGATAGTGTCCGTCGTGTGTTATAAAGGCAGCATTTTCTCTCGATTCCTGTTCTAACGGCCCCTGATAAGCAAGATCTAAAGTTGTGAACCATTCATTACCTTGTAATCTGTCAACCTGGTCATCTTTCTAGAGGAAATGGGAAGAGATATTTTAGCGTCTTACGATTTAATGCACGTTAATCGACGTTTTTTGTATCCTGCTTTTTTTTTGTATTAATATTATTTTTTTTTTTTAATAAAATGTGTTGTGTAGTAGGAATTACAACATGTGTCACAATAACACATAAAAACCTTTTAAGACCAAGTCCCACAACAACATACGTTCAAAGGTGTTGATGAACGTAAATCTTTTTTTGTTTTTTTATATTTTTTGTTAAAGAATGGATAAATAAACCAAAAATCCTATCACTGACAAAATATGACAAAGGCCAATATTTTATGATAGAATAGAGAAAATAAAAGTAAATAGCAAATTTTTACAAAAATTTGCTGAAACAAAACAAAAATGTAGTTGCCAATAATCCAGTCGGTTGCATATTTCTTGATCCTGTGACGCACCGTCTTTCCATAAAGATTAAAAACCTCTCATAGTTATATGAAGGCTCGTTTCTTCAAGGAAGCAATAGCGTCTCATCATCAAGGATTATTTTACAGCTAAGATTGAGGGTGCTGCCGTTGACTGAATACAGTTCATCCCCCACCACCCCGAAGATGTCACCTTGGCTAGTGATATCTCACTGCTATTGCCAGTGGTATGTGATATCTCACGTTAACTCGTATGTCAACAGCAGGGACTGGAGTACGCGGGGTTGTCACACCCGTAGATCAAAAATTAAAAAAAAAATTCAAAACAATAAAAACTGATCCCTCCCTGCGGAAGAATATTGGACGCATGTATGAGAAAACGCTTTCTTAGATGATATCAGCGTTTTTTAAATCATTAACTGTTGCCTTAATTTTGTCCCTCTCCATCTGTGCCAATCTGTATACGTTCTATATACTATAGATATGTTATATTTCAAAATTATTTTTATACTCGTTTTATTAGTCCATCCAATCTGAAAAATATTGGGGACTATTACATTTCTATATTTATTAAGCATTAATAATCACTTATCTAACTGGTTGTCCACCATTTCCGTTTTGATCATGTCCCTGGTACTACGATCTGAGTATTACCGAGTCATATCCTGTGAGTTTTCATCAGTACCTTCTACGTACAACTTATTCACTTTTTCTTCTATACAGGTTTCACCTCTAGCGATTTTAGTATTTTTCTTAATTATTAGGTCTTTTTCCTAATAATGGACGTTCGTTTTTGTGATGCATCGTGGAGTCATTTCGCTACTCTCCCTCATACATAATTCCTTATTTTCAGATCAGTACTAACATTTAGATTACCAACATAATTTTTTGGTATCGTCTTCGACCTGCAGCAAATTTTTCCCTCTATCCAATTAATATCAGCTTCATTCACAAACACTTGTAATCCATTAAAATCGCTAACTATTTTAAAATTCTTTTATTTAGTATGAAGATTACAATAGACTTCCTCAATAGCTTAGCAATAGACTTCCTCAATAAATTCGCCCCACTTCCCATATCCACGTAACAATGGACTACTTTATTACTGATCAAATACTTTTCCCTATATTTCGCATTTTTAACTTAAGACTGTAATAAAAGAAAATTGTCTATCAATAAAATTTTCCACTCGTCCCACGAAATAGGTGATCTTTGAAGATTGTCCTTTCACAATCTAGCAATTTTTTTAAGCCGTCTCACACTGTAATACACGCTCGCTATCCCATCCCAGTTGTATAACATGCCCAATTCTTCCATTTTCTCCACAAAATGTCAAAATGTCAAGTCGGGTTTCTAACATGTTCGCAAAATACCTGGGTGTATTATTTGTACCTGCAAACTCATAACCTAACTTTTTCTGTCATATTTCTTTGCTATCGTTTGATTTTATAATTTTTTCGACCGAATTACTTCCACTGACAGCAACGTTCGTATCCCGCTTAAACCTCTTAAGCTCGTTGAATACAACGATTTTCTACACAATGGAACGTCATGCTTTAGATAATTTTTCAGAATTAAACGTTGTGATGCACACATACAAAATAGTTATATATACACATACCACAATTTTAAATTGTGTGAAGTAATGCAATCTATCGTGAAAAAATAAATCTTACATACCCCAAATTTTATTTTGTTTTGGACCATCCTCTATCTAAATAGCCAAAAAAAAATTTGGTGTACGTCTGTGTGTGCGTGGGTGGGTGGATTGGTGAGTTTTCTGCATTGGATCTTGATGAAACTATGGCAAATGATACAGGTTCACTTGGAAATGGAAGATCTGGATTCATTTTAAATTTGGACAAAATGGCGGAGGGTATCCCGAATACCTCTAGGTTTAAATCTTAAATAACTTCGATCCCGGACTATGATCTTATTGAAACTTAGTATATAAGGTTTTAGTGCTGTTTCCAATATTTCTGCATACCAACTTCCGGTTTTTCACTTCCGGTAAAAAAATTTTGTTGTACTTTTTTGAAGTTTTTTCAGTGTCTTTATGTACACTACAGCCTACAATAATGAAGTGATTATGATAAAACTTATGGAAAAGGGTTCAATTAGTGTGAGAAGATAATTATCATCTTTTGAGACACAGTAGTTAAAGTGGCGGGGGGTCTACCATACAACTGCTGACTTTTCACACTTTGTTTTTAAAGTTTGTTGGAAGCATACAGACTTCATTCATTAATCAATTCTAATGAAGCTTTGGAAAAAAATGTAGACCTAAATGACAAGGAACTGATTAGTTTTTGGACAGTATTGGGATAAGTGGTACGGGGCCTCCCGAACACCTGTTTAATGCATCATCATAATTTGTCAATGTTTGTTGGGAGCGCACAGCATTCGGTTGTGAATAAATTTTGATGGCACTTTGGAAAAAGATGCAACTATGTATGGCAAGGAACTGATTAGTTTTTGAGCGATAGTGTCCCGAACACCTGTTTTTTTTGAAAGCTCAATAACATCTGTACCTGATAATCGAATTAGATGAAACTTGCTACATAATCATTTAGTACGGTTCACAACAGTTCTGCATCCCAACTTCCTGTTTGCCACTCAGTGGCGTAGCTAGCATGGGTAGCACCCGGGGCGGATATTGTGGTGTCACCCCAAGAATGAAAACTCTCAAAATTAATAAAAAGCCAATAAACGGGGGGGGGGGGGGGGGGGGCGGAGGGGTCAATATAAAGCAACAAATATTTTCATAAAACGAAAAAATTATATCATAATAATGTAAAACATTTCCATAATATGGAGTCAACTTAAAATTCAACTTAAGTAAATTAAATAAGTGATGCAGAAGTTTCAACTTCGAAATTATTATCACCTCAACGGCGTAATCGATAGCGTGTCGGCCTAAGGATTCGAACCAGGCACTGAGGAGGAAGGTTCGAAATCATCCGAAACACGAAAAATGCGAAGTGGAGTTTTTTTCTGAGAAACTTCCAACCATACCTTTGAAATGAAAACATTTTAATTACTTCTTTACTTATTTGAGTTAAATTGATCTCAAAAAATCCCCAATATTGTAATTTAGTTTTATTTAATACAAGAAAAGTGCAACGTACAAATATAATAAATAAAAAAAATTATGTATAGTATTATATTATTTCATTCTTCGGAATATTTCTTTTTTGCGTAAATTTTTGTTAGCAGGTTAATATTTACTACGTTTTCATGATTAGTTCAAAACGATTTGAAAACCAAATTCGAATTGAATTCACCATGAAAACATCAAAAATTACAGTTTTGAATACTATTTATTTTTAAATACGATCTCGATTTTTTTTGGGATCGTATCGGTATCCAAATATTCGGAAATACATGAAAACGGAAAACTGGATCGTGTCATGCGCAGTAAAATGTTTATGTTTGTTTTTAATTACAAAACAACTAATTTCACATTGATTTATAAAATGTTTATTTGATTTACTTTATTGAAAAGAAAAATACAATATCAATTATAAAAATTAAAATATTGAACACAATTAATGAAACACAATTAAACGCTTTTTGACATTTTGACAGTTTTTCAACGCAGTTTTAAAAATGTTTTCAACTCGTTTTCAATCCTATCATGAAAACACTTTACAGTTTGAATACGGGATAAGGAGTCAATTCTTTTTCGATCTGCATGAAAACGTAGTAAATGTTGTTGAAAAGGTCATGACATATTCCACAAGAATTTGTTAAATTATTTTTCACACATTAAGTGGCTTTTAATGTCTCAAGTAGAGTTTCTGCTCGAAAAATTCGGTCGAGGAAGACTTGTTATCTTGAACTAATGATTTGTTATCTTGTACTGGACTATGCTGGGCTTGTCACTCCCGTAGATCAAAAATAAAAAAATTTACAAATCAATAAAATTAAAAACTTTAAGTATGAACGTAAAACTCAAGTTAAAACAACTAAACTTTGACGGATTATTTTATTTTTTAAATTTTATATAAATAATTAAAATGTATGAATAAGTTTATATTATATAATCTTAATTACAATTTCAATAGAAGACAAAGTGGAACTCAATTTATGTTTAGTGTTTACTACAATATTGATATTGATTGTCATATAATTCGAATTTATTTATATATATTTAAGCTAAAGAAAATGTTTTATTTAGCATAAATAAATTGCCTAAATTTAATTTTGAGTAACGAAATTCTTTTTCATTTAAATAACGAAATTCTGTTTTTTTTAAATCGGAACATTTTTAAAATGTAGCGGGACGCGGGACAAATTGTTAATAATCGGGGCTGTCTCGCCAAAAGCGGGACGTCTAGTCACCTTATTTAAATCTCTTCTTTCTAGCTTTAACCGCTGCAAACTTAGAAATCACATCTTCAAAATTTATATTTTGTGTTGCCTCATGTTCTATTGTTAATATGCCAATATTGTTAAGCCTCGTGTGGGTCATTGTTGCCGGCATGTAATTTTTAATTAATTTTAATTTGTTGAAACTCCTCTCACTCGAAGCCACTGATACGCAGATAGTCATAAATAACTTTAGTGCGACCATAAGATTCGGAAGAGATTTTGTAAAATCCCATTCCACGATCAATTTCAAAATGTCTATAGGCACACCCAGTTGGAAACTGTTACATTGCCGCTTTTAAATGCCTTCTCAACCTTAGTATCTCTATGACGAGTGCTGTTTCTGATAACTCCAACTCTTCACTGTTCGCCAAAAGCCCAGTGTTTGTCAGCACAACCTCGAACAATGAAGCTACATCTTCGACTGTATTTAATCTTGTTCGGAGTTCAACATTGACATTCGTCGTAGTATTCCGATTTTTTCACAGTAAAATCTATTGCCTCTTCTACAATATGACTAGGTTTCAATATAAAGACGAAGTGACTTTATTTTTATAACTAATTGATCAATATTCAAGCTTGTGCTTTGCAATACAATCCAAGCACAATTTATTCGCCTTAAAACATCATTCTAAAACAAAAGGTAGCAAAGAAATGGAAAATCATACACAATCACCACGCATAAGGTTCTGTGCAGCGCCTCTAGTGTCTACATTTTCTTGCTGATCACTTAATTTCTCAATTGCAGCCACAATCCCATTAAAATTTTCATCCAATACTTTAACTGAAGCATAATGAGTATCCCAACCCGTTGTTGTCGACGCGTTGTTGTCTTTTAAAAGTTGTTTTGCTATGTTTAACAAGACCTTCCCAGCGACTAGTCGAAGCAGAAAAAATGCAAAAATTGTACTGTTCCGAAAAATGTTACAAAAGCTACATTTTGTGCAAATGAGTGTTGGTCACATAAATTAATTGAATGATCTATACACCAACAAATATTGCTTTGTTGTTTTTTGCTTTAATAATAGCTTACACTCCTCCATGTACACCACTCATTACAGCTGCATTATCATAACCTTGGGAACGACAGTTCATAATATCTAAACCGTCATTTTCAAGATTTTTAAGAATTTCATCGCTTAAATCAGCGGCTTTTTTCCATGTAAAGGAAAAAGTCCAAGGAATACTTCTTTGATTTCCACTTTTCTATCATTAATTTTCACATAACGAATCAATTCTGACATTTGATCAATATGTGAAATGTCAGGTGTGCTATCAAACATAATTCCAAAATATTTATATTTTTTTTTAATATTTAATTCAAGATGTGTTCTTTTAATACTACATCATACTTTGACAGTAGTTTGATTAGTTCTAAGAAATTGCCTTTATTCAAAGGCTTTTTCCTGCATCATATCCACGAAATGCTAGGTCTTCTTTAGATAAAAACAAAGTTATATGCAATAATCTGGATAAAAGATGTTTCCACTTCTGTTTTTCACTATCTATTAATAGCAAGACTGCGTCTCCTATCGTTTTATGAACCTCGTTTCCAAAGTTTTCTGCTTTTTAAAATTGGGTCATTCGAAAAATTGCGAAACCGTTTTTCAATAAAATTAAAATACATAAATGTAAAGTTCGTGAAAATTGGCATTATGTAATTTTAACTTACAATTAAAACGAATTGAAAAAACTAAAGTCAGTCTTCATTCTCAATAATGATAATATGCTCAAAAACCTAAAATTCGTTTAGAAATTTCGTTTTTTCTACTAATTTACTCTTCTTATAATATAGTCAAGAACGTAAACGAAATATATCTTATAAAACCTTCTATGTAAAATGTTCAAAATGCTACTATTTACAATCAGTAAGACGAATATCGCAGAAAAAATCCAATTACAATTCGAAATTATTAGAGGTACGTTTGACTCCAGACAACGGACAAAAATCCAATGATGCCCAGGTTTTGTACAATGTGTACAATCCATCCTTTTAAAAGCCGTCATATTGGACAGATGTCCATGATTCGGAATCATATCCATCATATAATTGACTAAATGGAAATTAATCCCAGATTTTGACAATTAGTCCCATATCTTCTTATGTATCACAATTAAAAAATGGATTTGATTAACATAAATTCAATTTTTTTTATTTTGCCAAAGCAATACACTTATGTTTTTGACAAATGATTTCTTTATTGCAATATTGCAATGTTATTAAATATTTTTGTCTTATTAAATTTTATCATTAATATTATAAAACTGAAAACAAACAGGATGAGTATTGTATCTACCTATAAAAATTTACAAAACTATAGTAATTGCATAACTACCATTTTATTCCACAGTAATTATTTATGTGTCCATTCGAAAACGATCCATTCCAATTTACAAGTTTCAAGATAAAGGAAAAAAAAATAATTTGAGATTATTTACATACATGGTAGATTGGATTGTTTATTAGATTGTTTATTAGTTTCCATAGGTGTTTGAAAATTAATTTGTTTGAAATGTAAAACAAATTAGGTAGTAAGTTTAAGCTGATATTTTAGAAATAATTTTGGAATAGAGACATAATTTTGGAATAGAACAGAGCTCAAGGGTGCCACCCTATCGACACAGGGTGCCACATTATTGACGGAGACTACTTTTCCTATACATTATTCAGCATATATGTTTTCAGACTTGGTCGTTAAAGAATCATTCTTGCATACTAAATAATGTACCGTCAAAGAAAACGGTTAATATGGTATCTATAGGAATATTCAAAGCTATTGAGTAATAGTGGTGATGGTATTCAATGCTTAACATGTTGATTAGATTAAAAAAAAAGAAATACACACATATTGTTGAAATTTTATTTTACGTAGGTCAATAACTCAAAAATTTTAAAAAGTAGAATAGATCCTTTTTGAACCAATAGAACACATTTATAGGACACATTATAAGTTATCACAATTTATAAATCAAAATTAAATGGATCTGGCTAAAATGGTTTCTAAGTGATTTATCGTTGAAAACGATTGAAACGTTGAAAACCATTGTGATGGTTTGTTTAAGTTTTCTTACGGTCGGGTGTCACCCCAAAACGGGTAACACCCAGTGCGGACCGCCCCCCTCTCCTAGCTACGCCTCTGTTGCCACTTCCAGTTAAATTTTTTTAAACTTTTTCTCGTACAACAGAATTTATGTTTGATTGGATACTACTGCTTTCTTTAATATTTTTATAATTAGAACTACGTGAAATCTATAACATTGGTTAGCTTTTACTTAAAGTATTTGATGGATATTAGCTAATTTAAATCCAGAGCACTATGTTTCCAGAGCTGTGATGAAGTCAGCCTATGCATCAGCGTCGCAATATTTTTTTTTTAGAAAATCGTATTGATTTTTTCCAAATCCAAAACAAAACTTAAGCGAATGTGATTCGTTACGTAATTCATTTCTTGATATTAATTCAGCATCATCAGAATTTTTGTAAATAATACTATAGAAATACTGTTTTCAGCACCAGATTCTTCGAGGTTTGATTGTAAGTTTAATGAAAATATACAAAAACATCCTGATATCATACTATCTGCAGGTCCAACTACTTTAAACCAAGCAGTTCGCGTAGTGGTGAACGAGTGTTCATTGAGTGTTGCCCATTGGCGTAACTAGGAAATTATTCTAGGGTGGGCCTGGCCCCAATAATATTGCTGAGTAAAATAATTAATAAAGTTTCCATTTTTATTTTTTTTAATACATAACGGGTGTGTCAATTTGAGGTTAATTTTCAAATTGACGGTCATTTATATTTTTTGCTAGATTATTTATGTTAGGTTAGGTTGCAGTGACTGTCACCAAAACACAACATCAGGATGACATACTTAGACCAAAATACGTGGGTTGTGATACCAAAGAATCTCGTTCCCCAACTCGAACCATTTGGAGCTTCTAATGAAGCTAAGTATTTGCGTGATTTTAAAATTATCCAGGTCGGTGAGAGTTTTAAATGTGTGCGTTCCAAAATGAGTTTGCCGTATAATGGGCGAATGCTGGACATGTGCAAAGTAGATGAAACGCTGGTTCCACCTGATCCTCCTCCTTACAGCTCCTGCAAATCACCACTTTGGTGCTTTCCAAGGATCTAGTGATGACTTTAACAATGAACTAGTTTTCTGCCTACTCAAGGTTATAAGTTTTTTGGAACGCTGTAGGTCTGGTCTAGGGAAGATTTACCTGCTTATCTTGCAGCTAATGGTGTTTGACCAGTGACCACCGATCTATAGATTACGCATTTAACCCTGTCATAAGTTGGTTGTTTTAGAGAAGCAAACGACTCGCTTAGAGCTTCCATTTCTTGTACAAGATCGAGTTCAGTCCTTTGCCTAGAAAATCTATCTGCTATATAGTTGCATTTAACGCCACTGTGACCCGGCACCTACATAATATGAACGGTGAAATTGCCGGTGGTTTAGTGTCACTTTTGACGTCGTTGCTATTACATCTACCGATTTGAATGCATTTATTTATGCTATGTTGTTTGCAGTTATTTATGTTTATATTTAGATATATATTTGTGTAAATAATAAATCTTTAAATTATAAAACTAAAAGAAAAAAATGTTCTTTTTAAAATCGACATGTTTGACAAATTAAAATTGAAAAAACTCATATAAAATTATAAATTGTTATATCAGTATGATATTTTTATAAATCCTCACTTAGTAACTTTCAAACAAACAAAAATTATACAAAATCAACATTCCTAGTTAGTGGGGTGGGATAGCAGAAAATTAGTAGGTTTCTGGCTACCAGCATGAAACTTTCTACACTTTGGCTTAATGTGTGTTAAATCAAAATTCTGCCCAGACTCCATTAGTCAGACCCCCTGATTAAAAATGGCGATGCTACAAGTTTAAAAAGAAAATTTGCTGAAATCGGCCATGTTTGATATCATTTAATATGCTGAAGGGTTATATATCTTGTTATTTTTGTCAATTCCTTAATTTTTTGTCAATTCCTTAACCCTTTGTTGCATCATGTCCACTCTAGTGGACGAAAGTTTAAATTTTTTTCCTCTACCGTAAATGCCTTAACAAATTTGATTCCCATGTTTATTCATTCTATATCATTTGAGCTTTGAACTATTGATCGTAGATGGCAGCACCTCACATAATACCTCACATATTATTTTAAATATATGAGTGAAAATATTTGTTGAGAAGCTCATTTTCATTCAGTTCTCATGGATGTCCGCTATGATGGAGTGGAGCATTTCCCTCGACAAACTGCAAATACAGCTCAAAGATGCAAAAAGAAGATATGCTCCAGAAAATCTACTTATTCTTGCATCAAATGTAAAGTGTATTTGTGCATTGATGGAAAGTTTTCTGGCTATAAAAATATATCCCAGCTAGCACAGATTTCGATTTGTAACATAAATATGTTACAATTCGGTTGTAATTCCGTTTTTTAAAACAAATTTAGTCACATATAATACAACAATGGCAACAAATAATTCGGCTCAGTTACAATACTGTTTTAATTTTGTTACAGAAAAATACACTTGTTGTTAAAATGTTCCATGAAAGTTACACAAAAAAAAGTTATGTTTAAGTTAAATTAACGTCAATAAAACATTTCGTTTTGTAGCACGTCTTAAAAATGTTATTTTATTGTAGTTGCCACAAATCCAGTAACGAGCTAGCTACATTGATGTGACTAATAAATTTTCCTCAAGTTACTGTTACAAGGACGCTGCAGTGAGGTTTTTATTTAGTTGCAATGACAGAAAAAACAAGGTTCGAGCATTGTAGTTGAAGAAATTTTGTTAGTTACAAGGACGTTGCAATTAGGTTGTTATACAGTTGCAGTGACAGAAGAAGAAAACGGGTCGAGCGCACTAATTTTAGACAGCCAATTAGTTACAAGATCGCTGCAATGAGGTTTTTATTCAGTTTCAAAAACTATGGAAGAAATCTGTCTTGATGTTCTATGTTCGCCATATTTTTCGTTGTTTTATGTATTTCCTACACCATGCGGTTTTATTTGAGAAAATTCGAATGTGATTCTATAGTATTATCTATAGTATTATTTATTTCCTATAACAATTTATGGTGCAATATGACACTAGGAGCATTTTAAACTGTATTTAGATATAAAGATGTGAATTTTATGGTGATAATGAAAATTCGAAAATTTTCTAATTTTCTACTTTTTTCCAAATTTTCATTTTTTGGGGGCGCGTTAATTTTCCAGAGGTAAAACATCCACACTCATCGACAAAATGGCATCTGTTATAAAATTTTGATCTAAAAATCATGAAATTTTTCAATTTCAAAGTACATATTGAGTAGTGTCTGATTTTTAAAACTTATAAATTGTTTCAATAAAAATCATGTAAAGGAAAACATATTAAAAACATTTTTAAACATTACAATATGCAACTGAAATAAAAAAATATTCGTTGTTACATCTTGTTGCGTGCAACTTCAGTTTGTTACATCAACACATTTTAAACATAGCTATAACCCATTTGTCGCCTTATTGCGACAAATTTGTTACAAAATATACCGTAAATTCTGCTTTTTCTGCCGCAATAGAGCTACAGTTGTGTTACATATCTAATCTTGCGACTATTTTATTTGTTACATTAGCTCTATTGGTACAAATTTGTGCTAGCTGGGATTTATGCATACTATATATATGCATGGTGTCCACTGTAGTGGACAAATTGTAGCAATCAATTAACGAAATTTGAATAAAATAAATTTTTTAATTACTTCTGAGGCTATTTTAAATGGAAAAAATACAAACATTTTTCTTTTAACTTCTCCAGATTATTTGTATGCAACAAAGGGTTAATCGTAATTTCTTAATTTTTTATTGCAAGTAATTGTTAAAGTACAGTAGCTGTAAAAATGTCCAGAAAACGTAAAGCTCAGTTTGTGGATCTGAAGGATGTATCATCGCCTCCATTATCTCTGCAGCCAATGATCTCTTGGGAACTCTGTTTTCTGTGTCAATATGATTCATCCAACTGATATTGGCAATCTGTGTCTGGATCGTTAAAAAGTTTTAGTGATCACGGACTACTTCCAAAAACAGTCCGACTGCAACAGTTAGATGAAGGAGGGGGGGTGGATTTGATTTTTGATTTTTGTTTAATTATCACTTTATTTCATTGTATTTCATTTTTTTTTCTTGTATTTTTTCCATTAATCCGCAATTTTGTATGTTACTTAGGGTTCCACATGGGTCCAGTATTAAATGATATCAAACATGCCCGATTTCAATAATTTTTTTTTATAACTAGTAGCATCGCCATTTTGGCCGTCATTTTGAACCAGGAGGTCCGAACAATGGGGTCTGGGCAGAATTTTGATCTAACACACATTAAGCCAAAGTGTGGAAAGTTTCATGCTGGTAGCCAGAAACCTAATAATTTTACCAAAAAAGGAACTATCCCACCCTACTAAGTTTCTAAATTAAACTTTACATTCCTAGTCTCTAAAACTATTGAAAAAATAAAAATAGAAAATAGTTCAAAAATAACAATTCATTGTTTACAGTAATCATGCACTCCCCCAACCATTTAATGCAGTACTGTGCACAACGATCTTCATTTTCAGCCATACAAAATTCAGATAATTCCAAAAATAAATCCATCAGACTTCGAATTCCGTCGTCAATTACAGGCCTTTGAAAAAAGCTAAATTACAGTTTTGAAAAGAATTTTTTCTGTTTTTTTCATTTTTGCTTTATGTCCTATGTGCTTATAAGATAAACAGATCAAAACTGTCCCTTTTACTAAATTTTCTTAATTTACGATAAAAAAAACAAGGTCTTATGGAGCAATGAGACCGTATTTTTTTAAAACGAAGTCTATATTGTTCTTATTGCGATGTTTTTCGTTGAACAAATAGGAAGGTGTGGTTTTCCAGAAATTATGAACTCCGTCCGCACTTTTGTGGCAATATTATTGGTAGTGCTTATTAAACTTCCTTATTAAATTTAAATGAAGATCGGTAATATGAATAATATCATGAATAATATTATTGTACGTTTTGAAATAATTTTGAACAGCAAATTCCTTATTAAAGAAATACATTTTCATTTTACCTAACTGTTATATATACTTCATGAACTTCTAGGGGGGGCCGGGCGCTCTGGGCCCCTACCTAGTTACGCCTATGGTGTTGCCGCTACATGAATTACTTGGTCCAAAGTAGGATGTGTTTGTATATTTTTATTAAACTTACCTTCAAACTTTGAAGAATATAGTGCAGAAAAATGTGCTACTGTAGCATAAATAAATTACATATCGCATCACATTCGCTTAAGTTTTGTGAATTTGTTTTACTATATTTAATGTGAAAATGGTTCGTGTGAGATCTAATTAACCTTCCATTTTCCAATTATCCATAATATAAAACAGGACCAATTCGCGCAATAGTTGTACTTGCTTCCCACTTGACGATTTCATTCGGCTGAAAGCTCCTCTTTATTGCGTCTTACTATTAAATTGCATATTTTGTTTATGATTCAGGATTTCTTTCCATTCTTTTTTTTTAACAAAAGGTCAAATATAACTATAGTGGCTGTAGATGTGATTAAATTCCTGGGAAATATTTCAACTCATTTTGAATTTGCGTCTATAGCTATTAGAATATAGAGACCATAAATTGGCCCTGCTGAGTCATATGTATCGTGTACCATATTTCTTTAATCATTAGATTAAGTTAGAACTTTTGCAGTCAGTGCACATTTGTTGCATAAGCGAACCATATCTTCTACTTGCTTGTCAATAGTTGGCCAATAAATAAAATAACGGGACAATAAATTCATTCTACTTATGCCTGGATGATGTTTTTGAAATTTGTTTAGAATTCTATTTCGCATTAATTTAAGAATAATAATTCTATCCTGAGAAAAATAAGCAATCGTTGGATATTGACAATTCTGCTCTACTGCAGGGATAAAATTACAGGATCTTCGTTTTCTTTATCATAATGATGCTAATTTTACTATCCATAGTATTTGAGACTATCCTTTGTTAATGTTTCTTTGATGAAAGAACCATAATCTTTTTGTAGAATAATTTTGCTCGGACTACGAATTGGTTTTTAGTTGATTTCATAACAAAATGGATTAACTGGAATATCCCACAGTCCTAACCCGATATATGTTCTGCCATTAAAATCATAGTTTGGATCTAACTCGTACATTTAAGACTCTAGCTTCTCAAAAAAAAACCTTTGCAAAGCAAATGCCTGTTTTCTAGAATAAAAATTGTTGTAAGGTTACAGCCAAAATTTGTTATTCTTGAGAAAAAGCCTTAACCCTAAGTTTATAGCTTTTCTGAGAAATGGTTTTATAGATTAAAGATTTGCTATATTCAGCTTAACTGCTCCGCTGTTAAACTACTAGCTTAAATATTTTTCTTTAATTTTTGCCAGAAACATCAACACAAAAAATTTTACCTGAATCAGAATGTGCTGGTCTCCACCCTCAACAAAATGGTTCACTTTTCTGCACAAAACCATTGAATAAAGAGGAAAACAAATATTCGGTATAGTATGATTTTACGAAGAAAGAAATTTTATCAAAACTAATTTTCTTAAAATTTTTTTAATTTCAGCCAGCACCTGGGAGTCCAATACAAGTGAAAAAATCCGGAACTTATATTCCGGATAATCATTACATTCTTGGAATATTTTCATTCTTTTATAATAATGCAGATCCTTATATAATGGTTGGGCCGAAAACTTACGTCCATTTAGATTGGATTGAGAATATTGTTTGGCCGGTAAAAACTTTTCCTAACATACATGCATGTCACAATACAATAAATATTTATAATTTCTATATGGTTTCGAGTGACGATAACGAAATCATTAATAAAACTTTAATTAAATCGTTTATGGATGATGATAACATGATTTAGGAATAAATATTATAATGTGATTTTTATTTATTTTGAACTTTCAATCAATAAACAAAACTTCATAGTTTTAAGTATAATTTCATCAAAATGGGGCTTGATTTCCTTTAGTCCAACCATTGCTTATTTCATTAATGAACCAAACACATTCATATAGCTTTCTGAAAAATTTTGATTCACCAATAATTTTTATTAGTCTAGCACCAAGAATTGTGGAAAGGTTAAAGTTCAACATCAGGGATTAATTTCATTTGGAGCTCCAACATATCATGGTGAATTTCCATGGCACGTCGCCATACAAAGAAGAACAGGTCATGGTGTACGAAAATATATTTGTGGTGGAACAGTTTTAAACCAAAATACAGTCTTAACAGCAGCCCATTGTATACTTGATGAAAATGGCGTAACAGCACCAAATTTATTGATTATTTCATTTGGAAAATACGATTTGGATATTACAAACGCGGATAGTCGAGAAGTTAAGGTATCGGAGGTTATACCTCATGAAAAGTTTAATTTAAATTATTTGGAAAATGATATTGCTCTATTGAAGCTTTCGCATTTGATTTCCTTCTCTAATTATATTGAACCGATTTGCATAACCGATGATGCAGGTATTTTCCTAACGCAAATTGGTGTGGTAAGTTAATCAAACACCGCAAATCTGTACTAAAATTGTTTTTCTAATATTTTGATTTTTTATAAATTTGTTAGGTAGCAGGATGGGGACGAAATGAACAGAACAACCTAGAAAGTCTTCTTACCAAAGCTTCATTACCAGTTGTTTCCAATACTGACTGTCGTAATAGTAATCGTGGTTTCTTTCCAACATACTTAAACGATAGAAACTTTTGTGCCGGATATGGAAATGGAACTAATGTGTGTTCTGGTGACAGTGGTGGTGGACTAGTATTCGAAAGTGATGGAAACTGGTATGTACGTGGAATAGTATCCCTAGGTGCAGCATTACCCAATGAACAACGATGTGACATTACCCAGTTAGTGTTATTTACAGATGTTACAAAATTTCACGATTGGATTGTAGATAAATTATAATTTTTTTAATAGAATTTTTTTATGCAAGAATCGATAGTTTTATTTGTTTTATATGCAAAAGTTATAGGAAACAATTGGAAGAAAAAGGACAAAAGATGATTTTCATGGAGATGGGCTATTAACGCCGAAAACAATCCTGATAGTCTATATGCACTTAAACGTAAATTATTAAATTTTTGTAATTTACAATTTCTATGTATACAACTTAACGCCTGAATGTTACTTTTATCATCTGATATAATTGTCGAGAAATTCATCTTAAACCTGTTTGCTTCAAACCCATATTTACTTTTGCACAGTGTGCGTGTTTCGGTATGTATAATTTCATCAGTTGTTGACGTTCATGAAATATCATTGAAGTTTGAAGATGTCATATACAGCCATCATGGAGTCACTAAATGCATGTTTCTGTGCACAATAAAACTAATCTGTAAAACATAGATTAAAAAAGAACAACAGTTTGGTGTTTAGTGGATATAGAACATTTCACAGCAAACTTTTACAGTCCAACAAACTTTACAAAAGTTTTTATGGTCCATCTAGACGGATCATCAAAAACAGGAAGTTTTGTATTTTTTGTAAGAAACCAAACTAATCCTCTACAAAATTAAAGATTGAATATGCTACAGGAATTTTTGGCGTTTAGAAAACTTTACAAAAGTTTTCATGGTCCAATCGAGCCGGAATATAAAAAACAGTTAAGTTTGTATTTAAGATTTTACATCACTTAAATTGAAATCACAAGTTAACAAAACTTACATCATAACATGATTTTAGAAACGAAAGACTAAAATATTTAACTTTACTTCCAATTTTATTTTAAGTTTTTTTAAAGTAATACAAATGTAGAACTAGTGTATAATCAGGCATAAAGGACCATAAACTCATACAAGTAAATCAAATAATATAAAGTTTTTTATAGTTTTTAGTTAATAAATATTTATAATTTCGTGTTGTTTTCCTAACAGTAAGAGAATAAAAAAAAAAGTAGAATATACTCCAAGTGAAAAAAGTGCATGTTTTTCTCCCAAAATATGATTAGAGCTCATCGGCGAAATCGATTTATCTTAAATATTTCCTTTTCCGTTTAAACCAGGATACCAGAAAAAAAATCCGAATATTTGTCATTTTTAATTTTTTTTATTATTTCTGTTTTCTTCATCAACTCTCACTTTTTCTTCTGTTTTTGGGTATAAACAGTAAAATTGTTAAAAATGTTAGGTTAAGATTAAAGAAAACGGTGCCGAGCGCATAATTTCGGGTTGTCCGGCAATTGTACGAATCCAGTTTTAAGGTTTTCAATCCAAATCTATCTAGAGGTTTTCTTTGTAAATTCACTCAAAGGACGAGCAATATCTTTAAAATGTGGTTGCAAGTTTTTTCTACCAGCTGCAAGTTTGAAGGAAACCTTTTAAATGTCTGATATCTTTTGGTTCTGTTAGTTTAGCAATGATCACAACCAATATCGTTATCACAAATAATGTGACCAAGGAATAAAATTTATTTACAAAAGAAAACACATTTCGTACTCTTTGTGGGAATTTAAAGTTTGCAACGACGGACTATTTTCAATTTTTACTCTAAAATAATAGTTTTCAAATTCAATGAAATTAATAACTAATAATTTTATTAATTTTCTTCAATTGTAATAAACGTCGACATTTATTTGTACCACTGTACAATTAAATATTTTTTTGTTGATGTTATAAATAAGTTCGATTAAAGATACGGTTTTTTGCATAGATGAGCTTTTTTATTTGAAAAATATTGGAATTGCTTATTGGAAAGGGAAACAGATATGATATTTAAACGATCAAATTGTTTGGAGCGAATTAATTAGTAGATAAATTTAAATCGAAGAATTGTGCGTGATCGGAAAATTAAAGTTTTAATTTAATAAATTATAATAACGGTTCTCAATAGATTCTATTAATTAAATATTTATTTATTTTCATTTATAAATTGTTTAAAAATAGATCAATTTTATACCAAAATATTGAGTTTACATTTTGTGACATTTCAAAACCATAATTTGTTTTAGTGATAATTTGAATTGAGATTTTAAGCCAAAAAAAAAAAAATAATCATATATTTAAATATGATAGAACAAAAAAAAAAAGTCGAAAGGTTTAGTTTTTTTAAGAAAAAAATAACGTTATCTGGACGTTTTGTGTTTTTATTTGCACATGCAGTGTTGGTATGTAGAGCAGCTACCACTAATATTGTGTCGGATGCAAAATTGAATAATAACTTTAATCAAAACAAAATAATCAAACTTAATACTATAAAGCATATCATGGAAATATATGGATTCAGCGATTTTCATCTTCCTTTTTATCCAACATTTTCCCATGATGCCTGTTATCAAGAAGCAATAAAAAAGGGTTTATGATATATGCTGAGCCTTGAAATACAAATAATTATTGCCGCCTACAATCAACATTTGGTTTCATGGACTGGTTTTGGAAGAAGACAACATTCAAGATAATAAATAAATAGATAATTCAATAAATTAATGTAAACTTTTTTTGAATTTTAATTTGTATAATTTTTGATTTTATTTTTGTAGAATTAAAATATTTTTCTGTTAGTTAACTAAAAGATTTAATACATTTCAAAGTAACATAATGTCAATCTCTTGTTACTTTACGCCAATTTTCTTTAAAAGTCCAAATCATTATAAGTTGTAAGGCGTTAACGTTCTTTTAAATCAATTAATTAAGCGCAAAAATGATGCAGGCTCAAGTGGAGCTGTTTTGAAGCAATATAAGCCAAATAGGGTGATAGAGCCCATCTTATCACGATCCTCTAATTTCGCCGGTACTTGCAAGTAACTCGATTTTAAATCAACTGTAAACATTTACAGCGTGCGATGGGCAAGATTTAATAATGCAGACATATGAGGATATGGTATTAGTTTCAATCAATCGGTATTGGTATTAAGACCAACTGTAGTTGCAATGGAGACTGGACCTTTTGCTAAGAATACCAAGAGGAAGTAATTGAGGGGACTACGCGCCTATAGATTCTACCGATCCAGCTAGCAAAAGTCATGTGGAACCGAAAATAATCGTTCCCCATTCCAGCACAAATTAATCATTATGCACGCATTGGAGAATATACAGACAGACAATGAAAAAAATTAAGCATAACAAACTCCGACAAGCGAAGAAGCTAAGGCCGTCACATTCACCCCAATACTATACTATAGCTATATGAACATTATCATCAAATAAATTAATGACTCAATCCATGATGATAGAAGATCCTACTTCTCCACACTTTCTTTAGCCTTACCATTAACTTACTTAATACTACGGCATAATAAATTTTGTTTCGTTGCACCCTAAATCTGCACGGACCAGTGTTTAACGGCAATGATAAAACATTGAATTAAAATAAAATAAAATTCTTGATCAATTAAATCTCTGCTGCCCCACAATGATTTGTTATTTGCTGATATCAACTGTAAAATTTCATAAATTCATCTCCTTTTCGTCACCTTCGTCTCAACTTTTTTCACAAATTCAAAAACTAAAAAAGTTATAAATTTTTTCTTTCTTCTTAGCATACATAATTTTTTTTCAAATATAGTTTTATCAGATTGATAATTAAGATTTATAATACTAACACTAATTGATTTATCATTTAAAAAAAAATTATTACAAAAAAATGTATATATTATTTCTTTAGTACTTACATAAACACAGCAATAAATTTACGAGAAAAAATTTTGTATTATTATTAATGCTGATCTTAAGTGAAGTCACTTATACACCCACTACCAAAATATAATGTATATTAATAATTTATTCACAATTTTATTTTATTTTATAGCACCAAATACATAACCAATTATTTTATAGTATAATAAGTAACTATTTTAATTACTATAATTGTTTTTGTTCTTCTCTTCATTTTTTATTTAAGCAATAAATATATGTACCACAAATATTAGGAAATAGATCCACAAACATTAAATATTTTTTCTTTTAATTATTAAAATGGGCTTCAAAAAGCCCAACAATAATACAAATTTATCAAGTATAATTCAAAGTTTGTCGAAAACAACCCAAATTTGCAAAAAAATAACCATCATTTAAGACTTTTGGAATTAATAATCAACGAATCGTTGATGTCAAGTTTTCTCTCTTTTGTAAAGAGCTATAGCAACTTAAAAACGAAATCGATAAGTAGGTACGGCTTGTATTGTTTGCCTACATCGTCCACAAAAAACCATTGTTCCAACGTTTGGAAAACAGCACCGTAGTATACTGCACACGGGGGGTCATGCTCCTCGATAATATTTTTAGATAACATTTTCTAAATTTCAGTTTCGAGAATATTTTGTTTGCTTTGAGATGATGTGGTGTTCTATAACATAGGGAGTTATTTCTCTTCATTGTGAGAAGACATCATTTTTTTTGTAATAAATCGATCATCTTTTGTCGTTGTATTTGGAGAAATTTAGTACCGAATAGTAATCGCAATTCCATCAATGTGTTTCGTGTCGGATTAGCGTCCCACGCTTTTCTTTAACGAATGCGTCAGATTTTCTCGATATTGAATTTTTTGGAAAATCTATTCGAGTTTTGGAATTATTTTTATTTTTGAATTTTTTACAGAGGTTTTTAGAAAATTTATATGAGTTTTGAAATTATTTTTATTTTTGGCTTTTTAGTAATTTTTTTACAGTATGCATAACAATGAAGTAAAGAAAAGTGTTTTTCGGCAAACGGCTGTAAAGTTTAACTTTACTGCCGCTAGGGAGTTAGCTAAAGTATTACTTTTTAGCCTGACAGCAAAAGTAACGTCTAGCGACAGCAAAAGTAACGCCATTTTTATTTTATATTACGGAGGCTGTAAAGTAGCATTTGTTATTTGTTAGTTTGTTATTTTTTCAAACATATTGTATAACCATGACAACAAAAAATAAGTTGATTCTCATATTATGAAATTTTGAAAAGGCTGCTTTGATAAAAAATTTTATTCATACAAATTTAAATGTTTTTTTCTCTTTTTTGGAAGTAATTATGACTGTGGTGTATTTCATTTGAGGAAATAATTAACTAAACTTAAATACATTTGTTAAACATTTATTTATTATACGAATATATTGTAAACATTACATTAACAAGTTCTATTTTATAATGCCTCGTGTAACTCGTATTTGACATATATCTTTCATCTATTTTTATATAGTTCGAGTTACACTCTATATTATGTGGAAGTGGGTGCTGCCATCTATTATTTATAAATAGGTTGACTATGTCACCACATCTCCCTTTTTCTACTTTAAAAATTAATGTTTATAAAAAATTTAAACTTAAGATTCTTCTATCTATTTATCTCCATTCTTATAATTTTTTTTTTTTTTTTTTTTTTTTTTTTTTTTTTTTTACTTTATATAATCTTTTAAATAGTTAGGTGGTTTGATAATTCTTCCATACCTAGTCATGTTAAGAATTCTGTTTGACACTTGATCAGAATTAAAATTTTCGTTATCGTTTGAAGTTATATGATTGTTATTAAAATTATTTTCAGTATTACTTTGTTCGTAGTTGAAGCTTTTATTTCTAACTCTTGGTTCATTATTTGATCTTCTAAGGTGAAATGTATTTCTCCTTAAACTTCTTCCTTCTTCATTTTTAATGATGAACGACCGTGGACTTTCATGTTCATGCACTATTTTAGCTGGTTGCCAAATGTTGTCTTTTCTGTAAACTACATTATCATGTTTATAGAATTCAGGTCTGGTTTTTGCGGTTTTATCATAATTTGTTTTCGCTTTATTCTGATTTTTTAATAACATTTCACGAACATTAGTTTCCACTTTTGGTTTTAGTAGCGTGTTCTTAATAGGAATTTTAGTATTTGTAATTCTACTCATTAGAAGCATAGACGGTGATGCTTTCATTTGTGCTACTGGATGGTTTCTGTATTCCAACAGTGTATAATCCAGGTCTTTATTGTCATCGATTGATTTTCTTACTAGAGTCTTTGCTATATGAACTGCCTTCTCCGCTTGTCCATTTGAACGAGGGTAAGTTGGGCTTGACGTTTTTATTTCAAATTGCCAGGCTAGGCTAAAATTTTTAAACTCATTTGAGGCAAATGGCATATTATCGGCGATCATTATTTTAGGAATTCCATGGGTGGAAAAAACTGATTTCAATTTTTGTATGATTTCCTGTGATTGCTTTGTATTTAATAGTATGATTTCTATCCATTTTGAGTAGTAGTCTGTTATGACCAAATATTCTTTAATTCCTACTTGCATTATATCACATGCTATTTTTTGAAAGGGCAGTTCAGGCACTTGGTGTGGAATTAGTGGCTCTTTTATGTTATTTGGTTGAAATTTCTCACATGTTCTACATTTGCTAATGTGATTTTCAATTTCCGTATCAATTCCCGGCCAATATATTATTTGCCTTGCCCGTTGCTTGGTTTTTGTTATTCCAATGTGAGATTCATGCAGTTTTTCTAGCATTTCCCTTCTCAAAGTTTTTGGTACCATTATTCGGTTTCCAAGAAATACTAACCCATCCTCACAAAAGATGTTTTCCTTAAATTTCCAATAAGGTTTTATTATTTCGGGTAATTTTTTCTTTATGTGAGGCCATCCGTTTTGATAGACTTCTAGTAAAGCCTTTAATGTTTCGTCTCTTTCGGTTTCATTTATGAATTCCGATTTTTTGTTCTCTGTTATATTTATCGTGAGTACGACATCATCATGCTCAGTAAACTCTTTTGCTTCCTCTTTTAATAAGTATGCCCTAGAGAGTTGATCGGCGATGTGCATGTCCTTCCCTGGTATGTATTTTAAGGTTATTTTATATTTAATTATCTTTAACTTCATTCTTTGAAGACGTGAAGAATTTACCTTGTGTAACTCATTTTTCATTATGCTCACCAATGGTTTGTGATCCGAGTGTATCTCAATTTCATTCCCGTATATATATTGATGGAATTTTATACAGGCATATACTACAGCCAACATTTCCTTTTCGACTTGAGCGTAATTGAGTTCAGTGTCTGTAAGACTCCTCGAAGCATATGCTATGGGCTTTTTGTCTTGTAACAGTACACATCCAATGCCACTTTTACTTGCATCAGTTTGTATTATTGTTTTCTTTTTTGGATCATGTCTTTGAAGTATTGGAGATTTTGTAATAACTTCTTTCAACTTTGTTACAGTCTCGCTATGTATAGGCATCCAATCGAAATGACAATTCTTTTTTAATAGTTGTCTAAGCGGTTCTGTTTTTTCTGCCATATTTGGTATGAAACTCCTCAGGTAGTTTACCATACCCAGAAAACATTGTAACTCTTTTCTTGACGTTGGATCTGGCATATCTACTATGGCTTTAATACGGTTTGGGTCTGTGCTCATACCGTTTTTCTCAAATATATGTCCAAGAAAACTAACTTGTTGCACTTTATATTGTAGTTTGGCTAGGTTAAATTTAATATTTGCCTCCTTTGCTCTTTCTACTACTTTCCGTAAACGGGCATCGTGTTCAACTTCAGTGCGCCCAGAAATTAGTAGGTCATCTATGTAGATTACTACTCCTTCAATATCACCAAAAATCTTTTCGTTCATTTTTTGAAACGACTCATGTGCCACATTTATCCCGAATGGCAACCTTTTGAATTTGTAACTCCCAAAAGGAGAACTAAAAGCACATAATCTCGATGCTTCCTCTGTGAGTTCAATCTGGTAGAACCCATCCTTTAGGTCAAGTACTGTGAAATATTGTGCATCTATTAGTTTTGTACTTAAATCTTCTAACTTAGGAATCTCATAATATTCCTTTTTTATATTTTCATTTAAGAATTTCGGGTCAAGGCACAATCTTAGTGTTCCGTTAGGCTTTTGTACAACTACTAAGTTGCTGACCCAGTCAGTTGGTTCTTGTAAACATTCTATTATGTCATTTTTAACCAGTAATTCTAGAGAATTTTTTACCTTATCTTTTAATGCCAGTGGTATTCTACGCGGTGGTCTTGTTACTGGTATAGCACATTCTTTTATTTTCAGATCTAGTTTAACAGGAAATTTTCCTGTTCCTTGAAAGAGTTCTTTATTTTCTTGTATAAAAATCTCTTTTTCTGTCCCTATGTCCATTATGCTTTTAATTAGTCCCAGTTTCTCACTAGTTCGCAGACCTATTATGGGTGACGATTTCATGTCTACTACCATAAATGTTTCTATTAAATTATAATTTTTAAAAGCTATTTCTAAAGCTACCTGTCCCAATGGTTTGACTTTCGTACCCCCGAATGCTTGTAGCATGACGGACGTTTCCGTGATGTCTTTTTCTGTTTCTAATTTGCTAAATATGTAGAGAGGTAAGACATTTACTTCAGAACCAGTATCAATTTTAAATTTCACCGTTTCGTATTTTTCAATTTTTATTTCTTCGAACCACCCGTTTTTTTCATGACTTGATATGGAAGATATATATTTTTTATCAATATTGCTTACATTTCCTTTATTAAATTTACTTATTATTTCGACACAAAATTCATCACAAACAAAATTATCCGTTCCTTCATCAATTTGATGAATATTTTTATTTTTGCTTTTGCAGCATTTTGTGAAATGGTGCCAACCTTTGCATTTTTTACATTGATACCCATACGCAGGGCATTTATTTTTAATATGTGCTTCATTGCACCTACCGCATTTTATTTCATACGTATTATTCGTTTGTGATGACTGATGTGTCTCTCTGTGATTACTATTACTACAATTATTATTATTATTAAATTTTTTATTAAAATTGTTATAATTATTATGCCTAAATTTATCAAAATTTCTATTTATTTGAATTTTATTGATATTTACCGGTTTTTCCATTTGTTCTGTTCGTATTTTTGAGTTTTCTTCAATTCTTCCTATTTCAATAACTTTTTCAAGGTCTGGGTCGCCCAGTTTAATTAATTGTTGTTGTACTTCCTTGTTGTTGATACCAAAAACAATTCTATCCCTGATCATTGACTTCTTTTGACTTCCGAATTCACATGATTCTGCTAATGATTTAACTGCTGTGACATAGTTGTCAAATTGTTCATTCTCCAGTTGTGTTCTTTGATAAAAGGTATGTCTTTCAAATAAAATGTTAATTTTAGGAATGCAAAACTTTTTAAATCGTGCTAGCACTCCGTTGTATGTTTTTTTCTCCTCATCTTCTTCAAACGTGTCAAATATTTCATTCGCTTGTTCTCCTATTATGTTTAATAAGATTGCCACTTTAACGCTTTCTTCTTTTTGGTCGAAAGCTGTTGCTTTCATATATATTTCAATTTGTTTTTGAAATTTTTCGAAATTTATTTTTAAATTTCCATCACAACACAATGGAGCTGGCGGCCTCAAGAATTCCATTTTGTTTTGTTTTTTCAACCAATATTTTATATCACGTAATTATATACCTGTGTCTTTTAAGTAACACTGGTTGACTTTAATTGTTTATGAAACGCTAGACTTAAACACTGTTTAATTCACTAGAATTATTTTTATTGTTATGCCACATTCTTAATCTTTAAATTGTTCTAGAAAAATTCACTTTGTTTTTAATATGAAATGCCACGTTCTTGAACTGAGGTTGTTTTTATTTATAAAAATTAAATTTAATTGTTTTTACTATATTTATGATACGTTATTGAACTGTATCTTTTCTTTAAGAATTCAGTTGAATTGTTTTTTTTTTCATGAACTACCACGTTCTATAACTGTGGCTTTTTCTAGAAAAGTTCACTTCAATTGTTTTTTAATATAATGTGCCACGTTCTCAAACTGTAGCTTTTCTTTAACAAAACTTTCACTTGAACTGTTTTAATGTATTTATTTCGCGTAATCAACTGCGCCATGTGGTGTATTTCATTTGAGGAAATAATTAACTAAACTTAAATACATTTGTTAAACATTTATTTATTATACGAATATATTGTAAACATTACATTAACAAGTTCTATTTTATAATGCCTCGTGTAACTCGTATTTGACATATATCTTTCATCTATTTTTATATAGTTCGAGTTACACTCTATATTATGTGGAAGTGGGTGCTGCCATCTATTATTTATAAATAGGTTGACTATGTCACCACAATGACGGTACAAATTCATATTTATAAAAAGTTTGATGTATTAATTTCATATTTATAAAAAATTTAAACGTTTGCCGAAAAAATAGTGTAATTAATTCGGAGCTAAAGTGACTTTTTGTGTTTCGTCTATAATTGTCAAACTATAGACTCAACACAAAAAGTATCACTTTAGCTCCTAATTAAATAATGTATTATTCTTAAAAAACTTTTTTTTTTCAAATATTTCTAGTTTTTTTGAATATTTTTTTATTTTTTAATTTTTAGTCATCAACGCCTTGAACAGTCGGAAATTCTATTTTATCACGTTCTTATAGGAATTCAACACATTTTTCAGCACAGAATTTAACATTTGTTAATTTATTTATACGCCCCTGTGGAATGCCACGATATTATTTTCGGTTCCTTATTGATACGGGCTCAGACGTCTGTATTCTGCACCGGTTATTTGCTTGATAAACGTCCCCCAAACAACAAAGTATTTCTGTCAGCTGCTATAATTGTTCTCAAGTATAGTAGAATTTTTTTGCCAGCGAATTTTTGACAGCTGGGGCGCAGCAGGAGACAAAAGATGAGACAAAAAGTAAAACAGAGATGTATTATTTATTTTGGGATAAATTTGTTTTCAAAACAATTATATTTAATAAATTTCTACTTCTAGTTCGTACCATTTGTTTGTTGTGATATTTGTTTCCATAGGCGTCGTTAGTTTTATTATAATTATTTTTAATTATCAAAATTTTGTTACATTGCCTACAAAATCATTAATATTTTTACTAGTTTTTGGTTTTCTAATATAATTGGTTGAATTTCAATAGTAATTTATTAATTTTTATGCGTTTTTTGTCCATTTCAATGGGACCCATTAGTTTTTTTTAGTATTTTAATCGAGACACTGAATGTGCAAACAATATGCGCATGTGCATGCGCATGTGCAAACAATATGCGCATAACAAACAAATTTTGTGTTCGCTGGCAAAAAAATTCTACTATAGTTACTGACGGCATCAAGCGAATCAGTTTTAAACTTGGTTAACGCATAATTTGCGACGGTTTTAAATTAATTACTTGAGCAAACTTCCTTTACACACATGCCCTCCTGCTCTCTTCGATATACGTAATAATCGTTTTATCAACCCTGTAACGACAACACACCTCACTTCCCTTTTGCAACTTAAAAGATTAATGGATCAAAAATTCGGCAACAGAATTGCCCGGTTCCGTTAAAAGTTAAACGAGAAATAAAACTAGGATTGAGGAGAGACTAACATATAAAAAAGAACTAATACTACTTTGTACATTTTTCGGAATATTATCAACATGTGCGTTTTGCTTTGGAATCACTTATAGCTTACAACTTATTTGAGCCTACCGGGAATTTAAATTTTCGCCTACCTAGGCGGCAAATTCTACTAAACAACCTGCATTTACACACAAAAAACCTCATTACATATGTTTTAACTATAAAAAAATTTCTTACTACAAGTATCAGAACTTTTCAAAAACTCCATATAAACATTTATTAAGAAACTCGCAACAAAAAACAACAATATCAAGGTCAACGTAAACATCTTCGCCATCGACAATAAGTAACAAAACAAAATCAAAAGAAATTGTATACAACTACAAAAACAATTTACATTACAAGTCCAAACAACCAATACCACTGAACAATCGTCTGAAGAAAGTACAGCTAATGACAAACCATTACGTTTTATTCACACAAAACAGTATTTTGTGGAACTTAGAAATACAAAGAGCAAATACAAATTAAAATCAAGTTGTTTTTGATATGGGATTTTTTTTTAAAGTTCACGTTTATCAATAATTTTAAAATTAACTTGTTTTACTCGTAAATGCTAACCAATTAGCTTATCGGTATTTGGTAACTCAGTTAGTGTAAACATTTCTCCAGACAATGATCATTTTTGATCTTTTATTGTAAATAATGAATAAATTATTTTCGGTTTTAATTTTTTTAATTTTATTACTTCAGTTGTCCGTAGCACAACGAGTAAGTGAAAAAAGTGAGTGAAGTAGTGAACTAAGAAATCTAAACAATGAAAAATTTAAATGTTTGTGTTTTTCAGAATGTCGGGAATATTCTGAGATAAGGTCAACAAAACCTCATCCTCATATGGTATGGCTTCGAATTGCAACTGAAAAAATTATTGTTGTTGGTGTAATTGGTGTTTTGATAAGTGATCAGTATGTTTTAACGTCATCTGTTTCGGATTTAATTGTCCATTCGAGTCAAGTACATTTTACAGCAGATGAACTCATAAATATTGTCGAACGACATACGCATCCATTTTTTGGACACACAGCACATCATGATATAGCTTTGCTTAAGCTTGAACGCAAAGTGAAACTAGATGGTAATCATAGACCAGCATGTTTATGGACCGAAGAGCAGATCCGCGATACCGAAGCAATTTTGATGAAATGGAGCTCGGCTGATTGGAAAGATGAATATAGTAAGTTAATATTTGATGAAAATATTTTTAAATGAAGAAGTTTGAAACCGATTTATTATATTTTTTTGATCTTCTTTTTTTTATGGTAGTCATATGCGCATCGACTATTGACAATTCTTAATAATGAAAAGATCAACATTTGGGCATATAGATTTATTGATAATCTCACAGTTTATGTATATTTGCTAATCATGAATAGAGTTACCATGTATTGTTCAGTAAACTATTTTCAGAACTATCCGCAGAATTAGTAAAATTTAAATATTGAAATTTATGATGAATTTTTAAATTAAGGACAGTTGGTCAATATTATTTTTAAATCTCCGATATGGGATTTATTTTTTTTAGGTCGATTTTGAAGTTCTTTATGCGATTTTTAGATGGCAGTCTATATGTGTGTGTATGTGTTTATCGTTGGCTGTGGACCAAAACTACAATCGACGTAGATGGTAGTAGTAAACATTTTTTGTTTGCAGTTGGAATAAATATAACTCACACTAGCCACTAGTCACTTAGCCACTAACTTTCTAGTTTCATCACTTTCCGGTGTTTCACTGCAAACCATAACAATATTACCTGCTGCAGGTGGTCTTTTTTTGTCAAACTGTTTCTTAATAATCGTTCTATTCTTTTCCAACAGTTCTGCTACATTATCATCGATCGACTCAAGATTCAGTTCCATATTTAATTTTGAAATATTTGAAAATTGTCTCAGCTGAGTTTTTTTTTGTTACACGAGGTGCAGCGTTATCTAAACTGAGTTGTAAATCCAGCAACTTTTCATCACAATCCAAGCATTTAATCCCCTCGCTCGTATAAGCCAAACTTGTTGTTAATGTTCTGCCTACGTTATCCACTTGTCCGTTTGAACAAGCACTGGCATTTGAATATTCTATTCTTCAATAAATTTCTTGAATAATTCTGAAGTGGAAGCCGACTCTTGGTCGCTTATAATCTATAAAGGTCTTTCGTAGTGTGACATATACATTTTTATAAATATAATAATTTTTTCCGATCCAACATCACTAAAAGTGCGCAGTACGACATATTTGCTGTAACCATCAGTTATTACTATCACATATTTATTTTTATTTTTAGTTGTGACGTGGCTTTACATGGTCAAAATGAGTCGTTACAAATGGCTCAGTACCTTTTTCTAACGGATGTAGAAAACAAAGTTTCTTACCCGAAGTCGTTTTATAATAAATAAAATTTATGCATCTATTAATAGATTGGGTGAAAATTTCTTTCAGTTTAAGGAAGTAATTGTCCCTAATTCTCAACATCTCACGATCGGTCCTCTCCGGTGCTACTATCCAATCAGTATTAATACAAATATCTAGACTGATTTTTGACTCAATATCATTTTCACACGGCACCCTCTCCTACCGAATTTCGACCCAACGCATCCACTACTTAATTAACGCGTTTTTGTATGTACTGTACTTCAAAATTGAATTCGGAAAGTCACATAAAGCATCTATTCTACGATGCAGATCTCTATTATTTTTTATCAATTTTAACCTCTTATAATCCGTTTTCATAATAAATGGTTTGCCAATCAAGTATATTCAAAATTTTTCTAATCCTACAACTGTCGCTAATGCCTCTAACTCTATAGACGAATATTTCGAACTCTTTTGGCTATAAAAACATGCTGAAAGTAATCAATACTTTATAAAAGCATCAACAATGACCCCCAGAATTGTTTTTCTACGGATGGAATAATCACATCATCCAAATACGCCATAGCGATACTATACCTAAAACTACACACTGTTGATAAGTCTTTGGAAAATGGCCGTACCATAACCTAGCCCAAAAGGTATCCTTTTAAATTGATAGTGTCCGTCGTGTGTTGTAAAGGCAGCATTTTCTCTCGATTCCTGTTCTACCGGCCCCTGATAATACCCACTAGCAAGATCAAAAGTTGTGAACCATTCATTGCGTTGTAATCTGTCAACCTGATCATCTTTAAAGCGGCAATGGGAAGAGATATTTTACCGTCTTACGATTTAATGCACGTAAATCGACGTTTTTTGTATTCTGCTTTTTTTGTACTAATATTATTGGACGCGTGCATGAGAAAATGCTTTCTTAGATGATATCAGCGTTTTTTAAATCATTAACTGGTGTCCTAATTTTGTCCCTCTCTATCTTTTTTGTTTAATAAAATGTGTTGTGTATTAGGAATTACAACATGTGTCACAATAACACATAAAAACCTTTTAAGACCAAGGTTCCACAATAACATACGTTCAAAGGTGTTGATGGACGTAAATCTTTCTTTTTTTGTTTTTTTATATTTTTTGTTAAAGAATGGATAACTAAATAAAATATCCTATCACTGACAAAATATGACATAGGCCAATATTTTATGATAGAATAGAGAAAATTTAAAGTAAATTAAAACGTAAATAGCAAATTTTTACAAAAATTTGCTGAAACAAAACAAAAATGTAGTTGCCAATAATCCAGCCGGTTGCATATGCCTTGATCCTGGGACGCGCTGTCTTGAAGATTAAAGCCCACACATAGTTATATGAAGGCTCGTTTCTTCAAGGAAGCAACAGCGCCACATCATCAAGGATTATTTCACAGCTAAGATTGCGGGTTGCTACCGTTGACTGAATACAGTTCATCCGCCACCACCCCTAAGATGTCACCTTGGCTAGTGATATCTCACTGTTATTGCCAGTGGTATGTGATATCTCACGTTAACTCGTATGCCAATAGCCAATCTGTATACGTTATATATACTACAGATATGTTATATTTCAAACTTATTTTTGTACTCGTTTTATTAGTCCATCCAACCTGAAAAATATTGGGGACTAATACATTTCTATATTTATTAAGCATTAATAATAACTTATCTAACTGGTTGTTTACCAGTTCCGTATTGATCATGTCCCTGGTAATGAGATCTGAGTATTTCCGAGTCCTATCCTGTGAGTTTTCATCAGTACCTTTTACGTCCAACTTATTCATTTTTTCTTCTATACAGGTTTCACCTCTAGCGATTTTAGTAAATTTCTTAATTATTAGTAGTCCAGTAACTTTGTCGCCTGAGTGTATGGGGTAGTATGCGTCAAATCCGGTAGTTCTGATTTTTTTCAGACTTGTTTATGATGTTGGCCTAATGAATAATCCAAGTTTGTGACCTCGAGCGCCGAACGCAACTTCGTCAAAAATCGCAAAAACCGAGAAAAAATCGTTATTTTTTCAAATTTTGGCGATTATAACCCTAAAGGGCTTGTTTTTTCTTTAACCTTTCTTTGGTCGTTTTTAAAGCAGACTAAATTTTCTACAATATGATACTAGAATTGTCTCTGTAGACCAACTAGTTTCCGAGATTCAGCTTTTCAAAGTTTATCACTTTTTTCGAACTTCGCAATCGCTTGCAATATACCTTTGTAGAGTTTTCTACATCCCTGTCCTAATAATTGTATTAATAGATATATGTGTGTGGTGGCCGATGAGAAAAGAAGATTATGTAACTGTACCTGATCATTTTTGTAGTTGCAGGAGCAGATATCCCAGAAGGTGACGATCTCTCCGATGTCGAAATGGAGGATGACTTGTGGGCACACGACGTCGACGCTTCATCACCATCCCCTGATGGGGATATGCCATCCCAATACGTCGATCCAGAAACGGACGAACCTCAAGCGGAACCTTCCAAGAGGGCTAAATTAATTTAATTTTCTGATGTAGTCCAGTAACTTTGTCGCCGGAGAGTATGGGGTCTAATTCGGTAGTTCTCATAGTATGCGTCAAATCCGGTAGTTCTGATTTCTTGCAGACTTGTTTATAATGTTGGCCTAATGAATAGCCCAAGTTTGTGATCTCGAGCGCGGAACGCAACTTTGTCAAAAATGGAAAAATCGAAAAAACCGCGAAAAAAACGTTATTTTTTTTCTTCAAATTTTGGCGATTATAACCCTAAAGGACTAGTTTTTTCTTTAAAATTTTTTTAGATTTTTTTAAAGTAAACTAAATTTGCTACAATATGATACCAAAACTGTCTCTGTAGACCCAATAGTTTCCGAGATTAAGCCTTTCAAAGTTTATCATTTTTTTCGAACTTCGCCATTTTTTGCAATTTATACCTTTGTAGAGCTTAGTACATCCCTGTCCTAATAATTGTATTAATAAATACATGTGTGTGTGGTGGCCAATGAGAAATAGTGGATTGTATTACTAGTGCGAATGTGTTTTCCAAACAAGAGTTAGTTTGCAGCAAGACCGTAGGGAGTGCTGCAAAAACTCGCGTTTGGAAAACGCATTCGCACTAGTTATACACACCATTTTTTGTAACAAATGCATAAAATTTATAAATATTGATTTAATTGTTAATTTAATCATTTATTTCCTTTTACTGAACAGCTGTTTGGAGAATATCAGTGTGGTTTTCGGCGGGGCCGAGGTACTACCGATGCACTTTTCTCGATAAAGATGATTTTAGAAAAGTATCGAGAGTTCAACATACCTGAGCACTAGGCATGACCAGATATGTATGAACAATTTTCAAACCATCTTTTTCTTCGCTCCCACCGGCCAATTATGTTCAATTTGACTCGAATATGAACTATATCCAGTTTTATTAAAATCGGAAAATAATTACCCACCGAGCAGTGGCGTCGAAGATAAGAAAATTAGCATAATAATAGGATTTTTTATTTTTATCAGATATAATCATCTTAAAACATAATATATCTCATAATTTTGATTTTTTTTATTAAAAGCTAATTAATTAACGATTCCAACGAGCTTAAGTATGTAGAAATCGATCTTAGAAAAGCGATGCATCTTAATTTTTCTTCTTACATATACGAAAATTCACTAATTCATAATAATCTTTTTTCAAAGAAAAAAATTAATTTTATGGTTAAATTTATAATTTTTCATTCAAAAGCAACATTTTTCCAAAAGAAATCAATAAATTAAATTAGATTAATTGTATGATGTGTATTTGCATCTGTAGTTTTCGATCACCTGAATGGTGTATTGTGTGAGGAAGGTACACGGTCTTTAGTTAGAATGTTGTTGTATTCCGTGTCATCAACTTAACACCGAGTTCGGCGGTATCATTAACAACATGAAACGTTGGCAAAACAACGTGGCTTTAACGAAATCCTCATTCCGATGGGTCATGTAGCAGAAAATCAATACAAATTCTAAATCGATTAAAAAAACTCTGACTTTTTTCTGTGACAAAATCACTAATCTAATGTTCTTATTAGCAAAAAGTTGCATATGTTTGACTGCGTCAAAATCTTTTTTACGAGTTTGGGGTGCGATGTTGATGTCTCGTGCTGGGACCTCAAGGTTTTGAACCATTTTTCGTTTTTCATCAAACGAAATTTCTGGGTCGAAAAAAGCCAAGCCAATATTTGCTTCCGTTAAATAGTGAAGATGATAACAAATTTTGCTCAACATTTCTTCTGAAACTTTTTGGTCAATTTTTTTAAAAGCGATGGCCGATTTGATGAAATCCAAAACCTGATTTGCGGCTGCTGTTCCATTTATGCATTTGAACCAAATTTTTACATACAACATAATCAAAAAAATGCAAACGTCTCGAAAAAATGCAAACGGCGTGACTGGCCAAGAAACATCAATGTAACTTCCAAAAATTCTTTATATTCGCTGCGTGGGTGTGATTTTTCCAACTATTCATGACAAAAAATTACTAGAGCTTCTCACGAGTGTTTTGGAATTTTGTTTCCCAGTTTTTTGTCCGATATTCCACTTTTGAACATTGTTGGGTTAATTTTATCATCGTCCCATGTCTTCTGAAATTTGTTGACCAGATAAACATCGGGTGCTGTAGGTCTTTCCAAATTTGAGATCATAAACAGCCCGTAGTTTAATCTCCTGTATGTGATGACGACATGGGAATCGAATCAAGTTGTGGCCAATCTTTTTTTTCACCTTTTTCTGGTCCATTGTTACTTGATGTCGTGTCGTAATACATGGCTTCGGCTTTATCAGTAAGATCTCATTCTTTACGGCATTCATATATCGCATTCACAATCGATAAGCCGCTCCCTTCTTCGCATTATGGATCCGTTAATAACCTCTCAATATTACCAACTGTTACTACGGTTGGCAAACGATCTACTTTACCATGTCCAGTTAATTCTGCTTGCAATGTATCCAAAAATAAAAATTTGTGTTACTCAAACAAAGTCTAAATCTAAAATAAAAATTTATTGTTTCTGAATTTTCGCAGAAATTTTTTTTTTGATTTAAGGAGAAGAAATTCGATAAAAACGCTTTCCTAATATCGATTTCTACATACTTCAGCGCCGTAGTTTAACTTTCAGGGGCCCTGTGCACAGCGTCTTTAAGAGGCCCTATGCAGTCGCAAACCATAAAACATTTTTTTTTAATGTTATTGAATTCATATTTATTGGTTTTTACTTTAAAAAAATATGCAGAAATTATAAAGGAATTTTTCTAGCTTTTTTGCTGGCAAATTCATCAATTGTGTCATTTAGTCATTATAATTAATTGTTCTGGCTGTTTCATTTTTAATTGACAGTATTGCTAATCCAGAAAGCCTTTCTTGTGACATTGTTGACCGTAAATAATTTTCAATTAATTTCAGTTTTGAAAACGACCGTTCACAATGAGCAACGGTTATTGGTATTGCTAAAATTATTCTATAAAAGATATATACATTTGGATATGATTCTTCCAAATTCCTTTCTAGAAGGAATTCCAAATTTTCTATAATAGTATAATTATCTTCTAAAATATATCTTAAAATAAAATGTTCAGTTTTGAACTCCACGTCTTCAATATCCCCTTCTTATTGTTTGACTAGATATGTACAATTAGTATTGAATTCATTCGTATTCATAGTTTTTAGCTTCTTATTATCGAAAAGAAAACTAACAATTTCATTTAAAGAACTATACGATTCAAATCGTTCTTGCAGTGAATTTATCACTGTATCGATTAAATTATTAAAATAAGATTGTTTGAATTTATTTTTAGCAGTAAGGTTTAGATGGCTACATTCATCGTCAATTTCAGGAATGAGTTCACCTATATCAATGTTTGGTATATCATCTGTACTAATAGCATCTATATTGTCATATTTATCATTTGCTTTATTTTTTGGGTCTGTATAATAACAATAGTCAGCTAATCTTTTGAGAATACGTACTCGGCTGGGTTCTGGTGATTTATCCAAACATTCTCTGTTTCTACTTGTTAATATTTGGATATCACGTGCAGGTCGTTCGGTGAACTGTGCTATTACATTTATTGCTAACGATATTTCTTGTGCTTCTTTTATAAGCTCTTGGAAATTGTTTTTTAAGTCAGCAAGAGATAATAACATAGCCCTTGTATGTTGTAATGCAATATTGATTGCCATATTTTTTCGTTGAAGCAATTGGCTGACGATGTGAAGCTTTGATAACATTTGATACCAAATTGTTGTCAATACAATAAATTCATAAGAATTTATTTGTTTTTTTAGAGATACAGCGACAGTTTTGCAATCTGGATAACTATTCTTAGTTCATCTAATGCAAGACTAATTTCGTTTATCTGATATTTCACGGCTTTTATACTGTTAAAGCGATATTCCCATCGAGTATGGCTGGCGTCTTCTAATTAATTTTTAAATATTTTGCTTGAATGGCCCATCGCGTTGTCGATGCAGCAAAAATCTTGTATAAATTATTTAATGTAGTGAAATAATTTTGACTTTTGGTAGTGTGATTAACACTATCTCCTATCACTAGATTGATGTTGTGTCCACCACAAGGCGTATACCATTCTCTGTTGTTAATTTCTAAAATTCGACTTTTCACTCCCTTATATTCTCCTTTCATATTGCTTGAGTTGTCGTATGACTGACCACGACAATTAGCAATTTCGGTTCATAATATTTTTAATTCCTCAATAAAGACGTGTGCTAAATTTTCGCCGGTTGAGGACAATATATTTACAAAGCTTAAGAAACTTTCTTGTACACTTGGCTTTTGGTCCGCTATTTTGCATACCGAATAATAATGGACAACTGGGTTTTTTGCAAACATCCGGTGTAGAATCTATCATTACGGAAAAGTGCTTCGATGATTTAATATTACTGACTAATATATGTAAAACTCTAGCAGCTAGTTGCAAGATAATTTCGTTTTGAACCATCGGTGAAAAATATGATGGTACTTTTTTCCGTTTCAGTTATTGACTGTAAATGCATTTTTAGTTCTAGAACAAAATCAGCAATCAATTCAATTACTCCCAAAAAATTACCATTATTCGGTTCAAACAGTTTTTCGTTGCTTCCTCTAAATGCTTCCTCGAAAAAGTTCCTCTAAAACAAACAGCAAAAAAAGCAACTGAATTTTATGTATATTTGTTTTAAATGAAATCATAGATTTAACTAGATTTGTTTGAAAGTTAAACATTTTGAATTTTCATCTTTGTTTTTTCTTTCAATTCTTGGTATTTTTTTGACTATTCGAGAAGTTTTTCTAATGTATTTACTATTTGGGGCCCCAAAAAATAAGGGGCCCAGTGCGATTGCACCTGTTGCACCTGCGTAACTACAGCGCTGACATACTTAGGCTCGTTGGAATCGTAAAGTGATTAGCTTTTAATGAAAAAATTATGAGATATTTTGGATTTTTGAGATCAATTAAACTCAAGTAAGTAAAGAAGTAATTGGAATATTTTCAATTCAAAGTTATGGTTTGAAGTTTCTCAGAAAAAAACTACAATTCACATTTTACGAGTTTCGGATCGGATTCGAACCTACCCTCGTCAGTGCCCGGCTCGAATCTTTGGGCAGACACGCTATCGATTACGCCGTTGAGGCGATGACAATTTCAAAGTTGAAACTTCTTCATCACTTATTTATTTTACTTAAGTTGAATTTTTCCACTGTCATTAGACTCCATATTATGGAAATGCTTTTACATTATATGGGACTTTTTGCATTAAATTTCTAGACAATACTTTGTGTGAATTCATAGAATGGGGAACATTTCTATTCTAATTAACATCCTAAGTCACGATTGTATAGTCATTATTGATTGTTTCCAATCAATGTGAAATCAATGGCTGACACTTGGTCAATTTGTAGTTCTACATGTATTAACATTAGACTACATTAAGGGAATTTAAATTTCATTTTGGATTTTTGAGATCAATTAAACTCAAGTAAGTAAAGAAGTAATTGGAATATTTTCAATTCAAAGTTATGGTTTGAGAGATTATGAGATATATTATGTTTTATTATGTTATGTATATATTATGTTTTAAGATGATTATATCTGATAAACATAAAAAATCCTATTATTCTGCTAGTTTTCTTATTTTCGACGCCACTGCGCGGTGGGTAATTATTTTCCGATTTCAGTAAAACTGCATACACTTCATTTTCGAGTCAAATGGAACATAATTAGTCGGTGGGAGGGATAAAAATAACAACTTCATAAGTTAGGTCATGTCTACTGTGCACACTGTTCACACTTCTCATTTTCTTTTTTAACATCCCATCATAAAAGTACAGGGCTTTGATAGTATATTCAGTGTCAAAGTTTATTTAGAACGACAGAATTGCAAAAAATTGCGAAGTTCGAAAAAAATGATAAACTTTGATAGCCTTATTCTCGGAAACTAGTGGGTCTGCAGAGACAGTTCTAGTATCATATTGTAGCAAATTTAGTCTACTTTAAAAACGGCATAAGAAAGGTTAAAGAAAAAACTAGACCTTTAGGGTTATAATCGCCAAAATTTGAAAAAATAACGATTTTTTCGCGGTTTTTGCGATTTTTGACGAAGTTGCGTTCGGCGCTCGAGGTCACAAACTTGGATTATTCATTAGGCCAACATCATAAACAAGGCTGCAAAAAATCAGAACTACCGGATTTGACGCATACGGTAATGTATAAAGTTACTGGACTATAGGTCTTTTTCCGTTAAATTTAAAACAGGAAACACTGTTTCTCCTACGACGTTCGTTTTTGTGATGCATCGTGGAATCATTTCGCTTCTCTCTCTCTCATACATAATTCCTTATTTTTCAGATCTGTATTAACATTTACATTACCAAAATAATTTTTTGGTATCGTCTTGGACCTGCAGCCAACGCTATCCAATTAATATCAGCTTCATGCGCACACTTGTAATCCATTAAAATCGCTAACTACTTTAAAATTCTTTAATTTAGTATATAGATTACAATATACTTCCTCAATAGCTTAGCAATAGACTTCCTCAACAAGTTCGCCCCACTACCCATATCCACGTAACAATCGACTACTTTATCACTGATCAAATACTTTTCCCTATATTTCGGATTTTTAACTTAAGACTGTAATAAAAGAAAATTGTCCATCACTAAATTTTTCCACTCGTCCCACGAAATAGGTGATCTTTGAAGATTGTCCTTTCACAATCTTCGCATTTTTTTAAGCCGTCGCACATTGTAATACACGCTCGCTATCCCGTCCCAGTTGTATAACATGCCCAATTCTTCCATTTGCTCCACAAAATGTCAAAATGTCAAGTCGGGTTTCTAACATGTTTGCAAAATTTTTTTTTTTTAATGGCGTTCATGCTCCATGTAGGAGTGTTGCTAGGCTAATCAGCTTTGAATATTCACCACGGTCATTCGCAACAGCGACATAATTACCATGGCAACCGATTTTTTTAAGGTCGTTTATTACGTCAGTCTCCCATTGTAGTCGTGGTCTACCTCGCGGTCTACCACTCCCTGGGGTACTAACGTGCATTTTTCTAATCATTCCAGACTGTGAATCGGCTCGTAGAACATGCCCAAACCAAGCAGTCCTATTAGAATGGATACAATCTATTATATCAGGACCCTCAAAAAGGTCTCTGATCTCAAAGTTATACCGGGTTCTATACTCTCCATCGTCTGTCTTAAGTGGACCAAAAATGTAGCGTAGGATCTTACGCTCAAATACAGATAAATTCGATTCGTCATTATGTGTAAGGGTCCACGTTTGTGACCCATACATCACAACCGGTCTAATTAATGTCTTGTATAACTTGAGCTTGGTGTTAGTTGATACATACGGTGATCCAAGGAGAGGTTTAATTAAGTAGAAAGTTCGATTACCTGCAGCAATTCGAGCTTTAATATCTGTAAGTATGCTGTTGTTTGAGTCAAGCATTGATCCCAAATATTTAAAAAATTCAACTCCCTCAATTCGTTCATCGTCGCACATCAAATCTTTCTTCTCAGCCTCTCTTGAAACATTCATATGTTAGGTTTTATTGTAGTTAATTTGCAGACCAATTTTCCTAGCACCTCTCTCAAGCGACTTGAAAGTCTCACTCATAACAGCTTCACTTCGACCGAGGATGACAACATCATCAGCGAAAGCAATCATCTGTACTGAGTTTATTGACAAGATATTGTTATTAGTCGGTAGTTTCTTTTGACGGCACACATATCCCAAGGCTAGATTAAAAAGTATAGGAGAGATAGCATCACCTTGTCTTAAACCGGAGTCGACTTTAAAAACCTTGATATTTCGTTCTCTACTCGTACACAGCATTGAGAATTCTGTACTGTCATTTTGCATAGTGATACCAGTTTACCAGGAATTCCCATTGACACCAGAGCAGACCATAGAGTCTCTCGTTCGAGAGAGTCGTAGGCCTGCCTGAAATCAATGAAAAGTTGGTGCACAGGTATGTTGAACTCTCGACACTTTTCCAAAATCATCCGTATCGAGAAAAGTGCATCGGTGGTACCTCGGCCCCGCCGGAAACCACACTGATATTCTCCAAACAGTTTTTCAGCAAAAGGATTGATTTTGGATAGCAAAATGTAGGAAAAGATCTTATATGCTGTGCAGAGGAGGGCGATTCCTCTGTAGTTTGCACATTGTAGGCGATTGCCTTTTTTTATGGATTGGTATCAGCATAGCTGTGTTCCAGTCCTGTGGCATGGTTTCAGTCCTCCAGATCATTTGAACAAGTTCAAACAATCTTAAGGATAGAGTTTCGCCACCATGTACAATCATTTCGGATGTTATATTGTCGATACCAGGTGCTTTATTGCATTTTAATTTTGACAGTGCCGCATCGAATTCCTCTCTGGTGGGTTCTTATACATGTACCTTTGATGCACGAATAAGCTTTGGCCGTCGCCCGACTTGTTGCTGGTCACTTAAGTTGAGAAGATTCTCAAAATAAGCGGCCCAAGTATCTAAAATATTTTTAAGGTCTACTTGTAGCTCCCCATCTTCGTTTTGAATAGCAGTCGATCTAGTTTGAGGGCCTTTCTTTAAGGTTTTAACATGTTGAAAGAAGTTACGCGATTGATGTTCCTTATTGAAGCTTTCAATCTCCTCAAACTGTCTCATCCACCATTCTCTCATCGTTCGTCTACATAGCTTTGTAACGGCTTGTCTTGCCAGCTTATAGTTCTCTTTCGTGGACCTGGTGTTGCGTCCTTGTAGACACTTCAGATAGCAATCGCTTTTGTATTGAATAGCGTCAAGGCATGCTTGATCCATCCATGGCTGCTGGGAGTGGTTCTGTGGTCGTCCAAGTATTCCCTCAACAGTGCTTAAAACAGCATCTTTGAGCAAATACCATGACTTATCGACGTCTCCATTAATGGTTTCTGATTTCTCCAATGTTTCGGCAATATGGTTTTGATATCTCTCTTCAGTATTCTTTAATGATGAGATGTTAAAACGTTTCCGTTGATTGAATTTTGGAATGCCTGGATTTGGGAAGTGGAACCTTATCGTTGCACATACAAGGAAGTGATCACTTCCACTGTATGCACCTCTAAAGGATCGCACATCCCGAACGCTCGAAAAGAAACCTGCTGTTACTAGAACGTGATCAATTTGATTTCGAGTGTTTCCATTCGGTGAGACCCAAGTCTGTTTATGAATCGATCGGTGCGGAAAGAACGTACTGGCAATTCTCAAATTATTTGATGATGCAAACTCAGTGATTCTCTCACCATTATCATTCGAATTCAAATGCAGGCTGTTGGGACCCACCACATTTCCATAAGAGATATCTCTTCCAACCTGTCCATTAAAGTCACCAAGAACCATAATGAAGTCGCGTGTGGGTGTTTGTTTCATAACCTTTTCCAGTGCTATGTAGAAATTACCCTTCTCGTCGATGGTCTTAGCTTCAGTAGGTGCATGCACGGCAATAAGAGAAATATTGTTATATGTACCATGTACACGTAGGTAGCAGATCCTCTCACTGACCGGGATGAATTTCATCACGGCTTCTTGTATGCGTGCACCAACAAGAAAGCCAGTACCAAATTCTCTTCGAGAAGGATGATCACTACAGTATAGAGAGTGACTATTCAAATCTTGTTTTCCGATTATCGGCTGTCTAATTTCTTGTAGAGCAATAATATCCATCCTATACCTCTCAGCCTCTGTTTCCAGTCTTATAAGAGCATCAGGAGCGCTCAGGCTGCGCACGTTCCACGTTTCAATTCGGTAGTCTGGTCCTTTTTCACGTCCAGGTAAAATTCTGTTGTTGTTTCCGGGTCTGTTATTCTCTTTCTGATAACCAAATTTTACATATTAGTTTTTTCCGGGGTTAGGGTGTTAACCTTAGGCCCAACCCAAATTGTCGTGAATGGGTCCCTTCTGCGTATTAAGGTCACCAGAAACAACCTTTTTACACGTTTATATAGCGAGCCGCTTGATTCAAGACAGACGCCCGCTCCAAGCCGCCCCTGACATGGAGAACAGACGCTTGAGTCACATTGGTCGTAAGGCGCCAATTCGCCGTGATGTAGCGTCATTGACTAAGCAGTTTTTACTCTGCTTGTCTCCAATACACCAACTTAATTCTGTTAGCATTACCCAGGCAGCACGGCGTGGACGTCGAATTTCGAATTTCCCTTCCTTTGTTTGCAAAATACCTGGGTGTATTATTTGTACCTGAAAACTCATAACCTAACTTTTTCTGTCATATTTCTTTGCTATCGTTTGATTTTATAATTTTTTCGACCGAATTACTTCCACTGACAGCAACGTTCGCATCCCTTTTATACTTCTTAAGTTCGTTGAATACAACGATTTTCTACACAATGGAACGTCATGCTTTAGATAATTTTTCAGAATTAAACGTTGTGATGCACACATGCAAAGTAGTTATTATAGTTACTATAGTTAGTATCAAAAAAATACTTATTTTTACTTCACCACAATTTTAAATTGTGTGAAGTAATGCAATTTATCGTGAAAAAATAAATCTTACATACCCCAAATTTTATTTTTTCTTTTGTTTTGGACCATCCTCTATCTTAATAGCCAAAAAAAATTTTGGTGTACGTCTGTGTGTGCGTGAGTGGGTGGGTGGATTGGTGAGTTTTCTGCATAGGATCTTGATGAAACTTTGGCAAATGATACAGGTTCACTTGAAAATGGAAGATCTGGATTCATTTTAAATTTGGACAAAATGGTATCCCGAACACCTCTAAGTTTAAATCTTGAATAACTTCTGATCCCGGACTATGATCTTATTAAAACTTAGTATATAAGGTTTTAGTACTGTTTCCAATATTTCTGCATACCAACTTCCGGTTTTTCACTTCCGGTAAAAAATTTTTGTTGTACTTTTTTGAAGTTTTTTCAGTGTCTTTATGTACACTTCAGCCTACAATAATGAAGTGATTATGATAAAACTTATGGAAAAGGGTTCAATTAGCGTGAGAAGATAATTATCATCTTTTGGGACACAGTAGTCAAAGTGGCGGGGGGTCTACCATACAACTGCTGACTTTTCACACTTTGTTTTTAAAGTTTGTTGGGAGCATACAGACTTCACTCATTAATCAATTCTAATGACGCTTTGGAAAAAAATGTAGACTTAAATGACAAGGAACTGATTAGTTTTTGGACAGTATTGGGATAAGTGGTACGGGGCCTCCCGAACACCGGTTTAATGCATCATCATAATTTGTCAATGTTTGTTGGGAGCGCACAGCATTCGTTCGTGCTTAAATTTTGATGGCGCTTTGGAAAAAGATGCAACTATGTATGGCAAGGAACTGATTAATTTTTGAGCGATAGTGAACAAAGTGGTGGAGGGTGTCCCGGCCACCTGTTTTTTCTGAAAGCTCAATAACATCTGTACCTGATAATCGAGTTAGATGAAACTTGGCACATAAGCATTTAGTACGGTTAACAACAGTTCTGCATCCCAACTTCCTGTTTGCCACTTCCAGTTAAAATTTTTTTAACTTTTTCTCGTACAACAGAATTTATGTTTGATTGGATACTACTGCTTTTTTCAATATTTTTATAATTAGAACTACGCGAAATCTATAACATTAGTTAGTTTTTAATTAAAGTATTTGATGGATATTAGCTAATTTAAATCAAGAACACTATGTTTCCAGAGCTGTGATGAAGTCAGCCTATGCATCAGCGTCGCAGTATTTTTTTTTTTAGAAAATCGTATTGATTTTTTCCAAATCCAAAACAAAACTTAAGCGAATGTGATTACTTAATTCATTTCTTGATATTAATTCAGCATCATCAGAATTTTTGTAAACAATACTACAGAAATACGGTTTTCAGCACCAGATTCTTCGAGGTTTGATTGTTAGTTTAATGAAAATATACAAACACATCCTGATATCATACTACCTGCAGGTCTAACTACTTTAGACCAAGCAGTTCGCGTAGTGGCAAAAAGTGTTCATCGAGTGTTGCTGCTACACAAATTACTTGGTCCAAAGTAGTTGGACTTGCAGGTGTTATATTTTCAGGACGTGTTTGTATAATTTCATTAAACTTACCTTCAAACTTTGAAGAATATAGTGCTGAAAAATGTGCTACTGTAGCATAAATAAATTACATATCGCATCACATTCGCTTAAGTTTTATGAATTTGTTTTACTGTATTTAATGTGAAAATGGTTCGTGTGAGATCTAATTAATCTTCCATTTTCCAACTTTACATAATATTACATAATATAAAACAGGACCAATTCGCGCAATAGTTTAACTTGCTTCCCATGTGACGATTTCATTCGGATGAAAGCTACTCTTTATTGCGTCTTATTATTAAATTGCATATTTTGTTTATGATTCTGGATTTCTTTCGACAAAAGGTCAAATATAATTATAGTGGCTCGGACTACGAATTGGTTTTTAGTTGATTTCATAACAAAATGGATTAACTGGAATATCCCACAATCCTGAAGCTTCCATTAAATCGTTTTAAAAAATGTTTAAGTTTGCTATAACCCGATATATGTTCTGCCATTAAAATCATAGTTTGGATATAACTCGTACATTTAAGACTCTAACTTCTCAAAAAAAAAAACCTTTTCAAAGCAAATGTCTCTTTTCTAGAATAAAAAATTGTTGTAAGTTTACAGCCAAAATTTGTTATTCTTGAGAAAAAGGTTTAACGCTAAGTTTATAGCTTTTCTGAGAAATGGTTTTATAGATTAAAGATTTGCTATATTCAGCTTAATTGCTCCGCTGTTAAACTACTAGCTTAAATATTTTTCTTTAATTTTTGCCAGAAACATCAACACAAAAAATTTTACCTGAATCAGAATGTGCTGGTCTCCACCCTCAACAAAATGGTTCACTTTTCTGCACAAAACCATTGAATAAAGAGGAAAACAAATATTCGGTAGAGTATGATTTTGAAATTTTATCAAAACTAATTTTCTTAAAATTTTTTTAATTTCAGCCAGCACCTGGGAGTCCAATACAAGTGAAAAAATCCGGAACTTATATTCCGGATAATCATTACATTCTTGGAATATTTTCATTCTTTTATAATAACGCAGATCCTTATATAATGGTTGGGCCGAAAACTTACGTCCATTTAGATTGGATTGAGAATATTGTTTGGCCGGTAAAAACTTTTCCTAACATAAATGCATGTCACAATACAATAAATATTTATAATTTCTATATGATTTCGAGTGACGATAACGAAATCATTAATAAAACTTTAATTAAATCGTTTATGGATGATGATAACATGATTTAGGAATAAATATTATAATATGATTTTTATTCATTTTGAACTTTCATTCAATAAACAAAACTTCATAGTTTTAAGTATAATTTCATCAAAATGGTGCTTGATTTCCTATAGTCCAACCATTACTTATTTCATTAATGAACCAAACACATTCATATAGCTTTCTGAAAAATTTTGATTCACCAATAATTTTTATTAGTCTAGCACCAAGAAGTGTGGAAAGGTTAAAGTTCAACATCAGGGATTAATTTCATTTGGAGCTCCAACATATCATGGTGAATTTCCATGGCACGTCGCCATACAAAGAAGAGAAGGTCATGGCGTACGAAAATATATTTGTGGTGGAACAGTTTTAAATAAAAATACGGTCTTGACAGCAGCCCATTGTATACTCGATGAAAATGGTGTAACAGCACCAAATCTATTGATTATTTCATTTGGAAAATATGATTTGGATATTACAAACGCGGATAGTCGAGAAGTTAAGGTATCGGAAGTTATACCTCATGAAAAGTTTAATTTAAATTATTTGGAAAATGATATTGCTCTATTGAAGCTTTCGCATTTGATTTCCTTGTCTAATTATATTGAACCGATTTGCATAACCGATGATGCAGGTATTTTCTCAACGCAAATTGGTGTGGTAAGTTATTCAAACACCACAAATCTTTACTAAAATTGTTTTTCTAATAGTTTGATTTTTTAAATTTGTTAGGTAGCAGGATGGGGACGAAATGAACAGAACAACCTAGAAAGTCTTCTTACCAAAGCTTCATTGCCTATTGTTTCCAATACTGACTGTCGTAATAGTAATCGTGGTTTCTTTCCAACATACTTAAACGATAGAAACTTTTGTGCCGGATATGGAAATGGAACCAATGTGTGTTCTGGTGACAGTGGTGGTGGACTAGTATTCGAAAGTAATGGAAACTGGTATGTACGTGGAATAGTATCCCTAGGTGCAGCATTACCCAATGAACAACGATGTGACATTACCCAGTTAGTGTTATTTACAGATGTTACAAAATTTCACGATTGGATTGAAGATAAATTATAATTTTTTTTTTAATAGAATTTTTTAATGCAAGAATGGTTAGTTTTTATTTGTTTTATATACAAACACTTAAAAGAAAGATGACAAAAGATAATTTACACGGGCGATGAGGCAAAATAGAACAATTAAAAATAAATTCCAATCCATATAGTCTCTATACACTTACACGTATATTATTAATTTTTTTCTAATTTACATTTTTACGTATAAAACATAACGCCTGAATGTTTTTTTTATCGTTGTTTGCTGTTGTGTTTGTTGTATCATCACCATTTAGATAATGTTTGTTTATTTTTCATTTGTTTTCTTCTGCGCGAGAAATTCATCTTAAATATGTTTGCCTCAAACCGAATTTAAATATTCTCAATTGTACAGTATGCGTCTTTCTGTATGTATCATTTCATTGGTATAGTTGATGTTCATGAAATATCATTGAAGTTTGCCTTTGAATGTCATAAACGCCATCATTCATGTTTCTGTGTAGAATAAAACTTATCTGTAAAACATCGATAAAAAATGAAAAATAGTTTGTGTTTAGTGGGTATAGAAATTTTTACAGTCCAACAAACTTTACAAAAGTTTTTATTCCATCCAGCCGGATTATCAAAACCAGGAAGTTTTATATTTTTTAATGAAAACAAACTAATCCTCTGCAAAATTAAAGGCAACATTTGCCGCAGGAAATTTTGGCGTTTAGAAATTTTTACAAACATTTTCATGGTCCAATCGAGCCGGAATATAAAAAACAGCAAATTTTGTTTTTAAGATTTTACATCACTTAAATTGATATCACAAGTTAACAAAACATACATCACAACATGATCTAAGAAACAAGTGACTAAAATATTTAACTTCACCTTCAACTTTATTTTAATTTTAAGTAAAACGAATATAGAACAAACTGTATCTCATTCAACCATATATCTCATTCAAGTAAATCAAATAATATAGATTTTTACAGTTTTTTAGTTTATAATTTCTTGTTGTATTCCTAATATTTAGAGGATTAAAAAAACAGAAAAGTAGATTATACACCAATGGAGAAAAGTGCATGTTTTTCTCCCGAGATGTGTTTGGAACTCATGTGCGAAGTCTTAGCCTGACCACAATATTATTATGATTGAATTTATCTTCTCCTGTCATATTATAGGGGCAGTGGTAAGTTTTGATTTCAATTGTACGTATTCATTTTTAAGATTTTCATTCCATATCCATCTAACGGTTTTCTTTGTAAGTTCACTTAAGTGACGAGGAATACTTAAAAATGTTTTTACAAATTTTTTGTACCACCTGCAAGTTTGTAGGAACTTCTTCAAATGTCTGATATTTTTTGGTTATCTGAGTTTAGAAATGGCCTCAATGAGTACCGTTATCGCAAATAATGTGACAAAGGAATAAAATTTCTTTACTAAATAAAACACACCTCTTTTCGGGCATTTAATGCAGGCAGATTTTTAGGAAGCAGGAAGATTTTTAAGACCAAACGGAATTTTTTCAAACGATATAAGCCAAATAGGGTGATAAAGGCCGTCTCATAACGATCCTCTAATTGCGCAGGTACTTGCAAGTAAATCAACTGTAAACACGTACAGCGTGCAATGGGCAAGATGTAATAATTTATAAATTTGAGGATGTGGATACTTATTGACGATTGTGACTTCGTTCAGCTTCCGGTGATCCATAAAGATACAAAAAGTTTCATTCGGTTTTGGTATTAAGCCCACAACAACTTGCAATGGAGACTGGACATATTGCTAAGAATATCAAGAGGAAGGAATTGAGAGGACTACGCGCTTATAGATTTTACCGATCCAGTTAGCAGAAGTCATGTGGATCCGAGAATAATCGTTCCCGATTCCAGCACAAATTGATACGCATTGGAGAATAAACAAATGAAAAAAATTGAGCAGCACAGACTCTGACGAGCCAAGCAGCGAAGAAGCTAAGACCGTCACATTTACCCCAATACTATACTATAGTTATATGAAGAATATTATCCAAAAAATTAATGACTCATCCCATGATTATAGAAGATCCCACTTCTCAACACCTTCTTTAGACTATCATCTCAGTACTACGGCCTAATAAATTTTGTTTAGTGGCACCCTAAATCTGAACGGACGAGTGTTGAACGGCAATGATAAAACATTGACTTAAAATAATATAAAATATTTGATCGATTAAATATCTGCTGCGCCACAACAATTGGACATTTGCTGATATCAACTGTAAAATTTCATAAATTCATCTCCTTTTCGTCACCTTCGTCTCAACTTTTTTCACAAATTCCAAAAACTAGAAAAAAAATAGAATAAAAATCTTGAGAACAATTTTTAAGCTATAAATATATGTATCACAAAAATTGAGAAAACAAATTCTCAAACACTAAATATTTTTCTTTTGTTTTGTTCGTTTTATGTATTAAAGTATGCTTCAAAAAGCTGAACAATAATACAAATTTATCAGGTACTATTCAAAGATTATCGATAAACCTAATTTGCAAAAAATACATCATTCAAAACTTTTCGACTTATGAATTAACGAATCATTAATCACCAGTTTTTCTCTCTTTTGGAAATAGCTATAGCATCTTAAAAACGAAATCGATAAGTAGGTGCGGCTTTTATTGTCAACCTACATCGTCCACAAACAACAAACGTTTCAACGCTTAGAAAACAGCATACTGCCCACGGGGATTCACACTTTTCCATACTATTTTTAGACAACATTTTCTCAATTTCAGTTTTGAGAATATTTTGTTTAGTTTGAGATGATGTGGTGTTCTATAACATAGGGAGCCATTTCTCTTCATTGTGAGATCATTGTCAGATCATTTTTCTGTAATAAATTGATAACCTTTTGTCGTTGTATTTGGAGAAATTTAGTACCTAGATCCGACCTTAAACAGTCAATAGACCTTAGCTGAGTCTTTAGTTCATGTTTTAACTAACGAATTGAAAAATTTAATAAAATTAAATGAAAACGCAATAGCAGAAATTTGTTATTTAGCAAAAATGGTTTTCACAAGGGATTAAGACTGCGTGAAAATAGAATTTTTAAATGCTATCATAGAAAAAATAAATTTTACTTGTGAAATAGTATTTGTGGTGACTTTAAAGGAAATTCAAATTACCATTAATGAAAAAAATAATATGCACAAAATACATTACATACTCAACATAATATTATATTTGAAATCATAAATGTACATATGTATTGACAACCCAATAAACACTATGGCGGCTCAATGCTAGCGCAATGCGTTCACGCGCGTCATGGCATGTTGTCACTTGAAAGTCCAAGTGCATCCGGATATTGCTATCATAGTGCCATCACAGCGTTACGGCAGATGTGGTGGCAAAATGTACGCATTTGCTATTTATTTTGTGGCCATTATGACTCTATGCGAAATGGATTACGTAATAATAAAAATATGGAGGGGCTGAAATCTCAAGCGCTGAGATATCAAGCCTTCGGTCTTTGTTAAGGATTTTGATATAGCTTTCGGCAAAAAATTTTTATGAGGACAAGCTGCGGTGTATATCAAACATAACTTTTTGTTCAAGTATACATGTATTTTATATCTCTGTTTAAATATGTATTATAAAACTAGCACGAAACATCAATACGTTGTCGGACAAATATAACAAATCATAAATTAACATAATTTAGTGAAAAGATTATACAATCAGCCAATTACTCAAAAAATGTCTCCATTTAGTGTTTCGAGAAAATATTGCAAAATCACATTTTTCATATTTCTTTCAAAATTCCAAAAATATTGTAAAAATTAAATCAAATCAAACTTTTTTCAAAATTCTAAAAAATTTCCAAATATTATTACAAAAGATTAAAACTTTTTCCAAAAACTATAAAGCTATTGCAAAAATTACAACAAAATCAAAAATTGAAACATTTTTCAAAATTCCAAAAATTATAATAAAATCAAAAATTTAAAAATATTGCAAGAATTATAACAAAATCAAAAATTGAAACTTTATCCAAAATTCTAAAAATATTGCAAAAATTCTTACAAAATCAAATATACAAACTTTTTTCAAAATTCCAAAAATATTTCAAAAACTGTAACAAATTCAAAAATTTCCATGTCCAATAACATGTTCAATTTCATACGTCATAAAAGCAGCTGAATTTTTTCCTAAAAAATTGGCTTAAAAAAATATATGAAATCATTTTTTTACACACTTTACATTGTTTTTTTGACAAACTTATAATGCCATAATTCTCCATAATAATAATAAAATTTCATGTCATACACATAATTAATTTTATTTTTTCCTAAAAAATTGGGTAAAAAATAAATAAAAATCTTTCTTTTGACACACTTGAGAACATTTTTTTGACAGTTTTATAATGCAATGATCTAGATTTTGGTCTCACATACCAATCCCGACCATCAAGATTTCTCCAAATTCAATGTTCCTACGCGTAATCACTTAAAATGAATGTTTTGTAAGCAAAAATATGAAAATTTCCTTGTTTTGATAGACTTCACGGTTTTTTTGACACACTCCCGTTACAGTTATCGAACACATCGTCCTTTCGGCTCTTCCCATTGAGTAAACCTATTTTTAGAAAAAAAAATTTTTTTTAAATCCGTCAAGCGGTTGTTGTGACGGCTGGCCGGACGGCCGGCAGACAGACTTTATTTTTTTTTGCTTTTTTAGAATCAGTAGATCCCAAAACGTCGAGAAATGCCAAAAAAGTGGGGGTAAGAATTCCACTTTTGGCTCATGAATGCAACACTTAGGTCTTTCAGACCGAAGTAATACGAAGTGAAACGAATTTTATTTAATGATGATGATAATAGAATAATAAATCCAAAGATTAAAAATGGAGAGTGAAAAAGTAGCTTTACATTTTAAATGACTGCGGTTTCAAAAACCTTTTTATAAGATATGTATGATATAAGTTTCGTAAAAATAAATTGATAATTTTCATTTTATTTTCATCTAAAAGTATGTGCATAAGAAATTATTTTGTGAAAGTAATGAAAAAATATATAAAAAACAAACGGACTCTTTAAATAATTAGTTTTGATAATTAAAAAAAATTATTATATGTATTTAATATTTTTTTGTTTGTCGTTTCTCGTGTCAGTTTACTGATATTTAAATTGTTTTTTTTATATAATATTAAGAAAATTGTGGAAAATTATTATTATTTTTCATATTTAAGCCAAATTTTTAAATTTTTTGCATTCTGATTTTTTTCATTTAAACTGTATCATTAAAAAATGGCGAAAAAATGAACATTTAGGCGTCCGTAACAAATGCAATCACACACATACATTTTCCTTTTACAACTTCGAAATTCGTCCGCAATTTCATTGATCGCAATGATGTTAGCAAAAACCCCCATTAACACTGTGGCGGCACAATGTGGCCACGTGTGTCATGACATGTTCTCACTTGGGCGTCAAAGTGCATTAGCATGTGGTTATCATAGTGCCGTCATTTTGTAACGACACCAAATGGCGAAAAAATGTATGCACAAAGAGGTCAAAAATACGGCATAAAGTGTTAGCATGCCAACGCAATTCCATACGCACGTGGTGTGTGTTGGGAATAATTCATAAGAATTTCTATGTATAAAAAGAAAAAATTAATTTACTCCGAAAATCAGTAATCAAAAATAAATCAAGATAACAACAGTTCACTTAATAATAAAAATGATAAATTTGTTTTACTTATATGTGAAAATTTCATTGAAAATTAATTAAAAATTGGTCAATTACAAGTGACCAAAAAAGTTAAATACAAATGTTTAACAAAGTCGAAACCAGCAACAGGAGTTCAACATATTCATATTTAAGAAGTAAAAAAAAACACTCGAATAGCAAAAAAATCAGACAAGTGCGAATAAAATCCACTCGTCAAGGTTTCGGTGGATGTAAAAGAACACAATATCAAAATGGAATGTCCCTATATTTCCAGACCATAGATGCATAACAAAATTACAATCAAATCTACATTGATCAGAAATGGCAAAAAAATTGTTAACGGTCTGAAAGTCACACTTTTTTGACAATGACTCAAAAACTGTACATCGCATAATTCTAAAAAAAATTGCTTTGTTTTCTAAATTAAGTGCTCTTTCAAATGACACCCCACTTGACCACATTTTAAGCAGGGTTTTTACCCCTTCTCATGTCCACCCCCTTAATTAATCTAATTATGAGTATATGACACTTTTATATATTATTATTAAAACTTACTAATTATTCTATCATTCCAAATACATTTGAAAATTTTCGATCAGTTTGGTTCGGAGCTAATCGAGGTAAGAAAACACGAAAAAAACGCCATTATTCAAAATTATACAAAAAATGGTGAGGTGTAAAATTCCAAAATAAATTTTTAAGGAATACTGAAATGAAGCCCTTTCATATGATACCCTACTTGAATCTATAAAAAAATGTATTTTCTCAAAGATCTCACATCGTACTCCTGTAAACCAAACGAAAACCACTTTATTTTTATTTGTGTCTGTCATCTTATGTGTACAGATTAGTTTTATACGCACCTCGAATTTCAAGGCCATAGCATTTATAGTTTACGAGATAATCGATATAATGTGAAAAACTCACAAAGTTGATTCACAAATTTGGCGTAAACTACGCTAGTCAGTTTGAAACATGCATTTCCGTCTGTTTGCAACTATATTTGCTTATATTGAACTAGTATTTACTTACACTAGCTTACATTGCATTGCAGCACTTCTAAGATTTATAGGCCATTTTATTTTCTACTCAATTTTATTATTCATCTATTTTTCCAAACACATTTCTAAGACGCCGAAAAATTATCAATATCGATTTGATTTCTGACGCTCATCTCACACACTCTAGTCGAGATCTGACACTTTTTCTCGGGCAAAAAAAGAAGTGTCAGAAAGATCTCCCTGAAGTCTTTACACACAGGCACCGAGTGTCAGAGAGAAAAAACGACTCTCAGATACTAAATTCTTTGAAAAAATGTCTCGCGTTCACCAAAGTTCACGCTTATCAATAATTTTATAATTATCTTATTTTACTAATCTCGTAATTAGCATTTAGTAAAATAGTTAGTGTGAACATATTGCCGGACAATGATCATCTCTGATCTTTTATTGTAGATAATGAATAAATTAATTTCTTTTTCAATTATTATAATTTTATTACTTCAGTTGTCCGCAGCACAACGAATAAGTGAAAAAAGTTAGTGAAATAGTGACTGAATGTGTATTAAGAAATCTAAATAAAATAACTAAATTTCTGTTTTTCAGAATGTCAGGAATATTCTGATATAAGATCAACAAAACCTTATCCTCATATGGTATGGCTTCGAATAGCAACTGAAAAAGTTATTGTTGTCGGTGTTATTGGTGTTTTGATAAGTGATCAGTATGTTTTAACATCAGCTGTTTCGGATCTAATCATCCATTCTAGTCAAGTACATTTTACAGCAGATGAACAAATAAATATAGTCGAACGTCATACGCATCCATTTTTTGGACACACAGCACATCATGATATAGCCTTGCTTAAGCTTGAACGCAAAGTGAAACTAGATGGTAATCATAGACCAGCATGTTTAGGGACCGAAGAAAAGATTCGCGATACTGAAGCCATTTTGATGAAATGGAGCTCGGCTGATTGGAAGGATGAATATGGTATGTAAACTTTTGTTGAAAATTTTGTTAAATGAAGATGAATGAAACAGATGTTTTACGTTTATCGATTTTTTTTTGTAATGAAAAAAATATGCGCAACAATTGATAACCTTATGATATCAACATTTGGGCGAAAAAAATTTATTCATAATTTTACAGTAGTTAGTAGTTACTTATGGTTGCTTATCGTGGGTAAGGTTGCCATATATTGTGTGTAGAAGTAATCATTTTTTTAAATGAATAAATTCACAAAATTGGTCAAAGGCGTAACGTAAAGCTTAAAATATCAAATTAATGTTGAATTTTTAAATTAAGGAAAGTTGATCAATATTAATTTATTTAGCGGTTTTCCATCTACAATAATTCTTTAATTAAAATTCAAATTTATATTAATGTAAGTTTTTAAAATATTTGATTTCTCACAAATTCAGAACGAAATCTTATTTGTGGAGATTATGTTTTATATAGAAGCGATGACAAACTCATCAATCATCAATGTACAAAAAATCGTAGCACATAGCAACATGTGACAAACGCCAATATTTCATGATGGGATGGAGAAAGTAAAATGGTTAAAAGATGATTTCTATTTAAAAGTTTGCAGGAACAAACAAAAATTTGGCTCGCAATAATCCTGCTAGTGGCATATGATACGTTTTGTTACCAATTATGATTGTGTTGTATGATATTCAAGACTGTTGGCATTACGGGGTCACAAAACTTTATCATAATGTGGTAAAAAACTGGTATGGCACCAGAATTGATTTATATAATATTAAAAATTTTAAAGTTGAAATAGGTTGACATTTACAGCGTTGACTGTGGTGTAATTGATGATATTAACAACCCGGGTGCATTGGTATGGCACCAAAATTGATTTATACAATAATAAAAATTTTGAAGTTGAAATATGCTGACATTTTCAGCGTCGGCTGATGTGTAACTGATGATATTACAACCCGGGTGCATTGGTATGGCACCAGAATTGATTTATGCAATGTTAAAACTTTTAGAGTTGAAAAATTTTGACATTTACAGCGTCGACTGGGGTGTAATTGATGATATTAACAACACGGGTGCATTGGTATGGCACCAGAATTGATTTATGCATTACTAAAAACTTTAGAGTTGAAATATGCTGACATTAACAGCGTCGACTGTTGTGTAATTGATGGAGAGACCTTACTTCTTATTCCACAATTATTAGAAATTACTTTACAATCTAACAATCGCGGTTTGCCTTACCATGCTGGCTGGGTGCTCACCCAAATCAAAAATTACAATTTTCTTAACACAAAAGAAATTAACTTAAATCACAAAAAAATAATAATTTTATACCAATAAATTAACAAAAATTAATCCAAAAGAACAGAATATAATGTTTAACAAAAAAACAAACGTCCAACCGCTACCACGATCCAAAAGTAAGAGCGAATAAATTAATCACACAATAAAGATTTAATAATCACAAATTAACATAAGTTAATACAAAAAAAAGGAAATTATAAAAATAAAAAAAATACAAAGAACAAAAAACAAAAAAATTAAATACGACTGTTCGCGACGGCGGTCCAAAATGTAAGAGCGCGTGTGTTGTAAAAAACTTTTCCACCACACCTTAAATTACTCAATTCCCCACACGTAAAACTTTACCCTTCCCGCTAAACATGGTGAACCGCATTGTTCGTTTACGGTTCGTAAACGGTTCGTAAATGGTTCGTAAACGGTTCGTAAACGATTCACCATGTTTAGCGGGTTTTGTTGGTTAAGCGTATCATTTAGTACAATTTATATTCCCTATAGATTTGCGTCCAGGGCCAATTCGTTTTCTGACAGCTATAATGTTGTGTTCCATGCTTCAAAATTAGCAGGGGAACGTTAAAGAAAAATTCTACCATCATTTAAATGATAATTAGACCGTTTGAAAATACTGTTACGATTGCAGAAAAATCTAGACGATTACAGAAAGATCTAAACGATTACGGTCACTTCCAGGAAAATAAAATCAACAAAACACAACAGAAAGTGAATGAAATAGTGTTGTTGTTGTTGTACATGTTCTTAGAATTAAGGTCTATTTGTTTTATGATTTTATAAATCAAATCAACGTAACGTAAAATAATCGAATATTCTAATATTTTCTCAAGGTTTCTAAAAAGTTACCTAGAAATTTCTAGAGATTAAGCAGAAGGTATATAAGGAAAATGATTCTTGTAGTTTTTAATTAGTTTTATTTAAAACGTGTGACAGTGAAGTTAAAATTATAAAAGTGATATTTAAAATTAGTTTTTGTGTAAAGTTATAAGTGTAATAAAGTTATAAGTTTTATTGAGTAGAAATATTTTGTGTATTATTTTCAACGTTGTGAACTGGAAATTTCTACAATCAACCGTTGGAGTTTCGGAAGCTGTTGGAAGAATATTCTAGTCAAGAATATTGTTTGCTGTATTGTTTTCCTGTTGTTGTGAAACAATTAAGGTGTTGAATACTTAATAAAACCTGGTGTGTTTGCTTACTAATCAGTGATCGAACTCAGAAAGAGATTGGGAATTACGTTTATCGAATTGTGAGTTAGGCCAATTCGAAGTAAGGTGTGAAAAACGTAACATTGGTGACATCGGCGGATTAGTTAGCTGTTAATAATGGTTTTATTAAGTGATTTGAAGGTTCTTGAGTTAAAGAAAGAACTAGAACAACGTGGATTGGCAACAACCGGTAACAAAACTGAATTGACGATACGGCTTCGAGAAGCTATGGAAGCTAGTGGAGTAGTTGTGGAAAGTTACCAGTTTGGAGTGATTAGTACAAATGCTGATTCAATAGCAGCTGATGAGGAGAAAAGTTTTGTTGCGGAAACAACATCTTCATTGCCACCTGCAAATTGTGATTTTACGCAGTTAATGGCTATGATGCAACAAATGAGTTTGAACATCAGTCAACAAATAAATTTGAATTTGAATCAAAAACTGGATGTTGTAAACGCTAATATGGTTGCCAATAAAGACGACATCAATCAACAAATGGCCAAGGAAGAAATCAGTAGTAACATCAATCAACAGCTGGAAATAGTCAACAATAACATGGCTACAACCAAGGAAGAGATCAGTTTGAACGTCAAGCAAATAATGGACGAGAAACTTCTCGAAATATCTACTACGTTACGGGAGGAAGTAGGCAGAGTTCATCAAGAGGTGAAAGCTAGAGCAGAAAGTACTTGATGAAAACAAAAAGGTACTTGCAAAAGTAGATGATTTCGAGAAACGGTTGCAAGATGTTGAAACGAATAAAGTCACTTCACATGTGGTACAACAAATAGCAAATATTAAACTAAAGCCACCATCGTATGACGGTACCACATCTTTCGGCATCTTCAAGTTCCAGTTCGAGACCGCAGCTGATCAAAATGTTTGGAACGCTGAAAATCGTCTTGCTGCATTGATAGTTGCGCTTAAAGGTGAAGCAGCTGAAGCATTACAGGCAGTACCAGAAAAGGATCGCAAAAGTTATGCTGAAGTGATGAATGCGTTGGAACGAAAATATGGCAGCGACCACAAAAAGGAGCTATACCGGATCGAGTTAAAGGGTCGCTTGCAACGGAATGGAGAAACCATTCAGGACTATTCTTCGGCAGTAGAACGCCTTGTACATTTAGCACACTCGAATACTCCACCGAATTTTATGGAGAAAATGAAGATCGAGGCGTTTACTGATGGTATTCGTGATCCAGAAACACGAAAAGCAGTAATGTTGTCGCCAAAAGCAACATTCGCAGAAACTATTGCTTATGCCTTAACAAATGAAACTGCACAAGCAATTATAAAACCATCAATCAAAATACGTCGGGTGGAGTTGGCTGACGACAACGGTTATAAACCAAGACTACGAGAGAGTGTCAGAAGTGATAGAATCCGATGCTGGTTATGTGGCAAGTTGGGTCATATTTCGAGGGAATGCAGAGATGTGAGAAGGAAACGAGCAAGATCAGCATCGCCTATGCAGCGACGTCAAGCAGAAGAACGGGTGCAGCAAGCTAGGGAAGACGATAGAGCAGCACCGCATCAGTTAAACTACAACGAGTCAGCCTAAAGGGGCGTAAGCTGGCTCCCACAACCGATTGCCCCATAACCTTCATCCATGTTTCGAGATTGAAAAGGGGAGGTGACAGCCTTACTGTTAGGGCTAATATTGATGGAAAAAGTTGTGTCATCACGTTAGATACGGGAGCAACAAATACAATTGTCCGCACTGATATTGTGAAAGGGAAACTAAAACCAGCAGGGAGATACCGAATGCAGACAGCTACTGGTGAAAGTGCAAGTATTAAAGGAAAGAAAGTGGTCAACTTTGAAATCGGGAATACTCACTTTCAACATGAAGTGGTTGTAGCTGACATTGTGGATGAAGTAATCCTGGGAATGGACTTCATGAGGCCAAATGGATTCGTTATTGATGCTGGCAAAGGAGTACTCACGTACGGAAATGTTGAGTTGCCACTCCAGTTTAATGGTGAAGATTCAAATTGTGTTCGTCGAATAATATTAGATCACAGGGAAAAACTGCCACCCCAATCAGAAACAATCATTTGGGGAAAATTGGAAGGAGGTTCTGGGTCACCCAGGTTGTGGGTTGTGGAAGCCAACAAAGAAGATAAAAATTATAAAGAAGTCGTAATAGGAAAAACCTTAGTTAGATCAGATGCTGAATACAAAATACCAGTAAGGGTTTTAAATCTGTCAGATACGCAGAAAACAATTAAGAAAGGATCAATCATAGGACAATGCGAAGAGGTAGCTAAAATAATAAAGTGCGAGCAGAAAAACATCAATTGCTCGGTCAACACAAAACAACAAAAGGCAGAAATGGAACAACTTGTGCAGAAATGGACAGAAGGGCTTTCAGAAGAGCAGAAGAAAGCAGTACGTCAATTGTTGGAGCAACACAAGTCTGTATTCTGCAGTTCACCTGAAGGAAATGGCAGAACCAATATGGTGAAACATCGTATTGCTACCGGAGCAGAAAAGCCGATACGTCAAGCACCAAGGAGATTACCATTGGCTAAAAGAGAGGAAGCTGATAAAATGGTAAGAGATATGAAAGAAGCTGGTGTAATTGAGCTTTCAGACAGTCCCTGGAGCTCACCTGTGGTGTTGGTTGGCAAGAAAGATGGGAGCTTGAGATTTTGTGTTGACTACAGGAAACTAAACATAGTTACTAAGAAGGATAGCTACCCGTTGCCTAGGATTGATGATACACTGGATACATTATCGGGTTCAAAATTGTTTTCAACACTGGATCTGCAGAGTGGTTACTGGCAGGTTGAAGTTGCGGATGAAGATCGGGAGAAAACAGCGTTCAGTGTAGGGAATAGACTATGGCAATTTAATGTCATGCCATTAGGGTTATGCAACGCTCCCGCAACTTTCGAGAGATTAATGGAACGGGTACTAAAAGGCTTGCACTGGAAAACATGCCTTGTATATTTGGATGACATCATCGTCATGGGAAAAGACTTTGATGACCACTTGAGGAACTTGGCGGAGGTACTGGAAAGGTTGCAAGCAGCTGGTTTAAAATTAAGTCCCAAAAAGTGTTCACTTTTCAAGGAAGAAGTAAAATATTTGGGACACAAAGTTACGACAATGGGAATTCATACAGATTCTGACAAGATTGCAGCAGTTATGAACTGGCCAAGACCGAAAAACCTACATGAACTACGAAGCTTCCTTGGATTGTGCACATATTACAGACGGTTTGTGCCAGGATTCGCCAACGTTGCCAAAAGTCTGCATGAGTTAACAAGAAAAGATAAGGCATTTGAATGGAATGAACCTCAGGAACAAGCATTTGTGGAGCTCCGAAGGAGATTGTGTACGGCTCCAATTCTATCCTATCCTATACCAAATGTTCAGTTTATTTTGGATACTGATGCCAGTAATGAAGGTATAGGAGGAGTATTGTCGCAGAAAATAGATGGTCAGGAAAGGGTGATAGCTTATTTCTCCAAAATGTTATCAAAGCCGGAGCGAAATTATTGTGTTACCCGGAAGGAGTTATTGGCCATTATGGAATGCGTCAAACATTTTCATAAATACTTGTATGGTCAGAAATTTCATCTCAGAACTGACCATGGTGCGTTAAGATGGCTACTCCAGTTCAAAAATCCAGAGGGACAAGTAGCACGTTGGATCGAACGGTTGCAGGCGTACGATTTGGACATTGAACATCGAAAGGGTACTGCACATGGGAACGCTGATGCATTATCGAGACGACCCTGTCAAGTTGAATGTAAGCATTGCAGTCGTCAAGAAAATAAGGAGAACATCATCGATGTCCGATTACTACAAGTGCTACCTGACGATGAATGGACTGCTGAAGCCATAAGGAGAGATCAATTAGAAGATCCGGATCTTGCACCGATCATCGAGTCCAAGGAAAAGGGTTGCAAACCAGTATGGGGAGATATTGCTGATAAAACTCCAACTTTGAAGGCGTACTGGGCGCAATGGGACAGTCTTCAGCTAGAGAATGGATGTTTAAAGAGGGTATGGGAAAGCTCAGATGGCAAGATAAAGCAATCCCTTACAGTGGTACCAAAAGGGAAAATACCAGCAGTATTGAAAGAGTATCACGAAGGAACGAGTGGAGGTCATCTTGGGATCAACAAAACTCTTGCAAAAATACGACAACGGTTTTACTGGTCGGGGACTCGGCAATCAATTGTGGAGTGGTGTCAAAAATGCGATAAATGTGCGGCGGTGAAAGGACCCGCACGAAGAAGTCATGGAAAAATGAAGCAATACAATGTAGGTGCTCCATTTGAAAGGATCGCAATGGATGTAGCGGGACCATTTCCAACAACTGATAATCAGAATAAATATGTGCTTGTGATCATGGACTACTTCAGTAAGTGGCCGGAAGTGTGTGCGATTCCCAACCAGGAAGCAACCACAATCGCTGAAGTTGTGATAAATAATTGGATTAGCCGCTATGGAGTTCCTATGGAGATCCACACCGATCAGGGACGGAACTTCGAGTCAGCTGTATTCCAGGAAATTTGTCAAATGCTGGGGATTAACAAAACGAGGACGACAGCTTCACACCCACAGTCAGATGGGATGGTTGAGAGATTCAATGCTACTTTGGAGGAATTTCTAGCAAAAGTGGTCAGTAAGAATCAACGTAACTGGGATCAACACATTCCTTTATTTTTGATGGCATACAGATCAGCAGTTCATGACACCACGACCATGACACCAGCTCAAACTATTTTTGGAAGTGATTTAAGACTTCCTGGTGACCTCAAATTTGGAGCGGTACCATCAACATCATTGTCTGCGCAAGAATACGTCAACCGAATCAGGGAGAACCTTGAGGATATTCACAAGCTTGTTCGGCAGAAGATACAACTGACCAGTGATAGAATGAAAGCCCGATATGATATACGATCTAATAATAAAGGTTTTGAAGAAGGACAATTAGTATGGCTACACAACCCACAACGAAAACGAGGGTTATCACCAAAACTGCAAGCTGCATGGGAAGGACCTTACAACATTATAACGAAGTTGAATGACGTAGTTTATAGAATTAAGAAAGGCCATCGAGGCAAAGCGAAAGTAGTACATTTGGAAAGATTGGCCTTATACAAAGGAGAGCTAGATCCTGTTCGGGACGAACAGGCTTAAGTGGAGGGTATTGTTACGATTGCAGAAAAATCTAGACGATTACAGAAAGATCTAAACGATTACGGTCACTTCCAGGAAAATAAAATCAACAAAACACAACAGAAAGTGAATGAAATAGTGTTGTTGTTGTTGTACATGTTCTTAGAATTAAGGTCTATTTGTTTTATGATTTTATAAATCAAATCAACGTAACGTAAAATAATCGAATATTCTAATATTTTCTCAAGGTTTCTAAAAAGTTACCTAGAAATTTCTAGAGATTAAGCAGAAGGTATATAAGGAAAATGATTCTTGTAGTTTTTAATTAGTTTTATTTAAAACGTGTGACAGTGAAGTTAAAATTATAAAAGTGATATTTAAAATTAGTTTTTGTGTAAAGTTATAAGTGTAATAAAGTTATAAGTTTTATTGAGTAGAAATATTTTGTGTATTATTTTCAACGTTGTGAACTGGAAATTTCTACAATCAACCGTTGGAGTTTCGGAAGCTGTTGGAAGAATATTCTAGTCAAGAATATTGTTTGCTGTATTGTTTTCCTGTTGTTGTGAAACAATTAAGGTGTTGAATACTTAATAAAACCTGGTGTGTTTGCTTACTAATCAGTGATCGAACTCAGAAAGAGATTGGGAATTACGTTTATCGAATTGTGAGTTAGGCCAATTCGAAGTAAGGTGTGAAAAACGTAACAATACATAACAACCTCAATGTCCAACTATACATTTTCCAATTATATTGAATGTAAATTAATATTCGTTAATATATTGAAGTTGGTCCATTGTTTGGGTTGTTATAAAATAGGTATATTTTAGATTTGGGAATTGAGAAAGCGAACAAGCTTAATACAGCGAGCATGATTAGGCAATTACATTAGTATAAGCAGTCCAACCAACATTGAGCAAAGTAACCGTGTACCGACAACATTACGTAATCTTTACCAACCTATAAAAATTAACCACTTCTACTTCCTGTTAGCATTCCTAAATCCAATGCCAAACGGAGGATCGACAGAGACGATGCAACGGCAACAAACGCGTAGCTCGATCAAAACTCAACGGAATTGATTTGCTTTATTGAATAATAAAGAGATTATTCGATTCTCACTCCCTTTCTTTTTTTATTAAAAACCAGTGTGACCAGTTGAAGATATACCGATATAAATAGCGAACGTTACAATAACTTAATTTATTTCACAAAAGTTTTCTTTAATATGAAAACTGCCTTGCGAACAAACTTAAATTTGGTTCGCAATAATCCTGCTAGTGGCATATGAAACGTGTTGTTACCAATAATGATTGTGTTGTATGATATTCAAGACGGGTGACCCCATCACAAAACTTTATCATAACTTAATTTATTTCACAAAAGTTTTCTTTAATACGAAAAAGGTTTCTGCCAGTGAACTTGTCTAGGAGAGCAAGTTTAAAAATTTTGCTGGAATCATTGTTGATCTACCAGCTCAATTGGTTGTAGATTGCGTTAAACGTGTTTCCGTTGATATATTTTTCCGTTTCCGTTTAAATATTTTTAAGAATACTTGTCGGTTTATATTTTGAAGGAGAAACGTTTTTACATAAGGACTCCTTTGTTAGTGGTTTAAAAATCAAACTAGGATTAAAACTAACGTCTTGAGTAGTTTTGTCATGGGTTGTAGCTTTATCTGAGGGTGAGTAGTCTGATGTCTATAGTTCAACATTTTCATTAAAACATGGCTTTAGTTTAACGGTTGACACCTGACTCAAATTTTTTCAACTCACTACGGGGTTTAGACCTTCATACGGTGATTGAAGTGACCGCCGAACTGCGTTTGTTCGAAGAAAGACGTGCGAACATGTATTGAGTTCTTTGAAACGAAAACATTTTCGTCCGAACTGTGCCAAGTTGGAGGTATTGGACGTATTTGATTAAATTTTCTTTAATTGCTAATGCAAGTTCGGATTGTGGTTGAAGACGTTTATTGGCTTCAAAAAAATGTCCAGGAATTCTAAGAGATTCTTCATATTTATAATATGAAGTTAAAATTGCTGGTAGGGAACGTATCCAATAAGATCTGTTGTGTGCCATAAAGAAGCCTTCAACGCGCTATGTCATTTTTCTATAAACCATTAGCCTTTGGATTGTAATTTGTTGTTCTTTTACGTTCATATCCAAATAGTTTGGATAGTTTGGCAAAAAACAGTGATTTTAAATAAAAACTTGAATCTATTCATCCATCACAATATATCCAGGGACACCGAAACGATAGAGCCAGCCATTAAACACTGCAAACGCTACTGTGTCAGTTTTAACATCCGTGATGGGAATCGCCTCCGGCCAGCGAGTATAGCGGTATATCACAGTAAAACAATTACGGAACTCATCAGCGTCTGTCATGTAAGGAGAGGCCTACTAATATCTAGGTGAAATCGTGTGAATCTCTGCAAAACCAGCAAATAATTTCCTACATCTTTTTTAGTCCAGTAACTTTATACATTACCGTATGCGTCAAATCCGGTAGTTCTGATTTTTTGCAGACTTGTTTATGATGTTGGCCTAATGAATAATCCAAGTTTGTGACCTCGAGCCCCGAACGCAACTTCGTCAAAAATCGCAAAAACCGCGAAAAAATCATTATTTTTTCAAATTTTGGCGATTATAGCCCTAAAGGGCTAGTTTTTTCTTTAACCTTTTTTAGGCCGTTTTTAAAGTAGACTAAATTTGCTACAATATGATACTATAGTATAGCTGTCTCTGCAGACCCACTAGTTTCCAAGATTAAGCCTTTCAAAGTTTATCATTTTTTTCGAACTTCGCAATTTTTTGCAATTCTGTCGTTCTAAATAAACTTTGACCCTGAATATACTATCGAAGCCCTGTACTTTTATGATGGGATGTTAAAAAAGAAAATGAGAAGTGTGAACAGTGTGCACAGGTATGTTGAACTCTCGATACTTTTCCAAAATCATCCTCATCGAGAAAAGTGCATCGGTAGTACCTCGGCCCCGCCGGAAACCACACTGATATTCTCCAAACAGTTGTTCAGCAAAAGGAAATAAATGATTAAATTAACAATTAAATCAATATTTATAAATTTTATGCATTTGTTACAAAAAATGGTGTGTATAACTAGTGCGAATGCGTTTTCCAAACGCGAGTTATTGCAGCACTCCCTACGGTCATGCTGCAAACTAACTCTTGTTTGGAAAACACATTCACACTAGTAATATAATCTACTATTTCTTATTGGCCACCACACACACATTATTTATTAATACAATTATTAGGACAGGGATGTACAAAACTCTACAAAGGTATAAATTGCAAAAAATTGCGAAGTTCGAAAAAAATGATAAACTTTGAAAGGCTTAATCTCGGAAACTATTGGGTCTACAGAGACAATTTTGGTATCATATTGTAGCAAATTTAGTCTACTTTAAAAACGGCCTAAAAAAGGTTAAAGAAAAAACTAGTCCTTTAGGGTTATAATCGCCAAAATTTGAAAAAAAAAAAAAAACGATTTTTTCGCGGTTTTTTCGATTTTTGACAAAGTTGCGTTCAGCGCTCCAGGTCACAAACTTGGATTATACATTAGGCCAGCATCATAAACAAGTCTGCAAAAAATCAGAACTACCGGATTTGACGCATACTACCCCATACACTCAGGCGACAAAGTTACAGGACTATTTGTATGATTCGAAAATTTTGATTTTTGGCAATCTAGACAACATTGCGCAATTTTTTGGGCGTTTTTTTTTTGTGAGAGCGAAATAAATGGTTTCAAAACCTGTTTTAAAGTAGTTGAGCGAGTCCATGAACGGAATCGAAAGTTATCCTGCGAAACTCTGCAGGAATGCATGGACGATTTATACCATTCGAGGTTTCACAAGAAATAAATTTGTATGAACCGAATATCGGTATCTTCTGACAAATTTTACGGTTGTGTTATGTGTCAATATCTCTTGTTGTTTCTTGTCCTGTAGTTGTGCGTCGGCTATTCGTTCATAATCGAGCGATGACGGAATCATGATTTCATCTACACCTGACAGATTATCGGCAACGACAAATTCTATCCTAGAGATGTGTTCAATATTTGTGGCATTCACAAATAAAGTCTAAATGTCGGAATTTTTTTGGTGGTGCCTTGGCAGGATTTAGTTTGGAAGCGGAAATCAACGGTTTGTGGTCAGTAATGGAGGATAAAACGACGGAAAAAGATCAGAACTCCTAGAAAACGCTTTAGCAAGTTGACTGTTTTTGGTTGGCTGTATTGAAAAATTGTGTCAATACGTTCAGCAGATGGTTTAATACCTAGTGATGTAATGTTATACCGTAAAAAAATTAATTCTCTTTTCGCAAAATTGCACTTATCCACATTGATAACCAGATCTGCTTCCTTCAATCGCTGAAAAATGATTTGATTTTGTTCCAGGTGTTCTTCTATTGTAAGTGACGCAACCAAAATTTCGTGAATGTACACGTAGCAAAATATCAAACTTCAAAGCACCGCATGCATAAAAAGTTGTAAGCTCTGTGCAGAATTACGAAGTCTAAAAGTCATTTTGATAGATTGGTAGATGTCGCTGGGTTCAATAGGTGTTAGATGATATGCTCGAATCAGGTCAATGGTACATCCATCCAACTGATGCGAGAAATCCTGCAAATAAATGATAAGGTATTGGTCTGGTTCCGTGATGTTATTGACACTACGATGGTCTCCGCATGGCCTTCAATTCCCATTTTCCTTCCAAACCAGGTGAAGTCGGCTCAACCATGCACTATCAGATGGTCGGCATATCCTTTGTGATTGCATGAACTCGAACTCTTTTTTAGCGATATTTCTGAAGACAGTCGATGAGCTATTGCAGAGATAGGTGAACCGCGAGTCTCTATGAAATGAGTGGCAATATGTTTTGCTTGTTTTAGAACTATTGTGTCAATTGTGATTTCTTTAAAGTCATATAAAGTCATTGAATTATGATCTATTGCAGTAAGTACACGATTAAAGTGAAGTTGGAGGATCTAGTAGGCGTTTATGTTTGATGTCAACAAACAATCCATATCGATTAAGAAAATCAGCTCCTACAATTGTGACTGTGACATCGGCTATGATGAAAGTTTGGAAAAACGATCTTCTAAAACCCAAGTCTAATTTAACAGCATTTGTGCCATATGTTTTCACTTTAGTGGCATTTGCTGCACTTAATTTGTTACTTATTCATGTTTTGTTGTTCTACAGTAGTTTCGCTAAGGCCACCATATTAACAAAGTATTATAATGTTAAGTAAAAACTTCTAGAAAATTTATTTGATCATATAAAATTACGTTTAACTGTAATTTTTGTTCGGTAAAGTTTTCAGTGTTCACCGCATGGTGAATGCATCTTTCTTTCATTTACACAACATAAAATTGATTATTGATAACTAGATTGTATTTATTGACCTCAGTTAACATCCCCATATAAGACCGGCGTCGGAAAGATGATCAAACACCAGTCCTAAGGTGTGTAAAGGCCTTTAGGAGCTAGAGGATTGTAGAAGAAATAAGGAGGTCATATAAAGATGAAAAAGAGTTTAAAGTCTCGGAGAAGAGAGTTGAAAGTCATTTAAACGAATTTGAAAAGTTTGAAACGAGTAGAGATTGCTGTTTCAATATCGCATTTATCAATAGTACTCTGATGAAACGGGTGGACGAAGTCTATCGTGGAAAATAAATTTGCATCCATGTTGCGATTGGAAGAAAGCCTGAATATGGGGAATTTGAAATTCATCAGGAGTAGTGACGTTGTTAAAAGAGTGGTTGTCACCGCAAGTTCTCCACTCGCCGTTTTTCTTTTTGACGAGATGGCGAGGAGACGGCCAAGGACAATTGACAGACAGCAAATGTTTAGTGACAGCATATAGTGTCAAATAGCGCTATAATTATGGCTAACTTGTCAGGAGCTAATCGTCGGTACTTACAAGCATTGGTACCTCAATAGCGTAAGTCACTTTGTTTTTTACCGGCTTTGCCAGCTCATGGGAAGTAGCGATATCTTAAAATCCTTAAGGATATTTCTAATATTGATATCAAGCGTATCGTTATTCATGGTTGTAAGTGAGAGCTTTGCGAAAGTGGAGATTTTGGCAAGAGTGAACAAAAAGGTTAGTGGATTGACGAGGGGTCGATTTTTAACGTCCATTAGGATTTGTTCAGCTGAAAAAGTGATGTAAGCATTGACATCAACTCCGAGAATAGGAATGGTAACATCGGCGATAACAAAGGTCCGACTGAGATCTGAGATTCATAATTAAAATTAGAGCTCTTGTACCATAAGAGCTAACGAGAGTAGTTTTAGTAGCATGAAATTGAAAGTGAAAGCTGATTTCCGGGGACAGTTTTGGCGTAGAGAAACACTAACGGAGAAACACTAACACTTCAGCACCTGTGTCTGCCAAAAATTTTCGACAGAAGTTGATATCAAATATCAGAAGACGGCGTTTGGGTAAGCTATCATCGCTCGCCGTCTCGTATTGCGAGCTTAGGAGTATTTAGACTCTAGAAATTTGGATGATGGAATTTACATCCATGATCGCTTTTGCGTTAATTATCCCAGAAGGAGTGATGGTAATAACACATGCCATCAAACATTTGGGTGCACAACTATGATCTGGATCGGTGTCAACTAAACTTGCAGGTGGTGGTTTTATGGTTTAGGGTGTAAATGGAGGAACAGTTGTTTGATTCTCTAAAAGAGCACAAAATTTGCATTCTGGCAAATGGAGCTACCATCCGGACGTCCTACAGTAGCTTGCAAAGTTACAAAGTAAAGTCAAATTAGGTATTGTATTTGGTATGGAATTGTGGATTTCTGCTGGTAATTTAATATCTCTACCATTCTAGATATTATGTAAGCTATTAGTGTTGTGTCTAATAATTGTACCAACCGAACGATTTCTGTCACAATAACCTCAATTTTAGTTGTCTTATCTTTAAAATCGGAAGTAGAAGACACAACAACCGAATATTATGTTATTGTGCTACCATAATCACTGTGTCAACCGAGTGATTGAATTATTTCTTTCAGTGTACGATAGCAGATCAAATATCATGAATGACGATCACTTCGTACCAGCATTTTCAACGATATATGATCATGATTTTTGGCAACAGCAAGAGGATCAATCATGTCAAAGTTGGTTTAAAACTATCAAAAGATGATTTGAAATGTCTGGATATCTTGATTTTTTGAAAAGCTGCACATTGTTTGGTAAAATCTTTGACACCAGCATGCGAACGAGAGAGAAATTTGTTGCAAAGAATTTAAAGAGCCAATGGGCGCCATATAGCAATTGGCATGTCACAATAGATTAATTAGTTTTGTTATTAATGGCAACTGAAACTGCGTTGAAATTCAAAACTGAATTATTTTTTCGAATTTGTTGGAATTCATTAGTTAGTTTGACCGTTTGCGCGAAAAAACATGTCTGCTACGACGTTGTGGGAATTGGAAATATGCTGAATATCTTTAGGTCCAATAGGGTCTGGGTGCTGGAATTGGCGAGTTGAAGTTTTTCGGGACGTTGTATGTAGGTAAATATAAGAGATTTGTAATAGGGGAATAGAGTGAATTTACGACCTTTTAGGTAGTATCAAATGGGTTCGATACTTAATTACACTGTGGATAGTTCTTTATCGTAGACAATATATATGCTGTGAACTTTTGATAAACCATACGGAGAAAATAAGAAGTAATTACCATGTCCCCCTAAATATTTGTTGTACTACAACGCTATTGTAACCGATACGTCCACCATTATTGCTAATTGGACATTTTGAGATGTGCAAGGAGTTAACAATTTCTGAAAGCTTGATTAGAATGTGTTGTCCAATAATTTGCTGTTTTTGGTGTTTTTCTTTTAACCTTTCAGAAAATCGTAAAGTAAAATTGGATCAAATGCAGCATTAGGAAGATAACGTCTATAGAAGTTTAGCATGCCCAAGAAACGTTGTAATAATTCTGTGTCCATACAAACAGGATCAAGTTTAATGCCGTATGCGGCAACTAAATAACCAAATAATGTTTCCTTTGGCTATGCGAAACCGAAAACGTTAGTTACCCATTTTGGAAAATGTTTGAGAAATAATTTTAAGAGATTAAGGCATCCTCTAAATAATTTTAAGTGACCAGTAAGGTAAATGAAACAGGAATAGTAGCTTTATAACGATAAATGTATCAAACTTTGGAGAGACTGAACGGAATTTCTAAAATCGGAAGTTATATTTGTAAATTCATATGACCCCAAAAATGTCGATATAACCGTTTTAAATGAATTGAAACGGAAGCTTGGAATAGATCTACAGAGAGTTTTGGAGATTAGAAATCAAATAGAGATCAAGGACAGATATTTCATTTAAAGTCATGTAATTGCCATAAGCTCGTCTTCAACGTTTTTTTTATTTCCAAATGTAAAAAGTCAGATCAAGAACTTTTGCTGACTTTTTCCTGATACAACTCAACGTTTAACTACTAAACGATTTCTTTTATTTTTTATCAGTGCCATCAAATCAACAAATTTTACCTGAATCAGAATGTAGTGGTCTACACTCCCAACAAAACGCTTCACTTTTCTGCACAAAACCGTTGGATAAAGAGGAAAACAAATATGTGGTAGAGAATGATTTCGTGAAGTTTTTTTTAGAAAAATTTTCTTAAATTTTTTTAATTTCAGCCAGCGCCAGGGAGTCCAATACAAGTGAAAAAATCCGGAGAGAATATACAGGATAATCATTATATTCTTGGAATATTTTCATTCTTTTATCATAACGCAGATCCTCATATAATGGTTGGGTCAAAAACTTACGTCCATTTAGATTGGATTGAGAATATCGTTTGGCCGGTAAAAACTTTTCTTAACATAAATGAATGTCAGAAGATAATAAAAACTTGTATTAAAGAATCTTTTATTTTATTAATGTTCCAAACACATTCTTAACGTTTTCTAAAAATACTGATTCACCAATAATTTTTATTAGTCTAGCATCAAAAGTTGTGGGAAGGTTAGAGTCGAACATCAGGGATTGATTGCATTTGGATCTCCAACATATCATGGTGAATTTCCATGGCACGTCGCCATTCAAAGAAGAGAAGGTCGTGGCGTACGAAAATATATTTGCGGTGGAACTGTTTTAAATAAAAATACGGTCTTAACAGCAGCCCATTGTATACTCGATGAAAATGGAGTAACAGCACCAAATCTTTTAATTGTTTCATTTGGAAAATACGATTTGGATATTACAAACGCGGATAGTCGAGAAG